>OX457030.1:24189442-24576942 GCA_949752745.1 Protula sp. h YS-2021
ATAGGTTTCAGCTTGTATATCTGTCCGCTTTCGTGCACCCCCGTGCCCGGGCTATATTACCGAAAGTATTTGTCCTATAGCCTTTTCTTTTGGCATACATTTAGAACGTATATTGAAGGTGTGCAACGTATTTTTATTCCCCGTGCAACGGTCAGATATAGTTTTGAACTTTTCCGTCTGTCTGTCCGTCTGTCATGCGTCAGTCTCACGCGCCTACAAGCCACATTAATGGATGGATTCGTTTCAAATTTTGTACACGGCTTCTCTGGAACCTTCCGCATTGCAGTGACCAAGAATTTTTCGGATCGCAAAAAATTGACCAAATAGCGGACTTTCGAAAATCGGTACTGGACTCAGCGTATATACGACAGTCTCACGCTCTTACAGGCCGCATTGATAGATGGATTCGTTTCAAATTTTGTACACGGCTTCTCTGGGCCCTTCCGCAGTGCAGTAGCCAAGAATTTTCAGTATGGGACTTAAATTGACAAAATGGCGGATTTTTCAAAATCGGCGCTGTACTAAGCGTACCTACGGCAGTCTCACGCGTCTACTGATGGATTGATTCGTTTAAATGTTAGACACTACGTCTACTTATTCTTCCACTTTTAAATTTTGCGTGGTCAACACGCAACAGCCTTAAACACACCATATCGCCCACGGGGGATAGACTTACTCCTCGTGGCGTAGTCAAGTTTGAAATCGGCCAAAAATTCTCAAAAATATGACTTGTCAAAAATGGCTGTTTTCAGGAAATTTGTAAGCACGGAGATTGGGTTTATCCAGACGAGTTCTGCAAAACTATTCGATCCAGCGTTCTGCAAATTTTTTACAGTGAATATATATATATATATATATATATATATATATATATATATATATATATATATATATATATATATATATATATATATATATATATATATATATATATATATATATATATAGTAAATGTGCATGCATGACGTAAATGTATAACGTTATCAAGAAACTGAGTAGTATCGATTAAGTGTATTATTTAAGCCTGTACTCTTGTATGTTTTGTGTGCGCTGACCGGCCATAATGTACCCGGCCATAATGTACCCAGCCTTAAGGTCCCTAAAAGAATTTAGGGTCAAAACGTTTCAAAGCAAAATTTTCATGGAAACCAGGAAAACACGTCCCCGGCCAAAAAAATACCCGACCATAAGGGCCTCGAATAAATTTAGGGTCAAAACGTCCCCAAATGAAAAAATCTGTGTAACCTAAATTAACGCTTTATTAAGCTGTACACCAGCCATATGTCCCCTGCCGTAAGGTCCCCAAATGAATTTAGGACCAAAACCTCGCCAAAACACGTGTGATAACCTAAAATAACGATTTATTAAGCTTTACCCCGGCCGTTATGTCCCCGGTCATGAAGTACCCGGCCATAAGGTCCATAAATTTGCGCTTCATTGAGCTCCACACCAGCCATAATGCCCCCTGCCATTAAGTCTCGAAATGAATTTAGGTCCAAACGTCCCCAACGCCAAAGCAGCTTGTGAGAGCCTAAAATAGCACTTTATTTAGCATTACGCCGGCTATAAGATGCCAGGCCATAAAGAACCCGGCTTTAAAGTCTCCAAATGAATTTAGGGTCATAACGTCCCCAAAGTTAAAAAAATTACGATAACCTAAATTAACGCGTTATTAGCCCTGAGCCAATATTGGCCGTCGCACATTAAACTTTTATCTTGTCCGGGCGATATCTCAAAAACTTTTTATCGGAGCTTCGCCAAACCTTAGTAGGAAGAAAGTACATATAGTGTTGATGTGCAACTGGGGTTTCAATTTGTCAAATGTCGTCGGTCTGTCCGTCCGTCACCTTTTAAACTTTTTTGTCCGGTGATTTCTGAAAAACTATTCATCGGATCTTACCAAGCACAAAAAGAAGAAAGTATATATCCTGTTGATTTGCAATGGGGGCGTTCAGTCTGTCAAATGTCCGTCCGTCCGTCGCACTTTAAACTTTTATCTTGTTCGGGCTACATCTCAAAAACTTTTTATCGGAAATTCACCAAACCTTACTGGAAGAAAGTATGTATAGTACAGGTGTGCAACGGGGGGTTCAATTTGTCACTTGTCTGTCCGTCCATCGCACTTTAAACTTTTTGTTGTCCGGGCGGCAAAGGTAACTAGCCCACAATGATGTCAGTGCTATTGTTTTTTTTTTTGCTTTTGTTTTTTGTATGAGGCACACCCTAAGAGGTCGTGTAAACAGTTTGGGATTTTTCAGTCGATCGAACAATTTTTGTATTTTGGGAGAATTTAAAAAAAAAATTTCAAAAATAATTCAGAATGCATCTCCTCCTACATTTTTATCCGATGTTATTTATTTTTTTGTGAAGCATTTTTTTTTTTTTTTTTTTGGGGGGGGGGGTGCATTTTTGAAGAAAAAACTTCAAAATGCGTTGCCCCTTACAGTGTTTATCCGATTTCATTTATTTTTGGCAGGAGGCATCCCTAAGGGGTCATGCATACTGCTTGTGCTCTTTTAGTCGCTCTGACAATTTTGTATTTTTGAGGAAATTTTGAAGAGAAAACTTCAAACTATATTTCCTCGTACAGTTTTTATCCATTTTATTTATTTATTTTATTATTATTTTTTTTTTTTTGAGACTGATGCATCCCTAGGTGGGTCGGGTATACGGCTTTTGCTATTTGACTCGATTTGGGAATTTTTGAAGAAATACCTCAAAATGCATCTTCTACAGTTTTAATCCGATATCATTCATTTTGGGTGTGAGACACGCTTGGGTTAAGTAAACGCGCACACTGGTCCGAAATAAGAACTGCGCATCGAGGGAAATTAAATAAACATGCGCACTGGTCCAAAATAAGCACCGCGCATCAATGCAAGTTGAATAAACATGCGCACTGGTCCGAAAAGAGAACCACGCATCGACGCAAGTTGAATAGACATGCGCACTGGTTCGAAATGCGAACCGCGCATCAACGAAAACCGAATAAACATGCCCACTGGCCCAGAAATAAGCACCGCATATCAACGCAAGTTGAGTAAACATCGGCATTGGTCCGGCACATGCGAACCGCGCATCAATGCAACCTAAGGAAACCTGCGCACTGGTCCAAAATAAGAACCGCGCATCAACGCAAGTTAAATAATCATGCGCAGTGGTCCGAAATGTGACTCTTCGTTTCGGTTCCTTGAAATAATTGTGTATGTCCGACCAACAGTACACGTGTGTGGGTACAATTTCGATACGTTGCTCGAAGGTAACCCTAGTAAACTATCCATATATGACTATCCAGTCTACTAGAGATACACAAAATCTATTTCCCATTTTTTTGGGAAACAAATCTTTGTATATTGATCGGTCTATTTTCGGGTCAGTTGCTCAATTAATTATTTAACTAGCTCTTTGCCATTTCGTCTTTTGAAACCCAAATTTTCAGGGAAATTCCCCCCTGCTCATGCACGCTGGAATTGGTCTTATCGCTTTTCGTGAGCTGGGACTTTGTCCTTGGACAAACTTGTTACTCATACCCGCTGCAGCACTTGCCTCATCCCTGTTACATCTGCAGCACTTGAATTGCGCATGTTGCTTCCGCATGCCGCACTTGGCTCACCCCTATTACTCAGAGCTGTAACTCTTGTTTCACTTGTTACTTATAGCTGCAGTCTTTGTCTCACCCCTGCTACTTAGAGCTGCAACGCTTGTGTCACCTATTACTTAGAGCTTCATCGCGTGTCTCATCCGCTACTTAGAACTAGTCTTTGTCTCACCGCTATTACTTAGAGCTGCACTCTTTGTCTTATCTCGTTAATTAGAGCTGCAGTCTTTGTCTCGCCGTTGTTACTTAGAGCTGCAGCGCTTGTCGCATCCGTTACTTAGAACTAAACCTTTGTCTCACCCCTGTTGCTTACAGCTGCAATCTTTGTCTTATCCCGTTACTTAGAGCTGCAGCCCTTGCTTCATCTGTTACTTAGAGCTGCAGCGCTTGTCTCATCCCCGTTACTTAGAGCTGCAATCGTTTTCTCACTCCATCACTTAAATCTACAGTTTTTATCTCATCCCGTTGCTTAGAGCTGCAGCTCTTGCCTCGCCTGTTATTTAGGGCTACAGCGCTTTTCTCATCCGTTACTTAGAACTAGTCTTTGTCTCATTCCTGTTACTCAGAACTACAGTCTCTGCCTGATCACGTCACTTCAAGCTGCAGTCCTCCTCCCACCCATGCAACTGCGCCGGTATCGCGTTTGTTGTCGTAGAACAACGCACGTGTTACCTCTATGATTTTACGTGTCCTAGCCATTATGTTTAGTTCTATTGTGCTTAATTAAGGACTGTATTAATACAGTCTCGAGGCCGGAAAAAAACTTACGACCATGCAGCCTATTGGGTGTTGCCGCTGAAACATATTGTCATAACTCGATGGGAAAGTATTGCAGACTATTAATTTAACCGTTGATGTTAATGATTATTTCTGCAAAAAACTGTTATTTTCTTGAAAATTACTCTTTATAAAATACAATGTGCGCAATTCAAATTGAACTTCTTATCTGTTATATTTTTCCATATTTAAGGTGATTCAGTGTTATACTTACGTTATTTGATGTGATAATAAGTAATATACAGTAATAATACGATGCATATATCATGACTGGGCTTAATTAAAATAATATAAAATTAAATTCTGAAACATCTGTGTTTTTGTCTGAACAGATCGTCTAAATTGTGTAATATTTTGTTGCTTTGTAAAGGCGACAATTTATGCTGGTGATGAATTTACTGAAGACTGTCATGTTCTGCAGAGCCACCAAATTCTTATAGCGGTGCAGTCCTAGTGAGAGGGACAGCAAGTCGTAATGTGAGGGGCTCCAAGTCCTAATGAGAGGGAGCACCAGGTCCTAATGAGCGGAGATCAAGTCCTAATGGATGGAGCACTGAGTCCTAATGAAAGGGAGCACCCAACAAGTCCTATTGAGCGGACACCACGTCCTAACAGGAGGAACAAAAAATCCTAATGGGAGAGCCTTTAAGTCCTATGAGCGGAGCACCAAGTCCTTATGGGACCTTATGGGTGTCCAAAGCCTGAGAAGTACTCGTAGCAGTGCCGTCAGTTTCACCTGGCAGCGTCACAAAGTTCCCACAATAACTTCACAAGGATCCCATGGAGGCTTTGCAAGTTTTAATGGTAATCCCACTGAGTTCTCATGACTTAGTCACCAAGCATTGCTGGAACAGTCACGCATGCATTACATTTAGGCTGTCATGGCATGGGTATCGAGTTCCCGCGTAGCTGCACATGGACGCATGGCAACGTCACCAAGGTCTCGAAGAAGCGTCACCAGGCTCTTGAAAGTCACCCTGTAAACCAACTCGACATCTTAAAAACATGATAGCATGATAGATGAGAACACTGATAGTCTAAAATGGTCCGCAATTTCTTTTAACTGACAAAAAATTCTGTTCTTCCTCTGCTGTTCATCGCCCATTTTCATCGAGGAAAAAAAATCTTATCTTTAATCCTCGACCTGGCTCGTACCTCGGAGGGAGACTATCGGTTTGGGCGTTGCCACACTGTCCGTCCATCCATCGCCAGCTGTTAGTCCCATCACAATTCCTTTGATATTATCGGTTTGGGCGTTGCCAGACTCCGTCCATCCATCGCCAGCTGTTAGTCCCATCACAATTCCTTTGATATTATCGGTTTGGGCGTTGCCAGACTCCGTCCATCCATCGCCAGCTGTTAGTCCCACCACAATTCCTTTGATAGTATCGGTTTGGGCGTTGCCAGACTCCGTCCAGCCATCGCCTGCTGTTAGTCCCACCATAATTCCTTTGATATTTGGTATGTCGATCACCCACCATAGAGGGTGGGCCCACATCATTTATATTTTGACTTTCACCGAGTTTCGAGGTCATAATGATCACCATCTTAGAACTTTTATCCAAACTTGCGTGCTGTAAACTATGAGTGATCCTCAACAAAATTTTGAGACAAAGCTTAATCGGTTCTAAACGGGTCGGGTTGATTTTGCGACCCATAAGAAAATAGTTCAAAATGGCCACCAGCCGCTGTCTTCGATTTTTCTATCGATTTCTTAAAAACATGAATGAAAGCTGATAAATAACTTTACGCATCGCCACCAAATTTTAGTTCTATGTTGATCATGTGAAAATTACGCTCGGAACTGATGAATGTAATGAATTGGAATGGGAAAATTCAAGACGGTCAACAACCGCCATCTTGAATTTTCATCTGCAATGTTTCGTTAACACGATAACTATTTCATCGATCATCACGAAATTTGAGAGCAGACTTAGCCATTAAAAGTGCCGGTGCTGCGTGACATGAGTTCCCCGTGACAGCAGTTATCGTTTTCACTCTTATAGCGCTGGACAATGACCAGTGCTAGCGGGATGGAACTTTCAAAACAGCGAAAACAAACTTTGGCGAGGTGCTAATCTTTTGTGTAAACAAGAGGACTGTTTCTCGGAACTTGGGCTTTGACCCTAGGAACTTCCGTTACGGTTGGAACTAGTGTCACGTAACACCGGTTTGGACTACGCATAAGGCTATGGAAAACGGTTTGCTTCCATGCCATTAAGTATTGTTGTAAAATTAAACATTTGTTTCACTGCTAAATGCCGTGTAATACCCAGTTCTGGTCGGGGGCTGTGCTCGCTACGATTTCTTGTTCAAAATGCAAAACACCTTATAAAGCACCAGTAAATTCTACATATAACAGCACGGTTTCGTACGAGATAAAATATATGTATAAAAACACACACATGTCTATTTCACATGCCGATATGCTGACCTTCACTTTTTTAACCTCGTTATTATTTTGCTGAATCTTCAGTTGCACCGACCCCACCTATCCCCACCCAGCCACGCCCTCGAGGCTACACCCACCCATCCCACCTCTATGTACCAATGTGGCGGCCATTTTGGAAGTCAAACATTGGGCAATAACTTCGAAAAACAATGAAAAAAAAACCGCTCCAATTTGTTTTCTCATCCGGTTGACATTTCATCAAAAACTTATAGATAATTAGCGCTGTGGGAAAAAATGCTTGTTGACAAGTTAATCAAAGAGTGGAAATTTTAATTCATGTCGCAGAACGTCTCGATCGCCACATCAGCCGTCAGAGATGGCAGTATATGAACCGGTGGGAGAAAGCTTTCACCTTCGCAGCTGGCTTTCTCAGCAGTGTAAATAAAAATGCAGAAAAGCAATGTTACTTTTTAGAATTTATTATTTTCTTTGCACTTTAAAAAACGTTCAATAACATTCGAAAGGGTTGACAAGACAATAATATCAATTAATATTTCGGTTTTTAATATCGATGAATAAGATTCGGGTGTCGTTTAGTGTGAGAATATTTGCTGATGTCATGATGGATCATTTCCGCGTTTGATAGAAACTTTAAAGCCAGCAGCAACTCTTAAGCCATGATTGTTCCCGAGCGATGTTCCAAATTATGTTAGAGCAGGGAATACACACTCTAGGACGTTCCCTTGTCAATTACCAACGGTTACGTAGATGATAAACGCGATAAATACGAGTCATTGGTTTTTCAGGTACACAGTCTTTCTGGTCTGGCCATGGTTTGCACCTGTCATACACGGATTTGTGTTTATAAACTTTCCTTTAATTAAAATGCTTCTGTTGGTTTTCATTTGATTGCTGAAAACGCTGTCATATTTGGTGTCAATGCCACGCAGTTGTCCATATGTGCTCATGTTTTTTGAATGTGTCTCCTCTTGCAGTTTTTTATATTTGGGCCTACTAGCAAAAATGCCACTTAGTGGTTTTAGTTGGATTGCTTTCATAATTGACTAACCATAAAGGTATGTTTTGATGGAAGATGGAGACATTAGGATTGGTCTGACTCACAGGGGGGGGGGGGGGGGGTTGTAGCTTGCAGCATGTGGACAGGTCTGAGTGGAGGTGAATGGAAGGACGTCAACTCTTCCACTTTGTATGTAAAGATGAGTGTGCATTTCGAGGAAATTTTGACTAATACTGGAAACAGCTGTGCTGGTCGCTATGTCCCTAGACATTTGTGTTTCATGGTTTTGTATTGTACTTTCGCTCGGTAATGTTACTGTGTAGTGCTTTAGCACTTTAGAGGTGCCAAAAAAACATTATTTTAGCCTCAGGGCGGGGGAGGGGCAACAAGTTACTTGACGAAAAAATCAATTTGAGATCCCATCCGTATGTTTCGACCACGCTTTATGCTGTGACAGATATGTAGCAAATTACAAAGACCCAGCTTTCGTTCATTTAGTAAAACCTGCTTCGATGTACAAAATGGTATTATTAAGATGGTTAAATATTGTGATGTAGCTCAGCTTGCCGTATAATTTATTTCCGCCCTTAGCTGTTTTTTTCTTCTTATTTTACTCTGACAAAATAGCATCAACCCAAAATTTACACACTATAATTTCTGCTGAAATCTCCTGCTGTAATACAATGTCATGAATGCGATGACTAACATGCTGATATTTCCCAAAACAGTTGAACAACGCTTTGGGATGATGGTCAATATTCTCGGGATTTGTACTAAGCAATAGGTTGCATATTAAGAACCAAGAGAAACTGTGATGTAAGAGACCCCGCTGAACCCAGCCCGTGCTGTTTGTTCAATCTGATATGACATGTCTCAGGAACATTGTCTTTGAGCAAACGGTTGTATAATTTTGCAGAATTTATAAATTAGTAGCTGTCAGTTAACTTGCGATACTGCTACTAAAGGGAGAGGTCATTATTGCTATGATGTTTCAAATTGTTATTTTAAATTACTACACATCTTGTTAACAATATTGTACAAGGGCGGCCATTGTTTAGGGCCCATCTTCATTTTCCTTTTCAGTCTTGCCTTACAATCAGGGTATATTATAGCAATTATTGGTGATACACTTTTGACAGTGTTTAATCTTGTGGCGTTTATTTTATTGTTTCTGACATAATGTGAGGCTTCAATCTTCATACGATCTGATTCATTTGCCAAAGTTTTTTAAAGAGTGGCTTTTTATCTGATCCCAATTTTTGCATTCAATATTAAAAGCTACCTCTGTAAAAACTGTACTTGTCTCTAATTAAGTTGTGTTTTATATCTTATTAAACTTGGTGCGTTTAAAGATATTTTAAATTAATACACAATATATTAGTATATTTTAAAGCAATTTAAAGCATATGTTTTTGGTTTTGATATCAAATTAAATTAAAAGTATCACTTATTCACAAATTCATTTTGAAATCTTGCAAAATACCCCAAAGTCTACTCTTGTATATCTCGTTTGATCGCTTTGGCATTTGACGGGAATGTTCCCACGAAATCCTTTACCAAACCTTTTTTTTTTTTTTTTTTTTTGGCAAGTCGGTCCAAACATGGTAAAAAAAATACCAATTTCCGATGTGTTAGATTTGACAACCATAAAAATACTGTTCATCCTATAATTCTTGTTCTATTGCTTAGAAATATCAGGTTTTCTTCTGCCAAACTATTTTATATTGTGCGACTGCGCAAAAAATCCATAAATGTTAGTTTGCGGTCCTATAAAATGCTGCCCCTTCCACAATCGTGCTTGTCTGTCTTGTCTGGAAAACATATGAAACCACCGCAAAAAAGAGGGACTAAACATTGAGAACAGTGGATTGCACATACTCCTTTAGAAACAGTTTCCGTATTTGAAATGTCACTCTTTTAATATATTACTTTATCAAAAAACAGGAACTATAAATATTTTAACATTTTAAGTTATCCAGACAGTTGTTTCTAAGATCGTCAGGAATTGCACCATAACCCACTTTAGTTTACAATTACCTTAATGACTGTCACGTTTAGTACGTGACATCACCGCGTTATTATTATTTTTTTTGTTCATTTGTGAACTGGCGCATACTATGTATTTCATAGAAAGTATTTTAAAAGACATGAGCAAGAATCTTTTTTACCTCAATTCGCAGATTCTTCCGTGACATTTTAACCTACTTGACGCTTCAACTAAAACGGCTACAGCTTACTGAAGCTCAAAAAAAGTTTTATAAACAAGTAATAAACGACGCTCTTTTGAAAACAGAAAAAAATATCAGATAAAATAAGTTATTTTAAGTGGCCTTAGATGAAGTAATTGGCTATTTTTTAAGGTGCCTTTGATAAAGTGCTTGTCTGATTCATAGTGCTTTATTAGATATATTAAATGATCGACAGAACAAACTTTCCAGTGTTAGATGCCTATTGCCCTGTCAATTGCATCAATTGTGATCACATTTTAACTATATGTCTCACGGGATGCTTTATATAAAAATTTCCCGTCATAGCAAGAAACGTTCATCATTAGATGTAAAGCCCCGCCTTAATGTCACCCCAGCGTCACGTCATGTTAAATAAATGTACTCACTTTTTTTTGTATCCAAGGTCCTCCATTTCACCCCTATCACTCGTCATCGTTTTCTCGTTAAACATTACCTCAGGAGAATTCTGGTCAATTGAAATATTTACTAACACGTGTAATGACAATGGCAAGGATTTATTTGGATTAATTCTGTCATTAAAATATGCGACGTCTGCCAATAAGTATACATATGAAATAGGTTAATTCTCGAAACTGGAATTGTAACACAAGTACGGCAATATAGAAGTGTTTAGTTTTTCGCGGATATTCTTGTTTTCAGCGTTGACATGGGTTTTGATAAACCAACAGCATTAGGTAAGACAATTGGAATAAAACTGTTATAAAGCTTTCATATTCAAAATCTTTTAAAGTGTAAATGAAAAAATATTTACAAGCACTTTTTAATCATGTGAAATTCATTTAATTAGATATCTGGAATTTATTTAGCGAAATAAACAATGAGTTTATATTTATAATTAATTTAGATGTATCAAAAATAAATTTTATATGCGAAATTTTATCTTGTCCGGGAAAAATAGCATTGTTTTTCATCCTCGGAAATAGAAAGATGAAGTAACCCGCGTTTGAACAAGTGCTTGTAAAATCGGTTGATTTAGTTCAACAAAAACCAAGCAGAAGGGATGATTAATTATCAGAAGCAAGCCACTAGGAATGGCTTATTATCGCCGCCAATACCTGCAGCAGGTGGATATTGAAAATTACCATGCCTGCCTGTCCGTCCGGAGTTTTTGTCCAGGGCATATATTTCAAAAAGTATCGGGGGGGGGGGGGTATCGCATACGTAGTCGATACACACAGTAAACGCCATGCCCATTTTAAGGGGTTTCGATTATCTGGGTTCAAATCTGGATTCATGCCGGAATTCGTATTTTTAACCCAGACTTTTCCAAACCTCCAACCATCACATTAGGCGGATAACAGATTAGGCCGCATTTGACAATGTAAGAGCCACCGTTCCTAACCGTACCTTTGTGAGATTTCAGTTCTCTGAATCGGAATGTGGATAAAAAGGTGGAGAACTAAAATTTACGATATGTATACAGTGCCTTGCGCAAGTCATGAATATTTTGGGGGAGGGGGGATTTAGGTAGGTAGAAATTTTCGCACATTTTTTTTTCGTCATAGTTTGTGAAGTTTCATGTTTTCCCTACAATTTGAAACCATAAACAATGAATTCGGTGGTGAAACCAATTTTTCTCACCTTCCTAAACATGAGGGGGTCAAAAAGAAATCTTGCAAAATGATCGGTATGCTAATTGTTGTGTTAAGCGACAATGCTTTTTGAAAACTAAAAATAACAAGTGTAGGCAAGTGTTGCAAATCTCTTTATTGTCTAAAACTTCGCATAAATCTTTGAAACAGCAGATTGCGATATGTTAAATCGTTGGGCAACATCTCTTTGTTTGCTACTTGTTGCAGTTGCCCGACAGTTTGAGCACGTTCCAGAACTGACCTTTCGCAATTTGGATTCATAATTTTAGTAATTAACCTTTTAACTTTGTGAAAAAAAAAACAATAATTAAACATAGTGAGGGCATAATGAGGCAAAGTAAGATTTCATTAACAAAGGAAAAAAGGCGTGTAAAAATTAAGGTGTTGTTTACAAAATCGACTTGTCCATTGATCAATTAGCAACATTTCTTTTTGACCCCTCTCATGTTTAGGAAGATGTGAAAAATTTGTTTCACAACCAAATTCATTGTTCATGATTTCAACTTGTAGGGGAAACATGAAACTTCACCCACTATGACGAAAAAAAATGTGCGAAAATTTCTACCCACCTAAATCCCTCCCCCCTCCTTCCCCAAAATATTCCAGATTTATGCAATGCATTGTATGTATTTTGGGTCCAACCAATTTCCTCGAAACATTTAAGATCAGGTTCTTGTCTGACAGTAAATGTACCCTTTGCTGATTTCGAATGTCTGAATCTTTGGTGATTTTTTTACTGGAATGCAAGTCGGTAATTATTAGTCGGCTTTCCCCGCTTTGAGAATAAACCCACTTTTAATAATTTACACCATTTTGAGCGAACAAAGTTGTGGTTAAAGTGGTAAATTGCTTCATTTTCCGCCTGATCGTGAGAACACGCATTGTGTGACACAACAGCCCTGTCTATGCATGCATGTTTGCAGTCGTATCGTGCAGTCATTTTTTCCAAATTGAACATAACTTGCGGTGAGGGGCAGGTGGGGGCAGCAGGCTGAGGCGGAGGACGATAAACCAGTCCTCTCCCCCCCCCCCCTCTTCTCCACCCACCCCATTTGCCAATTCTAATTTATAACCATGCGTATAAAGGTTAGTTAAATTAAATGTTTTTATAAATAAAAACCCACTTCTATGTGAAAAATAATAAGTAGGGCTCTCTGCCAGTTTCCTCTCAGCAGTAGCAATTATGTTTTACAGTTTTACTTGGCTCTATTCTGATTGTGGCTTGCCCGTTGGTTGCCAACTCTCAAGGTATGTTTGCCCAACTTTTTTTTCTTTCAATTTAAAATTGCAATTGATAAAAAATTGCATTTGATATGATAAAATGCTTTATGATGCGAAAGTATTTCTAAAAGATTCTACAAAAAATTTAAAAAAAAAAAAAGATATTTTATAATAATACCTATTAAGTAAATAACATTTCGTGAAAGTGATGCGGAATTATTTGTATCTTTATTTGTATCTGTATTTACATCTCCAAACAAAAATTAAAAGAAAGTATATTTTATAATAATACCTATTAAGTAAATAACATTTCGTGAAAGTGATGCGGAATTATTTGTATCTTTATTTGTATCTGTATTTACATCTCCAAAGGCGTACGGATATCATTAAAACGGTTACTTTTATTATCTATTTAATTTCGTTGTCAGACTTGCAAGCACATAGCGACAAATTTGACGCATTAAAAATTTTAAAAAGTAGTAACATATGCCAGATTATTGACAACAGCCTGAAACAACAGACTGAAAATGTTATCGGAAAATGTTTACCGAACGAAAGAAAATACATTTCTCTGCGACAACAGAGGTATCCAGATTGTTGAGTAGAGGACGAATATGTTAAAGATTAAGTAAATCTTTAATGTCAATAATCTTTATAAGATTGTGCTATAAATTGACCTTCAATTAATCGGAACTTGCTAGTTTTTGTGACCTTTAACCGTAGCACTTTCATAACCATTGACCACGTCACATTCATAACCTTTGAGAGTGCCACTTTTATTACCTTTAATCGTGTCACTTTCAAACGTGGTAATGTTATTTGCTTATCAATTTGTATATCAAAAGTTGATTTACTGCCGAATTTTTCGAAAATCACCAGTACATCCTACTTGATTAAGATATATGTGGCTTAGCTTTAACACGAAAATGGCTGTTAAAGATGTCACATGCCAGGATATATTTTGCTGTGAGGGGCATGACAACAGCTGTAACGGAACGTCCAACGGTCATGCCTGTTATTGTGACTCATTCTGCCTGTATTTCGAAGACTGTTGCCCTGATTTTCCAACTTGCATAGGTGGGTTCCTGGCCAAAAGAACCACAACCGGAAAAGTTGTATTATAATGTATGTATTGCACATGCGACTAATTTCTAATTTCATTTGGTTTTCAGAAATAATGAAGGCTTCTCATTACGTTTGTCTGCATTTATGTGTGAATAGCTTACTTTTGAAGCACTTGTAAATAAATTTTTACCACTAATTGAAGTGCACCTTTTTTATTTCTTTGTTCCTTCTTTTTTTTTTTTTTTTTTTTTTGGACACATGTGAAGTACTTAGTGATATCTTATTACTCATTTCTGTCATAACCATGAGTTTCTTTCATTCTCGTATGACCAAGACTTTTTTTGTCATTGCGGCAGTACCAAGAGTCTCTTTCATTCTAACATTATCTAGAATTCGATGCTAGCATTACCAAAAGTTTATTTCATTCTGGTATTACAAAGAGTTTCTTTTATTCTGGCATTGCCAAGAGTTTCTTTCATTTTAGCATTACCTAGAATTTCTTTCACTCTAACATTACCAAGAGTTTCTTTCATTCTGGCCTCAGCTAGAGTTTGATTCTGTTGTTACTAAAGGTTTCATTCTGGTTTTACCAAGAGTTTCATTTTGGTATTACCAAGAGTTTCTTTCATTTTTGCATTACCAAAAGTTCCATTGTGGCATTACCAAAAGTTACTTTCATTTTGACATTACCAAGAGTTTCTTTCATTCTGATATTACCACGAGTTTCATCCTGGCATTACCAAATTTCGTTTTTCTGGCATTATCAAGAATTTCTTTCATTCTGGTATTACCAAGGGCTTCCTTCATTCAGGCATTATCAAAGGTTTCTTTCATTTTTAAACACATTTGAAAGGTAGCTGGTGTTTACTTACATTGCGGATATCACTAAGTCGTTACAATGTGTGCTAGTGCTTCGCTAAAATTCCACGTATTTTTATTTTTTCATTTTTGAAATGTATAAAGTTAAAAAAAACTACAACTGAGAGATCGTTGGCTTTAACATCTTTTACCAAATAAATCGTGTGCAAAATTCAGTTAATTTTTAAAAAAACATTTTAGCTTAATGTCCATTTCATGTAGCGACAGAAGACCGTTGAGAAGGCTAGATTTAAATTGATTTAGCCACGCCAGCGATAATCTGTTCACATAGATTAGAATTGGCTTAGCTTAGCTAAACTGGTTTTAAATTGCTGTATGAAATGGGTATAAAATTTTCCATATCGTAATCTGTACGAGCTAACCCTAAGGGAATCCGCAGCGTGGAAAGGTGCTGATCGAAACATGTCAGGATTAATAAGGCTGGATTTTTCGCCATAATATAAAAACATTACAGAACTAGCTTTGATTGCAGCACAATGAACTTGAAAAAAAAAAACAGTGTGAATATAGCACAAGTTTGTTCATTACAAATAAAAGCAACTTTCGGATTATCGTAAGTGCTCTATTTACAACCCAGCAAACATACAGGTTAAAATTTTTGTGTTCAAAAACAAAAGCAACATCCTCAATATTTGTGGTCACTTCGCATATTTTTATATAAATTTATCATATATATTGTATTCAAGGTGTGACTTTTATGATGATGTATGTCGGTTATATGGTTCTTTTCTACAGAGCAGTCTTGGACCTCAGATGACTTAGTTTTACTCTGCTTTTATTCTTATATATATATTATTTTGAGCAGTATTTGTACATAGTTTATAGGCTGGGTAAATATTTTTAAGACATCACATGTCAGGCGATATCGTGTTGTTCGGCACCTGGCAGCTTCTGTAACGGAACACACAATGGTATCGAATGTTTCTGTGACCTTGTGTGCATCCACTTCAACGATTGTTGTCCTGATCACACGCTCTGTATAGGTGGGTTCAGTCATGTCTCTTAGTCCCTAAAATCTGGCGCTTTTCTGAAAAAGGTTCTACATAATTTACACGCTTATATATGAAGGCTAATCTATGTGCACTATTTTTGAGTTGTATTGCACTTTTACACATATAATTCATCACAAACAAAAAGATGAGAGTTACTAGAGCACGGATTCAATCATTTTGTGAAACATTTTTGGGTTTATGCAAAAATTTTGTTTGCATTATTCGTGATTAATATGGTCTTGTTTTGAATTTTCAAATACTTCCCCAAAAGATGCAAACATTGTGTTGCAGAACGTTTTATTATGGGTTTTTATCATTATCATTATTTTCTGTTAGATCTTATGTTTTATGCTTAATAAATAAGCATTTTATTTTTTTCTAATTGCTAATGTGTAACATACTATGCCAAGTCTTTGCCACGTAATGCACCAGCACAACATTGAAATCTATGCACATATCTCTGTCAGTTGAAGAGTAGGCATATATTGGGGGGTACAGGCACATAATTTATTCCTCTATATTACTTGCAGTGTCGACATACATTGATGTACATGTGCGTAATTCCCTCCATATCACTTGTAGTTTGAGCACACGGTAAGGTACATAAACATAACGTTCCTCTGAATAAAATAACGCACCAATAACCATTGGAAATTACAATGTGGTTATACTACGTATCATGCCATAAATGACTTGCAGGCGGTGAAACTACTCAAGAGGATTTTTCACGAAGAAATAAATATAATCTGAAAATGTTACGGTTTTCACCGCATGGATACTACTTTAAGACTAATTTCTTATTCTGTTTAGTTTCTTTTGCAGTCACTCTATGCTTTAAATTGCTTTTACACTCAGTTTTACGACTATTCAATATAAAATTTATGTTTAGGAAAAGTGGCCTTAAAGTTAATTTATTGAGCGATACATCTTGCAGATAGCGCTGAATGCAGATCATAATCCAGTCAACCAAGTTCCTTTGTTTATTTTTAAATATAGACTACTTTAGAAAATAAATTGTACACGGTTTAATAGGTTAGAAGACATTCAAGACATCATATATCAAGACATATTATCTGCTATGTGTTTTAGATGCCACTTATCATGATATTTGTGATGCCACACGTTAAGATATATTATTTGGTTGTACATTTTTAATATCTCATATTTGAGACCTGTCTTTTGCCACATGCCAATACATTTAAGGTGTCAAGCTACGTATTATTTGGTATATATTTTAAGATGCCACATGCAAAGATATTTCTTGCTGTGAGATCGACACCTTCTGTGAAGGAAGTTTCAACGGAATGCCATGTTATTGTGATAATTTATGTGTGAGTTACGAAGATTGTTGCCCTGATCAACCGTTATGTGTAGGTGGGTTAAGACCACTGACGTCACTTAAACTCTGTGTAATGCAAGCGTAACAGAAATTCAACACTTTTTATGCATATTTTAACTTATTGCTTTTCAGATATAACGGAAATGCTGACTTAGTTTTATTTGTCTGCGGTTATAATGAAAATATGCAGAAACAAATAAAAATTAAACCATGTTATTTAACAATAATACGTAATTATTTTAATAAGTGATAAATTATTGTTGCATAATTGCGTTCAATATTGTTGTGTTTTCTAATATTATGAGACTTTTTTCTTTATTTGGTGTTTAAACATTGCGTTACTAAAAAACCTAAGTATCATGTTCCTTGTGCAATACACATATATTGGTTTTGAAATACTCTTAAACAGTGTTTTTGTTTGTTTGTTTGTTTGTTTTTATTTAAATTTTTATTAAACCTCGAGTTAATTAAATCGGTATGCTTTCATACTAATACAATGAAGAAAAGTAAATGTATTAAAAACAAGACATATTATAGTCAAATACAGTATGTCAAAGATAAAAGATCGCTGATCAAATTTTATGACTCTTACACGCAATTATATTGGGTTCCTTTTGTAAACATTACTGTTTAGCTTTTTTGTTTTACATTGTGTAAAATAATGCCTTATATGCTATAAATGCATTTTATAATAATGTATAAGATACAACATAAGCGATAAAAATATTTTAATTGTGTTGTCTAATACATATGAACTCGTGTGGATTAAATCACATATATATGTACACTTATCACCTAAGGCATAAATATATGTATACCCATGGACTGAAGCATAAACATGTGCACAGATGTGAACTAAATCATATGAACACATGTACATGTATGAAATTTACAAGAACTTATGTACACGAATAATTTAAATTATAAACATATCTCCATATTATCACACAAATATATGGGCCAAATTTTTAACAGCATTTTTAAACAAAAGAGCGCCAAAGGTGCGATTATTCAATAACATTACATTAAAAGCATCTCGATATAAATTACACTGAATAGAATCATAAAACCAAAGATTGGGCGTGATAAAAATCAGTACATTACCCATTAAACTACACATTTTAAACATAAACATAAAACACATTTTATTTCAACAATTCTTAAATGAAGAGTGATATAATACAACATTGTTATAAGAATAGACCAATGAATGAACTTAAAAAAGTAAGCTTTCTCTTTACAGATTTAGTTGACATTAACTAAGGAAAAACTTACTTTATGAACTGTTGCAGTCTGCTTTCTACAAAAATTATTCCAATGAAATCACACTTTTTAGCAACAGAAAATCATGTTGTCTTTCAAATCATTAATGCTAACTTTGTTAGATTTAAGAGTATTCAGTACTTTGAACCACTTTAAATCAATTGCAGGCAATAAACTTAGTCTGTGCGCTTTGTGCAATACATTTTTATCATGTATCTATCACAAAACTATTAGGTGTTATTTATCATTTTTATTTCTGTACCTAAAATTTGGGTTCTATGTGATTTCAATAGGCTTACAACATTAACCAAGAAGGCTTGTATCTGTGAAAATCCTCAGTGACTTTTTTGTCAGCACGTTATTATAATTCCAGCAGCACAGAAATTATATCTTGTAATTTTCATGTGTTCAGTTTACTTGCCTCAATTCGTTTTAGTCCTAATGTAATATTTAAGTGATGAACATAGTTCAACGTTATATTTTATTATTCTTTTATCTTGCCATTTTGTGTTTTCAATGTACTTCTGTATTTTATACTTATCCTTTCAAGCTAAAATTGAAAAGGGACTGTCCAAAAATTAATTGTTATGACAATAGCAGATATACTACTGCGGTTTTAAAAGGCGTTTTACAGTGCACGATTTGTCTCTTCGTTTTAGCTCAAATGAGACTATTGTTGGCCAAAAATTACTTTTGCTTTATTAAATAAAATTGTTTAGATTTCACGCAAGTCACATTTCATATTTATAGTCTTAGTGAGGCTTCCGAGTGTAAGAAACGCTGCTATTTTTCGGACCTTACAGCCACTTTAATTTTCAGCACAGTTTGTAATACCAATGTAACTGAAGCCGCGCTTAATGCAGCTGTTTTATTCCTCTTTCTAGAAAGCTGGATGCTTTAACTCATGATGACTTAATGGAAGGATATACAGAAATTAATTGGAGCAGTAACCTCTTTACTCAACATAAAATTAGAAATAATCAACGTGTCACCTTATCGTGTAACCGTTCTGTGATTTTACACAAACATTTTTTCATATGTCATATCGCATTGCATTCTTTGTGTTTCCATCTAACACAATTTTATCCTGACTATTACAGTCTACGGCATCCATGGTGTGACCCTTCACAGATGTTATAAGTAGTGCAATACTATGTATTCCTCGGCATACGCGATTATTCTGCACAGATGCAATAACAGAACACTTCTTTGTATTCAACGTCGGACTTGATTTTATCCTGAATAGAATTTTCAGATGTCGTATGTCGTGATATTTTATGCTGCACTGGTCAGGATAACGCTTGTAATGGAACATTCAATGGGGAAGAATGTTACTGCGATTCAAGTTGTTTGGCTTTTGCTGATTGTTGTCCTGATTATGGAATGTGTATAGGTGGGTGTAAATCCACAAAATCATACTTATGATGCAATGCTCTTATTGCTTTTAGGTAAAAAGATGAACATGAATATATGTATGCGCCACAGCCTAGTTACTTGGTGTTTTGTCCCGATGTACATAAAACGATAGCGTGTTTTAAATGTGTATGAAATTAGAGCTTTTGAAGGTTTTGCCACATAATTTAAAAACAAGTACCTGGCATTGTACAATTGCGCAGGACTGAAGTGCGAACAATTGTCTTTTTCATTGTATTTCTGTTTATGAAAATAAGAAGAGAAAGTAAAAAGGAAACGTAACGACCTGGTTGCGAAATAATTAAAATGAACAACCTCAGTAATTTCTTTCTGGATACTGTAGTAATCATAAGCTATTTAGTACCCAATGTTAAAAACTATGTTGAAGTTTAATTATATTGAATGTAATAATTGTAAGATGACAAAATCAGTATGTCAGTAAACGTATTTAAAAGTATGTAAAGAGCAGTTAAAATCTTTGTTTGCACTTTAGGTGAGCGGTTATTGTGTTAAACAGGGCTAATGGCTTTAGTTTGGGCATAACCGTCGTATGCACTTGACGTTACATTTTAATCTGGTAGCAAATAGCTGAAACTCGTCTTCATTCCTTGGTTCTGGTGACTTTCTTAGCGTAAATAGCTTAAAACATAAAGTGACACAAAATTATGTAAAACATACGTTTATTTTTAGGTATAAAGTGGTCAAAATTTGCATGGGAGTGCTACATTTAATTGACAGAACAGCAGCAAAATCCAAGTTTACCTCAATGTTTCAGGAATAAGTAATCTAATCTCAGAAAGAATTCAAGGTTTATTTGTAACAGTATTCTAGCAGAGTTGTCTCGCTATTCCCCTTGTGTTCATCGACCACTTCAAAAAATGATACTCGTTATTATAGTTAAGCTGTAAGGAGCAAAACAAAGTGAATCAATCATTCCTGAGCTAACCTTCTTCAGCATCTCCACCATTGTTAATCATTTTACCGTTATGCGATAAATTGTGAAGGGAATAAAAAATGTTTATATTTTACTAAGCTAGTGGTTACAATTTTGCATTCAACGTGTATTATTTACTTTGTCCTAAATTGCTTTCATTTGTTGTGTTTGTGAATGCGCATTACTTATATTTATTTATATTTATAAGGAAAAATTACCTAGCAGTTTTTTATCTTGCATGGCCAGGTTTGAAATCCCTTTACCTGAGCAAACATTTTCATCCGCTGACTTCACTACAAAAATGAAAATTTGAACATGGACAGTTTTGCCAAATTATTCAAATCCATTGGAAAGTTATAACCGTATTACATAACATACTTCATAGTGCCTTCTTTCGTCACGGATTTATAAATCTAGCACAAAACTGTTGTATCAAAACCTTTTATGCAAAATTTTCACAAAGTTGTATCTTGAATCTCACAATCGTTAATTCTTACATTTTACTCTGTAGCGAAAGCAACATTGCTTAAAAACTAACAAAAGCATTTCTTTGTTTCATTTTTAGATCAGCTGAATTATAGATTCTCTTTGATACCAACTGTGGCAAACGAAATCTCTATGCACTTTTCCAGTTGCCTGGATGCTAATAAAAGTAAACTAATAACATTGCTTATCCAGTAGTTTCTGCCGATGTGACATGTGAAGATATTCAGTGCTGCGTTGGACAAAATAACGACTGTGCTGGATCGGTTAATGACACGGCTTGTTATTGTGATGCATTTTGCTTGGCTTTTGAAGACTGTTGCCCAGATTATAGTATTTGTATAGGTATGTGATGCTGTCAGATATGATAGCGGGCAAGTTATGTTGTAGAGGAACGATTAATTGATTAGCCTGATATTAGACGCATGTAGTGATTCAAAGAATACTTTTTAGGCACATGAAAGTGTTTAATCTAAACTGTATATCTTGACTTTGTATAATTTGTTCTACCCTTAACAGAATCACTAACCGCATGTATAACATTTGGTGGAGGTAAATTCATTTTATAACAAGAAATCGTTTGAAAAAGTATCAGTTCGCATGTTTTAAAAACGTAAAATGCATGAAGGAGGTATCTTTTATTTATTTATTTATTTATTTTCTTTTTTACTTTTATATGCTTGTCTTGAATTTTATACTACTATTGCTTTAGTTGCATGTTTAATGTTACACCGTTTACCAAGCCCCTGACTTAGAAAAGGGAGTAAATGTATTCTAAAGTTACTTTTCTGTCGAGTCTACGTATACTGTCTCTTCTATTCTCTCTCTTCTCTCTTCCCTCTCTCTCTCTCTCTCTCTATATATATATATATCTCCCTCTCTCTCTCTCTCTCTCTCTCTCTCTCTCTCTCTCTCTCTCTCTCTCTCTCTCTCTCTCTCTCTCTCTCTCTCTCTCTCTCTCTCTCTACATTCTCTGGAAACACCTTATTAAAATTCATTTAAGTAATATCAAACAATGCTGATGGGTATTTAGCATACTTTTTAATACAAGACAAATAGTGAGTGAATCAGAATAATGATAATAACATAATAAAATTATTATTATTATTATTATTATTATTATTGTTGTTGTTGTTGTTGTTGTTGTTATTTGCTATTGTTGTTTATGAAAAAATCAAAACAGATGAAAGTACTTACGTTAAAGAAGAAAACTCGATACACACTGATATATGTATGCATTACCACAGTTGTGATATTCTAATATATGTAATTCCTATATCCTATGTAATTCAATTATTTTAGATCAATTTATATTTTTGCAAATTAGATGAATGCCAATCAGATCCATGTCTTAACAACGGAACCTGTAGCGACCATCTTGAGTTTTATAATTGCACATGTCTCGAGGGATTTACGGGAATACATTGTGAAACAGGTTTGGCATAAATATTGGTAGTGTAAACATATTTCAATTTCTTTAACGTACTTCTGTTAAAATATTTCAGAATGAGAAACCATTTGCGTTTATTTAGTGATATTATGCAATTAGAATGGAAATTTATATTTCTGAAGGGTGTTGAATTACATTTAACATAAATAAATAATACGCAACTATTTATACGGTTTGTACTTAATGTTTGGTTGATTTTTTTCAGATATCGATGATTGTGCACTTGTACAGTGTCTTAATGGAGCAACATGTGAGGATTCTATAAATAGCTACAGTTGTGTATGTGCTATGGGATTCACGGGAGTACATTGTGAAACAGGTTTGGTTTTGTTCAGTTTTAAATGATTTGTTGCATTTACAGTCATCTAAGAGATTTATGCGGTGTACAATCTTTGTTTAACTCGTGGCACCTTAAAAACAGCAAACTTACAAACCAATTTTAAGTTTATAAGCGTAAAAAATTTAAAACTCTATAATAGTGTTAAATTAATTTTTTGGTAAAAGCAGTGTTTGTTAATTAAAAATCTCGACCAACAAAGCTTTCTGCACCTTGATTTAGAAATCGATGAATGTTTATCTGGACCTTGTCAATATAATGGAACCTGTGAAGATCTAATCAATGGGTTTAATTGCACATGTGAAGCTGGATATACTGGACCATCGTGTGAAACAGGTATAAACTGTGATATGAGAGCATGTTATTTGTCTGTGTTAATGGAACCTGTAAGGATCTAATCAACGAGTTTCATTGCACATATGAACCTGGATGTACCAGACTATCATTTGAAATAGATATAAATTCATTGTGATTTGATAGCACTTTTTGGATCCATGAACATCATAGGAATAGATTTTGAAAAAATGCAACGTTGTTTTGTAAGTTATAGGTATTTCTTTTCAAATTTCCAATTTATATTTAAGAAACTTGTATACAAGGGTTAAAACAATTCTAAAATATACCAACATTTTCAACAGATATCCAGGATGCGAGAATAGAAATATGCTTACTTAAAAAAATTGATTTCAAAATTTAGAAACAAAAGTTTTTAGCAATTTTCATTTTTAATATTTTTTTGAAACAATATGTATATATGCCCAGGTTTTACTGCATTTTAATGTAACTATCAAACGTACTCCCAAAACGTATTTTTTAAGTTAATAAATTATAAGAAAGCAACCAATGTTGCTCATATAAAGCAAGCATTAATATTTTGCTTATATAAAAATTATTTTAAAAATATCATTTTCTCTTCAGAAATTGACGAGTGTGCATCTTTACCTTGTCAAAATAACGCTACTTGTGAAGAATTCATTAATGCATTTAATTGTTCTTGTGTCGCGGGGTATACGGGGATACTGTGTGAAGCAGGTATCTCATATTTTCTTGTCTACACTTTGTTCATATTTATTAACTTTCCGAGTCCCTGTTTTTTCAACGATTCTCTTGAATTTGCGCCATTTTGCTCCATGTCTTTTTCTTGACAGCGGTCTCTGAATTTCTCCTTATTTATTCTCCGTGAATACCATTCAAGAAGTACTTAAGTTTTCAAGTTGTGTGTTTAAAATAGACTAACTTTACATTTTTCAAAGATTAAGTTTAGGATAGAAGTATAAATAAAACATGGTTTAACTTTTGATTATATATATATATATATATATATATATATATATATATATATATATATATATATATATATATATATATATATATATATATATATATATATATATATATATATATATATATAATCAAAAGTTAAACCATGTTTTATATTTATATATATATATATATATATATATATATATATATATATATATATATATATATATATATATATATATATATATATATATATATATATATATATATGCATTCCGGATCTCACTACTGCAAGCTAAAAGTAAGGTGTTAATTATTATTTACATATTTTGATTTAAAAACTTTTTCAGTAAAGACATATATTATTAGAAAATAAAAGTAGGAATTATTACTTTGGCTGTCATACAACAAAACTGTGAATATCAAAGAAATCACTACATGTCGATAAATTTGCCAGTAAATGTAAACGCTTTGGCAGGCTAGTTGGAGGGGCAGGGGTGACTCGATGTGCAAAAATTTCGAAATTTTTCTTTTAAAACAAAATTAGTTTTCAATGCGTTACTCTCTGTTTTAAAGAAAAGTATTTGCAACTTTACAAACATAAACATCCTCTTTAAACGTGTTTTGAAAATACACATTTTGAAAATCTGCTATCCCACATTTAAGTGATCGAAACATGTGTTTTACAATGTGGTGGGGTGGAAAAAACTTCCGAAAGATAAGTCCGCCACTGACAGTATTTAATTCGCAGGAAAAAAGTAGAAATCGTTTTGTTAAAATATAGATGAGAAATCACAGCAGGGTTCCTCCTTGAGATGAGACATTATTTGTTAAACTAGTAATTTACAAGCTTAATAAACATTTGTAGATATCAATGAGTGTGCGTCAATACCATGTCATAATGGAGCAACATGTAACGACTTAATTGATGAATATTACTGCGTATGCCTGGCTGGTTATACAGGAACGAACTGTGAAACAGGTTTGGGCGTATATATAAATTCCAAATGTAAATATCATTTAAAAATGAAGTAACATGCAAAAATTAGATTCCTTCATAAACCAGTATCTTTAGCATTAAGTCCTTCAACGCGTCATTTAGTTTAAAAACGTCTCAAATGATAAATGTATTCCTGACGAATGCATGCCTTGTTATAGTACATTCCTGAGGTATAAGATTAAATTTAAAGTATTGTCAGACTTACTTGTTAGGAAGTGTAATGCCAGATATAAAACTATAAAACTTCTAATATGCTGTTGTATTTATTTCTGAAAATTTCTGAGTTGGGTGTCTTAATTGATTATTGTACTTAAAGCTATTAAATGTCTATATTGCTTTCAAAAGTTTCTGCGATAGTGCGATACAAGTCACATGATTTCAGGATTTAGTAAGAACTATTTACAAACATTTCAAGTTTTACTAAAAATAGTCACTAAAATTAATTTTTAAAGATGTAACAAACTTGCTGAGTGTTTAGTTAATATTTGTTTACCTTTATAGAAATTGATGAATGCCAATCTGCTCCTTGTCAGCACGGTGGGACTTGCGTTGACAACATAAATGAACATACCTGTGATTGTATGCCTGGATACACAGGCACATACTGTGAGACGAGTACGTACTTCAAGTATATAAAGTACTTTAATATGCTATTTCTTTATAGATGATTTGAATGAAACACACTGAGCTGCTAATATTTTGTTGTCTGCTGGGGCGGGGAACTATATGGAACATTTTCCCAAAATATTTAAGATGCTACAGATTGTATGCGTCCAAAAATGTTCTTGTTTTAGATATTGACGAGTGTGTGTCAAATCAATGTGTAAATGGAACGTGTATGGACGAAGTCAATAACTACACGTGTGTTTGTACACCTGGGTTTACCGGTGTCTTTTGTGAAACAGGTAAAATTTTCATCAGGATCATTTACTCCTGTCTGTACCATCTAACTCCGTTAAACTTTGACCATTTTAAATGATTTTGTCTAATGTATTATTTTTGAAGTCAGTCAGAAATTAACGTAACACTTCTTTGTGACGAGTGGATAAAATTTACACATTGAGCATCGAAACTGAGTTGAAAGTGTAGGATATATGCCTGATCGCTGTGTGAGTTTTGGAATGGGTGGTGAAGCATACTTGTTCTTTTCGGAATTCTGTTGGCTTCGGTACAGAAGAAAAATGAACTCGGAGCAATAAACCTACATTTGAAGTAACGATATCTGAGAAATCAAATTTTTATCTTTGAACATAATATTTAGTTCTATCTTGCAAAGCAATCCCCACCCACCCTTTACCTACAGATAAAACTCTGTTTTATATTTCGCAACAAAATTTACCCATGCTTCTACAAAAGCTTTACATAAAAAGTAATAGTGATATATCCCAGTTCATTTTTACTAGCGGGAAATGTGCGAGAAGGATAAAATCCCTTAACAACAGAAAAATACAAGTGCAAGTTCAAGCGATTCGCTATGTGTAATACCTGCCAGCCAAATACTCAATTAGTAACGTCAGGTGTGCAGTAATTACTTTCACATGGATGCATTGGTTGTTAAATTTTTAGAAGCTACTCTAGTTGTTATTGTTATTTTTAACAACGTTAAAAGCTTTATTTTTAAGATATATGGTTTATAGACCGAAGACTCCTACTGTCTGCTATTTGTGACAAAATGGTTAATAACATTTTGCTTATAAATGCAAGTAGAACTCTGGAATAATGTAAAAATTTGTGAAAAAATAAATTTTTAATTGATCCTGAGCCTGCAGCGTTCACTCAGTGTAGTAAATTAAACTTTACTTTTTACACGTTATAAAATGTGGGGTTGTGATTTAACAATACACTTACAAACGATGTTTTATGTGTGTTTTATATAGATTTTGACGAATGCATTAGCGCTCCTTGTTTAAATTCCGGAACCTGCATTGATGAGATGAATAGCTATTTGTGCACATGTCATGGTGGCTATTCTGGGACGGTTTGTGAAACGGGTAAGTTTTTAAGCCTTTGCAAAACGGTTTTGAAATAGTTTTTTTAAGTACAGGGGCAGTTGAATTCTTCAACCAATGATCTTTGTCTTATAAGAATAAAACGTCGACTAGGCTTGAGCTGAGTTTTTTTCGAAATCCTGCTCACCTGATATTTAAAGAGAAGGACATAAATTGAGATACAAGTTGGATGGCAAACAATGAAGCATGGAAGATGTGGTTAGAAAAACGGTTAATCGACCAATAATTGAACAAAAAGATTGAACTTCTAGTCGAGTAACCACTTACGGTACTACACAATTCCGCTTTTTTTATCCGTGAATCTGAAAAAAGACCAATACGCCAATAACAGATTGATGCTTATAGCCAGGTGTATACGTATCTGGAAACTGTGGATTTTTGCGTAATATTTATATTATTCTTTATTAACACTTAGCTTTATTAAGAAAGAAACTTTCAAAAGCGGTTATATGATTTCCAGTGGTTAGGTTACGTTATTTTTTCTCCTGTCAGTTAGCAAAGATAATTTGTTGAGAAGAACTGAGTTTTTTTCATGAGCATTGAGTGTTGAATTCACCAGGTAATAGTTCATTTTCATATATTCTAACCTTTGTTACGAAATGTGAACACATGTTAAGTAAAGTTTGTATTCACTTGGCAAATATATACTTGCTAAGATGATATATTTTGTGTTTCTTGTCGTGACAACAAAAACTATTCCATTCGTGTAAGGGGCGCTCTAGATGTTGTAGTGCTTCAATATGTTCCTATTACTGTGTTTGAAGCAGCTTTCTGTACTCAAGTCAGAACAGGCCATCCAATGGTTTTTATCATTTCCTTCATTTTCTAATTATGTATTTGTTTCAGTTCTTAAAATAAGATTATGGTTAGGTCGATGGTATCTTACACATTTACGATCCTTTATTGTTTAACATAAGTCTGCAAATATCGACTCTAAAATGATGGAATAAGTAGATTGTTTTCGCTACCGAGTAGCGAAAATTACACTTGGGGGTAAAAAATACGATTCTGAACTTCTAATCTCTTACATATCGTCTTTTAGGCCCAAAGGGTCGAAAACAAGCTCAAAATCGTTCTATCTCTTACCGTTTTTCAGATAATGGTCAACATTCGGTTTTTGGCTTTGACAATGGCCGAGGAGGTCACGATCACCGAAGTATCTCTTACATATCGTCTTTAAGGCATAAAGGGTCGAAAATAAGCTCAAAATCGCTCTATCTCTTACCGTTTTCGAGATAATGACCCACTTCCGGTTTTTTAACTTTGACCATGGCCGAGGAGGTCAAGGTCACCGAGGTACCTCTTACATGTGATCTTTTAGGCCCAAAGGGTCGAAAATAAGCTCAAAATCGCTCTATCTCTAACCGTTTTCGAGATAATGACCCACTTCCGGTTTTTTAACTTTGACCATGGCCGAGGAGGTAAAGGTCACCGAGGTACCTCTTACATGTGATCTTTTAGGCCCAAAGGGTCGAAAATAAGCTCAAAATCGCTCTATCTCTAACCGTTTTCGAGTTAATGGACTCCTTCCGGTTTTGTACTTTGACCATGGCCGAGGAGGTAAAGGTCACCGAGGTACCTCTTACATATGGTCTTTTAGACCCAAAGGATCGAAAATAAGCTCAAATTTGCTCTATCTCTAATCGTTTTCGATATAATGATAAACTTCCGGTTTTTGACTTTGACCATGTCCGAGAAGGTCAATGTCACCGAGGTACTTCTTATATATCCTCTTTTAGGACCAAAAGTTCATCAAAAATATGCTCAAAATCGCTCTATCTCAAACCGTTTTCGAGATAATTACCCACTTCCGGTTTTTGACATTGACCATGGCCGACGATATCAATCGTTCTCTAAGGTGAAGGTTTAAAAAATGCAGATTTTAGGGCATCTAATTACCCTCTATCAGTGAGCCAAATTTCATCACTCTTTAGCAACTGGGAAAAACCCAGACGCTGGAGCCAACTTAAGCTTGCACACGCATGCTTTGATGGCTTTCATTGAGAGTTGGGCTGATATCATGCTAGTTTAAACAAGTTGAAAGTCAAAGCTGGCACGTGCTATTGCTGTCACTCATACAGGGGCGGATACAGGAATTTTACTGAGCAGGGGGGGGGGGGGGGAGCTCCAACTTATTGTATTTTTTAGATTCGTGTTTAATACCCGTTAAGCAGTTTTTTTATTTATTATTTTTTGTGTGTGGGGGGAGGGGGTTGCAGATGGACCGCCCAGCCTCCCCTACTCCCGTCGATATGCTACTGCTCTCAGCTTCTTGCCGCCTGTTTTGCAAATTTGTTTTGTCGTTCTTTAATTGAAAAATTAGCGAATTAAAAAAATACAGGCCGATCAACTAGACGTACTGAAGTTTATATCATATCCCAGTTTCAGCTTTCTAGTCCTAACGGTCTCTGACTAATACCACGGATAAGCTAAAAAACGAAGAAAACATGCCACAACTGCCGCTAAAATTTTCGTACAAGTTCAATATAATAGAGCATTTTGGCAAATCCCCAAGTGTAATAACAATCATAACTGGTTTACTCATAAATGCTATAAATTGAATATATAAATTTACAATATTACCAGTTGGTTAAAATTTTCATTTTCTTGGGAGTCTGTTTCTAATATTAGATTAAATAATTCTTAGCTGTTAGTTTAGTTGCGGTGTTTCATGCAAACACTTATTTTATCAGAGTGAAAAACGTCATATGTTCAGGTTATAAAAATTTTATCTCTCAAGTTTTCCTACTTGCATCAATGCAAATATTAGTTTGATGCAGTTGTTAATTGGCCAGTCAGTACCATTTTAGGCTTCTGGCTGGCAGAAAATAGAGCGTGTTTTTTTTCTCGGCTTGCACGTATATAAAAAACATTTTCCTTTGTGCACGATTATTCCGTACTACCACTGGGAGTGTATAAAGGGAAGTCGAATAGAGCTAAATACGAGCAGACGAAAAGCGATTGAAAAATGAACTATTGCATTGTGCTTGAAGAAGAACGAATAATACATGGGTTTTTATCGTTGCGAAGATGTAATAAAATATTATTTATTTAATGATTAACAATATAATACGTGTCATTCTGAGCGAAGTTCAGAAGAGACTCGTAGTTGAACGATAATAGAGGGTCAACATAGATTTAAGTAAATAAGCCAATTCGCACTTTCTGGTCTTTCCGGTGGAGGTGTTTTTTCGAATGAAATTTTTTTTGGAATAAATTATGAAGAAATGATAAGGGAAAAACATCAAAATTCTAATTTCCTTTCAGCATCCATATTTTCAAATTTATAAACCTATCATATGATCTTTTAAAAACTATTTTACATATTATTCAGTCCCTTTAATAACCAATATGTGAATATGTTTCTGACAAAATGGAAATTTGTTGAATTTTGCCAGTTTTTTCTATCATTTCTTTATATCCTTATCCCAACCGAATTCAGCCGAAACGCAAAACCTTTTCGGCAAAAGTGTGATTTGGCTTATTCGTGTTAAGTGGTTTACTGCACAGAATTCAGTATTTTATATTGATATAGCCTGTAAATGCGTAAACCAAGGATTATCTGCGCTTCTAAAATGTAACTTCCTACCCTTGTATGTGAATTAGGCAAGTTCTCAATTTTCAGCATTGGAGAAGAATATGTTCGAGAAAGTTCAAATCCAGGGTCGTGCCCGAAAGATCTATACTCTCCAAAATGAACGCTGGATTACGCATTTAATAATATACCTCAATGAGAATTAGCCACTCACTATGGGCTAAATGCGAATTTAATCAGGCACTTCAATATTACTTCCCAATGCAACAAGTATCAGCTGATGAATGTTATGTACTGAAATAAAGAAAAAAAAGGTAGCTGGCCAGATTCTTCGGTTGGCATCTGTCAAATGCGTAGGCGTTTTGTTTCGTCGTATAATCTCGGTGATGCTAGTGAAAACAGATTCCATTAATTTGTTAAATTCGTTGTCTTTTGTTATTATTGCAAGACATTGATGAATGTTGGTCGAACCCTTGTCAGTATGGAGGCACATGTAGTGACGAGATCAATAGCTACAGCTGCGAGTGTATTCCTGGAATTACGGGCTTCAGCTGCGAGTCACGTGAGTCTGAATAAAAAGGAAGAAAAAAGTTGTTGTATTTGCCTGGATGTAAATTATAGAGATGTATATTTTAAGTCCCCCCAAACCTCGTTCACTTTGTCATACCCTAACAAATATTTTAAACAAGTGTTTGTTTACGATATTGTAGAAATCGACGAGTGTGCCTCACATCCTTGCCAACACGGCTCCACTTGTGTCCATGGCTTAAATTTCTTCACCTGTATATGCCCTGGTGGCTACACTGGGAACTTATGTGAAACTGGTAAGTTATTTCTTAGGATTTTTGTTTTATTGAATGGAGATGTCGCGTCCAAGGATTTTGTATAAAGTGTAACCTCTGCATCATTTATTTTATTTTGTACTGAAATGCTATGGTGCTGTGTGTGATCAAGTCTGCCCGCTAGTTTGTCAAATTGACACATGTACCTCTCAATCAAAAGCTCTCAGTTTATATAATGTTTTCCGACCGTTTGTCGTTGAAACTTGGGTGTTCCTTGAATTTTTTTTTATTTTATTTTATTCCTTGAATACTTCGTTTTATGTTCACAGAGGTTTACGAATGCGGGTCGTCTCCGTGTCAAAACAATGGCACGTGTACGGATGGGATCAGCGGCTACCACTGCAGCTGTGTACCGGGCTATAGCGGCACAGTGTGTGAATTCGGTAAGCCCTATGCGTTCTGCTTTAAAAAAAAAAGTGGGCAACAGACTTGCTCAGAAGAAAACGCCCAACTATAACAAGATATTTTGCTTTAGTTCAATTGTTTTTGCTTAAATGCTTTAAATAAAGGGAATTAATTAATTTGAGTTTGCAGCGGACTGTGAGGTTGATTTATGTGCGGTGCACATAGAGATATATGTACAGATGGATATGCGAACAGATATCTGTGCTTACATATATCGACGGATATGTTTGCAGATGTGTTTACTTACAGATATCAACGAGTGTGCTTCGGACCCGTGTCAGAATGGTGGAGACTGTAAGGATTTATTAAATCACTTTGAGTGTGACTGTCTGACCGGGTACAATGGCACTCTTTGCGAAACGCGTAAGTATGGAAATGATTGCTTCCGATGAAAAGGTGTTGTAATCTACAGCTAAGCTCATTCTCACCGACGGCTTAATGCATTTCTTGGATGAAAAGATAATGCTATAGTATCACTGTAAATGCAAACGACTTAATTCAACACGTTTAAACTGCATCCTGATTTATCTACCCAACATATACAACCGTACCTCTTTAGCGTCAGTTGAAAAGACATTATTTTGCGGTATAGGGTTACAGTTAAGCAGAAAGTGAGTCTCGCTTATTGGTGTTTTTTAGGTAGGACGCTCCATTTCTAAACCTTAGTCACTCTTTCCCACATTCTAATATCTAGGACATCGGCTGTCATACTGACAACCCACTAAATAACTTTTTAGAAATAGATGATTGCACGCCGGATCCATGCTTAAATGGTGGAACTTGCCAAGACTTCGTGGGTGGTTTTGTTTGCAGCTGTCCTTACGGTTATGAGGGTACCACTTGTCAAATTGGTAAGAACGCTGAATTTAGGCGGCATGAAAAAGGGGTCTTTGAGTCATCTTCAAATTCCCATAAATGCCCATTTTTTGCTTATTGATTCGTGCTTGACTCTCTTTTGTTTAACAGGAGTGCTGCTTGATTCTTTACAAATAATTACGGTTTATCTAACAAGGTTCTCACTTCCTTTGGTATTTTTACATTTATTTTTTTATTCTCTATATTAAAAAGTTTTGTTATTATCGTTATTTTTGGTATTTTTACATTTATTTTTTTATTCTCTATATTAAAAAATTTTGTTATTATTATTATTATTATTATTATTATTATTATTGTTTTGTACTTGAAGACAGTGTCAGTTTCCTTTGCAGAAACGAACGAATGCGCTTTGAACAATTTATGTGCAAATGGCGCCACGTGTAACGATTTGATTGGTACATTCACTTGCACATGCGCAGCGGGATTTACAGGTGGATTCTGTGGCATAAGTAAGTAAATAACAACTTGCCTGAAAATTACTTGCTGATCCAGTACACCCTAGATCGAGCCCGTGATAGATTCTGGAAAAGTAAATTTAACTTAACGACACAAATATTGATGTTGTTAAATATAATTGTCTTTGTGAATTCAGATATAGACGAGTGTGCCTCGGACCCTTGCATGAATAGCGGCCAATGTGTAGACGGCATCAGTGAGTGGGAATGTACGTGTAGTGCCGGATTTACAGGCTTCAGATGCGAAACAAGTAAGAAAAACAAAAGTGCATATTATACCTTTATTCTGGGCTTGCCGTTATGTATTCAAAAAACGATTTAAATACGAAAATTACGCTGAATTATTTTATGAATTCCACTTTATTTATTACTGTAAGGACCACAGTATTTGCGAATGGTTGTGTGTTTATTTTCAGACATAAACGACTGTGGGGGCTGTTTAAACGGGGCAACCTGCGTCGATGGCGTTGACACATTCACGTGTGCGTGTGCAACTGGTTACACCGGCGTGCTCTGTGAAACAGGTGACGGTGCAAAAAAAAAATAATAATAAATAAATAAAAGAGCCATTAAAAGTGTCAAAATTCAACAGTTTTGAATCGTTTTCCAGCTGTGCGTATTCAACCGCAATGTGTTTTGCAGACGTACTACTGTTTTACTTTGCACGCGCAGTGTGCAGTCCTGAGATAATAATTTCAGTTTAGTTACAATAGGGGTATTGGCGAAGACACCCCATGTTCTGTTATTTTGCCTCCAGAGATAGACGAGTGCTTGACTAATCCGTGTGAGAATTTTGGAACTTGCACGGATAGTGTTGGATTCTACACCTGTTCTTGTCTGGATGGCTTCACTGGCGTGAATTGTGAAACAGGTAATTATAAACAGTAGAGGTTGCTGTAATACAGAAAAACCTGCGTTAGTGAACACCGAGGCATAGTGAGCAACTCCCAATTAGTGAATTTTTTTTATATTTGAGATTCACTTGTAGTTAATGAAGATAAAAGCCGTTCACTCTGAAGTTTTACTGTTTTATTCGCATCGCTGAACTGTTATCAAACATTTAACATAACAAAATGACTTCGACATCTTTCCGGTTTCTTAAAATGTTTCTCCAGATATATTCTTAAGGTGAATTGCATTATAAGCATTATATTTTAAATAACGGTTTAGATATATACGAATGTGCCTCAAACCCTTGCGAAAATGGCGGACGGTGTGTGGACGCCGAGAACGGATACACATGCGACTGTGTGGCCGGCTTTTCGGGAACTCACTGTGAAACAGGTTTAGTGTGTACCATTGTGTTCTTTTTGCAGAAAAGTTTGTTTTTAGGAAAGTAGGGGGTTGGTACGAGATATTATTGAAGTTGAAGTATCATTGTTTCAGCATTCATTGTTGTATTACTTTATTGTAGTACCTTTGAGTGGTACTAAGACATCCAACTGTCTATAAATTATCTAAATTTTTCTAATTGAGGAAAAATATTGGATCCGTAAATCATTTTTGCTTGTATCTGCTAAGTAATATTTTGAATGATTAAAATAATAGTTTAAAACATTAAATTTAAAGCAGTCCCATTTTTATAAATAAAGACTGCTTTAATATATTTTGGCTACTGATCAATTTATTAAAGTTTAGGCTAATGATAGATTTATACGCTTGCCTATAATACAAATGCCTAGTATGGTGTTTGCAAGGTTTTATAGGCTTGTTAAAGGTTAAAAATGTGCAGTTTTCTTGCTGTAACTAGAGGTGGCAAATTGCAAACCAATTCGGTTCGGAATTCGATTATTTAAAGATCGAAATTTCAAAAACCCTTTATTTTCCTTTTATAATAAAGAATTTATTGATGTCGAACAGGAAAAGCCTGTTTTGAATTAAATAAAATACCAGCAATATTATAAAGTGAAATAAACTTTTATTTGTTCCACTTCTAACTACAACTGTTCTTTGTTCGTGAGTAAGCTGACTTGCGAATCACTGTTTAAGGCCCAGTGTGCGTTCCTCTATTTACAGCAAAATATATATGTATTCGTTTGTTTAATTGAATACATGGTGCTTCTGCTTGAACTGGCTTGTGCTATAGTATGATAAACTTCTTGATCTTACTTGGTTCTGGGTCCGTAGGTGATACAGTTGCGTTAAGGGGGGGGCGTCACGTGACGAAAGTTACTGACGTTAAAAAAAGAAGTCCGATTAGCCTTATTGGGGTTTTATTACTTCAGAGGCTCGACAAACTGACTACCTCGTTGATTGATTTCGAATTCGAAACTTTTAATAAAACATGGACTGCTGGTGGACGCGTGTTCCGGCAAACATCGTTCTAGTTCGCACGCAACTGTTCCTTACACATTAATGACCCTAAATCAAGTTCTTGCGAGAATTTTATAATCCTATATTGTCCTGCATGAAAAGACGTGGACGACTGTGCTGGGGTGCTTTGTCAAAATGGGGGCACCTGTCGCGATGCTGTTAATGGATACAACTGCTATTGCATGCTGGGATACACCGGAGACAATTGCGAAACAGGCATGATATTCAACATTTTTATTCAAAATGAAGTAAAGTTATATTTTACATAATTGCTCATGTGGTACTTTAAATAGGCATTGAAATATATATGTATATATTCGATCCAGCGTTCTGAAACTTTATGCAGTGAAAATACATATTGTGTGATATAATAATAACGTTATTGTGCCTTAGTTCTTTGTTTTTGCGGCATTCCCATTTTCCAAATATATATTTTTCAATTATTTTTATGTGTGCTTAAAAGGCAGAGATATTAGATTGCTTCAACTGGATTTCAAATGAAAAACTTCAACCAGTCCTTATCAGGGTTCGCGTTGGCGGGGTTTTTGTCCACTTTTTGGGCATTTTTTACGAAATGACTCACTTTTTCGAACCCACCGAGTTTTTCTGGACCCAACTGAGTCACAGTTCCCTTTTTTGACTCACTTTCCTGAGAATCCAGCGCGAACCCTGCATATAATGTTGAATACTTTTAACTGGAGCCTTTCATTGACAGCAGACGTCAGGGTTATATTACAGAGAAGATGTATAGGAAATTCTTTTTCACATTTACGAAATAAGGCGGAGTTTATACGAATATAACGATCGCTTGTAAATCGTCTGGTATTGCATAGAAATTATAATGAAAAATTAGAACTTGTGACAATGCCCTTGCATTAAAAGTCAGGTTTTAATTTTGACAGTTGTGAAGGTGAGGCGTTGGCTTGTTGCTTATGTACCGCACCGTTTACTCACCGTTTTTTTGTGAATATATCGATTCATGCGTATAAAGCAAAACACAAATTAAAAAAAATATTTCCGGCGTATTCCTTTTAGCCTTGGATTTTAATCTGGGGAAAATAATATTGAAGACAAAATAAATGAATAAATTAACTAATCTGAGTAAATATGGTTGTTTATGTTTTGCATTATACAAAATTCAACCTGAAAGGCGATTTTCAAAAATAAATATGGTGGTTTGGTTTTGCAGATATCGATGATTGCCGATTAGCCGTCTGTCTGTTCGGTTCCGTGTGTGCAGACGGCCTGAATACGTACACGTGTGAATGTGCCCCCGGCTATACTGGCTTCTTCTGTGAACAAGGTGCGAGGAAATAAACGAACACGTCGGTATAATTAAGCAAAACCTTTCAGTTACACCATAATAATAATAATAATAATAATAATGATAATAATAATAATAAAGTAATAAAGTAATAAAACAGAACAATTAATAAATAAATATTTAAATAAATCAATCAATAACGATATTAATCGATCTGGCTAAAACGTCTTTCTGGTTCTTTCAGACATTAACGAGTGCGCGAGCGACCCGTGTCAGAATGGTGGCACGTGCGTAAACGGAGAGAATGAGTTCCGCTGTAATTGCAGGGCGGGTTATACGGGCATCCACTGCGAAACAGGTGAATCTTAAGCGTGCTATGTACAGCAGGTATCTGTTCTTTTCGATGTACGGGGCTGATACGGTGAGGCATTTCAATGTCAAGAAATTACTATGTCTTTGATGTTAAACTTTGTCAGAAGAAGAAGAAGAAGAAGAAGAAACATCAGCGAAAAAAATTTTATGGATTGTTTATGTATTATTAAACTAATCCATTTGATTTATTTGTATAATTTTGTGGATTTAAGATATTGTCGAATGTGCTAGCCAGCCCTGTCAGAACAACGGCACGTGTGTGGATGGAGCCAACCTGTACCTGTGTCAGTGTCCGCTGGGATATGAGGGGTCACATTGCGAGACTGGTAAGAACTCTACAGGCTCTTGCCCTTGTCCTATCCCAGCAAGGTGACTGCTGTATTCACAGACTGAGGCAAAAAGATGAATAAAAGATACGTCAAATTTAATGTTAGAAGTGGTTAGAATTTGTAATATTTCGTTTGAATTTCGCGTTGATGATCGAAGAGTTATTAAAGAAAAATTTTAAAAAAGTGAGAGAAAATAGCAAATTCACCGAAGTAACAACGGAATGTTGATTTAAGGGGCATATGTTTGTAGAGACGGACGATTGTGTGAATTTCCTTTGCCTTCATGACGGAGTGTGTGTGGACAGCGGGGTCAGCGCATCATGTGATTGCCCGCCGGGCTACAACGGAAGCCACTGCGAAACACGTAAGTTAGCACCGACAGCGTGACGTCACAGCTGAAGTATTAACGGTTGACGTCACAATCGAAGAAAGGAATGATAATGAATATCTCGTGTTTGGTGTTTCTTGAATCCTAAAACTATAAGTTGTTCTTTTCATTTTGTTTTATTCTTTTCCCACCGTTTCAGAAATAAACGAATGTGATTCTGCTCCGTGTGAGAATGGAGGAATATGTGACGACCTGGTCAACACTTTTGAGTGCTATTGCTTGTCCGGATTCACAGGGGATGTCTGCGAAACAGGTACTGAACTTTCAGTATTAAAAAACTTTTGAACTGGTTCGGGAAGGTAATTTTTGTGTCGTGAGGAGAGGGAATGGGACGGATCATGGAATAAGTCCAAAATTAAGTTGTCGTAATATTTAATATTTAATATCATTTCCACTTTGAAAACAAAATCAGACATAGACGAGTGCGCGGTGCCCGCGTGTCAGAACAACGCTACCTGTGTGGATGGGGCCAACAGCTTTGAGTGTTTCTGCCAAGCTGGATTCGATGGCACTCTTTGCGATAGGGGTCAGTTTCTCTCATTCTGTCTCAGTGCATGCTACCAAGGGATTCAGGATGCAAATTTTCATGATTATTCTGCCTTGACGTCAGGCCTCGGAAATGCAGATACGGGCAATTTAAAAATACGTATTTAATAACAGTCATTACTCAAAGTGGTTGGTGACGTTTTGTATTTCCGTGGTAGTGGAAAAATGTGGTTTTATTATTGTGTATACGTTAGTTTAAAGCATTTAATTATGGCTAAAAAGTGTTTTCTATCACGTAATAAGTATGTGGGAACATTTTGTTTTGGAAATTTGTTTTTCAGACATAAACGAGTGCGCTTCAGACCCGTGCCAAAATGGCGGCCAGTGTGTTGACGGCGTGAGCGGATACACGTGCGCGTGCCTGGACGGTTTCACCGGTCCTTCCTGCCAAACAGGTGACTTAACCTGTGTGACCCTCAACGACTGTACAACTGTAAAACAAATAAGCAACAATAAGTAAAAAGTTGAGAAAAAATATCATGTGATTCGGATTCATTCATCTGTTGGTCAGTTAGACGATGTCTTTTGAATAAAAAAAAAAGCGACGAATTGGTATTGATTTTAAAATGTTACTAAACATGCTATGTTTTATATTCAGGTTGATTGTTCCTTTGAAACATTTTACCAATTCTTTGCGTTGTTAAAACTCAGTGTATTGTTCAGCTAAAACGTGTCAAGTTGACTTAACTATATGCTGATGTCGAAGATTAACAGCACGGTGACCCTCTCCTATAGCCAATGCATCCCAAGTTGTTGTGGAGTGAATAGAAGCATGCATGTCTTGTAGATATCAACGAGTGTGATACGACGGTGTGCCAGCATGGGGGCACCTGTTTGGATGACGTCAATGGATTCTTGTGTGATTGTGCCCCGGGATACGAAGGAACATTTTGCGAAATCGGTAAATTTTTGGATATGTTTATTTTATTTGTTAATTGTATTTCTTGTTGTGTTTGTTTCTTTATTTGTTTGTTTGTTTGTTTTTTTTTAACATTAACTTCAGTAGTTGTTTACCTTATGACACAAGGCGCGAAAATACAAAAAGAAGAGAAAATGCATAATTTTGGTGTTCCTTAATTTAAAGCAAACAAAAGGAGTCATAATTACAGTCCAGTTTTTAGACCTAATCCTGTGATGTTATAGATTATTAATGGGTACTGCTTAAAAGAGGTGATTATACGAGATTTCTGCAGCATTTTTCATGTCGTTGTAATGGAAATGAAGCCCTTTTAGATAAAAGCTGTTTCAACATGGTCATTGTGGTGTGTGTATTTTTGCTTGGCAGATATTGACGATTGTTTGACGGCAGTCTGTCTGTTTGACTCCGTCTGTATAGACGGCGTGAATACGTACTCGTGCCAGTGTGCTCCGGGATTCAACGGCACTCACTGCGAACTAGGTATAGTAAAATTCCGGTGATGTTTTCTCTGCACATTTCTTCTACATTTTTCGCTGTTGTATAATCTAACGAAACAACGGGAGAAAGGGCTGGAAGAAACTATATCGCCGATATTTTAACGTCAACAGTTCAAGTATGACGGAAGAATAAAAAATTAAAATAAGTAAAGAAATAATATTAAGAAAACAACGTAAATTTGTAAGAGCAAAAAAAAAAAAATAATAAAAAATAAATAAATGAAATAAAGTAATAAAAATAAATAAATAAAACCTTTATCTGGAAGTGTTTTTACTCCAGATTTCTCAGGCGTATATCCGGTTGAAAACCTCGTGAAAATTGTGTATTTTAGCTAGGAAAATGACCCAGCTGCCCGATTTCTAAAAATATAAATAATCGACGTTAGAAGCTAAAATTTAAAAAGAAAAAGAAAGACAAATATTTAGTCAAATGCTTTTTTTCCGCCCTGCTTCAGACATCAACGAATGTGCGAGCGACCCGTGTCAGAATGGCGGCACGTGCGTGAACGGGGAGAACCAGTTCCGCTGTGACTGCAGGGCCGGTTATACGGGCATCCACTGCGAAACAGGTAACATTTATAGCAGATTTTTATTTCACTTTCACAGTACTGACTCTTTAATATCCAATTAAATGAGTTTTCTTTTTTGAACTTAAGTCCAGTTCTTTGGATTTTTTTTGTAAAATTCTCTATTTTGGCCTTTTCAAAGTGTGGTACATCCAATAAAATTGTTCACTGAAAAGAAGTTAATTTCTAGAATTCAAAGAAAATTTTTATCTTGTAAAACATGTATGTTAAAGAGTACCGGTCAAAAAAAAAAAAAAAAAAAAAAGAAAGAAGCAAACTCGAGCCAAGGGAACGTTTGAAGTATCCGTGTTTGAGAGTAAATTGCAGTGAAGTAATTAACCTGATTTTCAGACATCGACGATTGTGCGAGTATTCCTTGCCATAACGGTGGCACGTGTGTGGACGACGTGCACATGTACACGTGTCAGTGTGTGGACGGCTTTGAGGGAACTCGCTGCGAAACCGGTGCGACTTACAGCCATGCAGTCGCTGCTGGCTTAGTAATTTATTCAGTTGCAAGAATGAGTAAAGATAAGGCTAATCTTGGTGAATTCATATGTGGCGAATCTGTGAAGTGACAAGCAGTTAGTCATGTTTGAGTTAGTAAATTAACTTGGCTGATTACGCCACACAACGATTGTTGTGACGTCACGCAAATGCGACATAGTGATGTTTATGATCTTATTTGAAAGAAGCAATAAAACAGTTTTGTTATTTCACAGCTCAATGCCCAAGAGTGTCGTTTGTGATAATGAAGAAAAAAAATAAAAAAAATAATAAAAGCAATCAAAGTATGTCTGTCAGAAGTCGGAACCTTTTAAAATATTGGGCCCGGTTATTGCCCGCATGTATCTATGTGCGGGAGAGGATAGCTGTTGTTGATGTGTGTGTTGACAGAGGTGGACCACTGCGTGGGCATGCTCTGTTTGCACGGCTCCACGTGTGTTGACACCGGTACGACCGCCTTCTGCCAATGTGTTCCCGGTTATGTGGGCATCAACTGTGAAAGGGGTACGTATGAATTTCCAGTCGGGTCGAAATTTTAATGCCCTTGTGTGACACATTAAAGTTAGATTGACTAGAGACCCAGGCGCTGACGCTTACGTCACGTCTCTCTGACAGTGAGTGTTAGACTCTAAGGTTTGGCGCAAAAATCTCTTCCTTATAGACGCCACCCGCCTCTCTGTAAATAAGATTTATGACGTCACTACTGACTTAGAAAATAGCAAACGCAAAGTCTTAGAGTACCCCCCCCCCCCCCGTCCCCATCCTCCATTTGTTCGTCCTTCATAGACAGCCCCACGGACCTGGCTATTGTCGTGTTGTTTACCATATTGTGTTGTAGAGCTGACGGAGTGTGCGTCGAGGCCGTGCAACAATGGCGGCGTGTGCGAAGATCGCGTCAATGAGTTCGCCTGTTTCTGTTTGCCAGGCTTCACGGGATCTACGTGCGAAACGGGTACCCACACTTTCATTACTCAGTACTCTTGGGATACTTTTGCAATAGTGGGTATTCTTTAACCAAGTATTATCTTTGTGATATCCACTGTTTTAAGTCTGAGCCACTTCCATCGTTTGTTTCCTCAGATTACGTCATCTGATATATCTACATTTTATTCCTTACCAATCGTTTTGGTTGAGCCAGTTTTAATAATGTCAAGGTTATATAAATTCAAGAAGTATTTTGATTTCTCTTGTCAATAGACATCGATGAGTGCCTGGATGCCGGACCCTCTGGCCCTTGTCAAAATGGCGGTTCATGTTTGGATCAGATAAATGCGTACGACTGCGCATGCGTGGCAGGATTTACTGGCGTGCATTGTGAAACAGGTAGCTGCTGATGCTGGGCTTGTTTCTAAGTCGTACTAATCACTTATTTAACAGTATAGGTGAACATTTCATGTTGACACCAAAAAAAAAAAAAAAAGAAAAGGCAGTTCATTATGAAAGGAAAATACCAGAGCAACGAACTGAATAATGGGTGTTAAAAAAGAAAAAAAAAGGAGACAATTTGTTGAAGGCCTCATTGTTGATTTAAAAAAAATTGTCCTTAAAAGTTGATAACACTTGTTCATATCTGAGTTGAATTTGGAGCTTTTTAAGTGTTCTAAAAAAATCCTTTCTTTTTTTTTCCTTTTTGCTTTAGAAATAAATGAGTGTAGTTCAAACCCTTGTGAAAACGAAGCCACATGTCAAGATCTTGTCAACAGTTTCGCCTGTGCATGCGCAGTGGGGTTCACCGGAAGTCGCTGCGAAACAGGTTGACTTTTTTCTTCTTCATTTTCTTATGAGATTTACTTAATTTTTTGTGTGACCTCGATTCGAAATTTCGAACCATCCTGGCATTTTTTTTTCTGTTTTTTTCCTATTTATTTGTTTTCTTCTTTATTTTATTTGTTTATTTACATTTTTGGTTTATTTTTTTTTTAGACGAGGACAACTGCGGGGGCTGCCTGCACGGGGCCACATGCGTTGACGGCGTTAATGACTTCACCTGTCACTGTCTGTCCGGCTATACCGGGATTCACTGTGAAACAGGTGCTCGGTCCTTCCATTTGAAATGTTAATAGCAGAAAAAATTGAGCAAAGAAATCCTTCTTAACAGACCACAGTATCTCATATATCTCATGTATCTCATAATAATAGGAAATATTGTAAAACTGTATTGATTTCCAATATTTTTTTTTTCACATCAAGATATTGACGAATGCGAATCGAACCCGTGCCGGTTTGGAGGGACGTGCGTTGATGACGTCAACGACATGACGTGCATCTGCGTTGCAGGCATGACGGGGACGTTCTGCGAATCACGTGAGTGCCACAGCGTGAAGGTCACAATGCCAGTTCTACTTTTTTTACTGTTTTTTTTTTTCTTTTTTTTTTTTTTTTTTGGAGGGGGGGGGGGAGGCTTCGGAGGAAGGGGAGGAGTCTTAATGTAAGTTATTCAAAGTGACTCAGATTGGTGTTAATATTAGTTTTTTACGGATAGAACTGGGTTAATGTCGTTTGATAAATACGTTGCATGGCTCTTTACTCGTTAATGGGAATTTATGTCTCTACATGCCTTAAGAAATTGACCCTCAAAGTGTATCACAGTGCATGCATTCTATTCGTACAGTATGACGTAACCTTTTAGTCCCGCAGTTCAGTTTTTCTATTAAAATTATGTCGGTTGATTTCAGATTCGGATAATGAACACTTTCAATTTATCTCTGACCGTCTGTTTCTGTTTTTGTTTTTTTTTCAGAAATCGATGAGTGTGTTTCACGACCGTGTCAGAACGGGGGGACGTGCGCCCATGGCATCAACTGGTTCCGCTGTGTCTGTCCTGACGGCTTCACCGGCGAGCTCTGTGAACTGGGTCAGTGTTGCCCTTCTTATTTATTTATTTATTTATTTATTTATCATCTATTTATTTACTTTTGCATTTATTGATGTCAATATTTTGTAATTTGGTTGTTTTCTTCAACTGTAACATAAATAATTAAATAAAAAATATTAACAGAGACATGGTTATAATTTTTCTTCGTTTTTGTTTTTAAAAGTTGAAAAAAAAATGGTTGTAACATTCGTTAACTGAAGCGAAAATATTTTTGTGTGTGTGTGTGTGTTTGACGTTTAATTTGACCTGTTATATTTTTTTCTGATCTGATCTGATATTCCAGACATAGATGAGTGCGTGGACGTGACGTGCGACAATAACGGCACGTGCGTGGACGCCATCAACGACTTCTCCTGCAGCTGTTCCGTCGGCTTTACCGGACCCCTCTGCCAGACTGGTTATTAATCTTTTGCCAATTCAGTGCAAAAGTTTTAGATTATTTAAAATCTACAGACTTTCCTAGATAATTGTGTTAGTTACCCAATTCGTGATAACCTTAAGTTAAGTTCATTAAGGGCACTGGGACGCAAATTTCAGAATAACATAGCCAAAATGTGAAAATAAAAGCGAAAATAATAACAATAATAATAAAGATGATGATGATGATGATGATGATGATGATGATGATGATGATGATGATGATGATGATGATAATAGTAATAACAATAATTATAATTTATTATGATTATAATTATGATCATAGCAACAAGAACAACTTAAAAAGAGGAATAAATAGCAAAAAAAAAAAAAAAAAAATAAGGGAACAAGTGTGAAATATGATGCTATTTTAATTTTGTAGACATAGACGACTGTGTGAACGCATTGTGTCTGTTTGGATCCACGTGTGTGGATGGGGTCAATAGCTACACGTGCACGTGTGCCCCAGGCTATATCGGCTCCTTCTGTGAAAACGGTGTGTGAGAAATCTGGCACTTTTAGTACATTGTTGCTGGTTATACCTTGATATTTTTTAAAATAAACATACATTTAAATATTGAAAACAATGTTCCACAATAGGTTTTGATGGCATTTTCAGTTTCAAAAAAAAAGGTTTTAATAGTTTATTTTATTGAAATAAGTGAAAAAAAAAACAAGCAATACCCAGGTCAGGAGAAAAAGTGCACTCGATGTGAGCGTCAATGTTTGCTTTCAGAGGTCAATGAGTGCATTTCCGGTCCGTGTCGGCATGAAGGGATATGTGATGACCTTGTGAACAGCTACGGCTGTTACTGTCGGCCCGGCTATACTGGGGATAGCTGTGAAACAGGCAATTCTCCCGTTTACGTACAATAAAGTCACAAGTAGAAACATATCAAAACTGTTCAAATGTATAATTTTGGTCTTGAGAAATTTTAATTAAAAACAAGTTATGACATGGAAAATTTTGTGTTTCTTTGTTATAAGTATCATCCATGTTTTGGTGTATAGATAAAAAATTAAAGAATACAATTAAATTTAGAATATTCGAGAAAGGAACATTAAGATCAGTCGATATCTTTTAAAAATTTACTATAAATTCAAGTCTGGTTTTAAATAAAACTTCAAGACAGACAGACTAGAATGTTGCGAAACATGTGACGTAATCGCTGTACGTTTGGGTTCTGATTTTTCTCTGTTTTCTATGTGTTTTTTATTCTGCAGATGTTGATGAGTGTTCCGGAATCGTGTGTGAAAACAATGGCACTTGTGTTGATGGAATAAACAGTTTCTCGTGCGCTTGCTCTCCTGGCTTTGAAGGAACGCTGTGTGAAGAAAGTATGGAACTATGATTGTTTTCCTTACATAAACAATTACCGGGAAAAGATCAAAATGAAAAATATTAAAAAATCTTATTTCCAATGTATTTTGAAAAAATAAATAAGGTCAGAGGGATGCATCGCAAAATCGTTCGTAGTTTACGAACAACAGGCATATTTGAATTAATATATGTTGTTTTTTATTTTTTTATTTATTTATTTTTTTAATTAATAAATATTTTTGAATTGTCAATTAAGTAACATTTGATGCAGTTTAAAAAAAATTTTGAGTTGCTTGAAGCTTTAATTCGTAATAAGTCTTCGCGCTAGTTATTTCTTTTGCACTGAATGGCTAATCATTGGATCTAAGATCAAGTTTAAATTGAAAAAAAAGTGTTGAAATTTCATATTTGATTTTTGAACGTCATTTTCAAAAGATAGCGCGGAGTGCGCGTCATCCCCGTGCAGGAACGGCGCGACTTGTATCGATGACGTCAACGCCTATACCTGTGACTGCCTGGCAGGGTACAGCGGGCGTGACTGTGAAACCAGTGAGGTTCTTTCTATCAAAAATAATTTTGGTTTTGCTGAAGTAGGACTGTTCTTCTGGGTGAAGTTTTCGCTCATGTACATTTATCTCAATAAAACAATAATTGCAGAGGTTTCTTATTTCACTGTATTCCAAGTGCAATATCCTTTTAGTCCTTTTTGCTTTTGTATCGCCGCGAGCAAAATATGGAAGCTGTGAGAGTTGAAAGAATATATCGCACGAAAAGGTTTTGGTAACGCCCCCCCCCCCCCCACCCCATCCCCCGACACAGCCCAATCCGACTTTTCCTTTGCGAGACCGCTTGAATATTCCAGACATAGACGAGTGCGCGGGCGTGACGTGCGACAATAACGGCACGTGTGTGGACGCTGTCAATCACTTCACCTGTCAATGCGTGGACGGCTTTGAGGGCCAGCTCTGTGAGACAAGTAAGTCCCCAGGGCTCGACATTTTACTCGGGTCTTTTTTCTGTATTTTTGCTGTGCCTGTGTCCCTTAGGAAATAACATAGCCGTAGTGTATTTAATAGCTTGTTTATTATCGTCACGCATAGACCAAAGGAATACAAGTATGTGCTGTATATAGATGTCTCTGTCTTTAGGATCGTAGTGACCTCTTTCACAACCAAATAATTATTATGTGATTGGCGCAAATTTACACTCACATAAATATTATTTTTTTGTGAAATAGTGTAGCGACGTAGATAGGCTCCCATTGAAATATGCTTCACGATAAATAATCGTTTCATGACGTAACGATTATTTAACTTGAAGCGCTCGTTTAATATTTTATATGATGCTCAGAGTTACATGGAATAAATTTTAATATGAAATGCTGTTATTATACGTTTGTGTGATGGTCACAGTTTAAAAGAATAACTTTCGATAGTTAGTCATGTGGAGAATTTCATAAAAGTGTACGAAGGAATAATAGAGACATTATAAACTATTCGAAGCGTAAACAAAGCATCATTTGTATAAGAAAATGTAAAGCATTTATTTTTTTCCAGTTTTATCTATTTCTTTGTCAGCTTTGAAAATGAAAGCTTTGCTTTTTGCGTCTACTGTATTTGTGCATTGTATATGAAATGTAAGATATCGCGTTTTAAGTTTTGTTTAATTCATAGCAACAATGTACATTACTTTATTCAGTAAGCATATTTTACGTTTTATAAGAAATACTGATGTACTCATTGTGTTCAATTAAAAAAATAAACGTTTTTAGACGTTTAAAAGACGTTAACCAAAACGATTTGAAGTTAACAGAAAGTGTAATACTTTCCTGTGTGGTTTGTATAATTTACTTCGACTTGGATAAATTTGAATCCTGCAATTTCTGTGGGACCGACAAAGCGAGTAAGTCACTGATTATATGTGCAAATAACACGTGATGTAATAGACAGGTCGAGACTACCATGTCATTGGAGCTGTTATTTAGCCAATCATCAAACAGATTTAAAGTCATATGACTTTGCCTGGGCGATAATGCGCCATTGTTTACATTCTATAATGTAGGCATTGGCGCCATTAATGTTGCTGTTGCTGTTCTATAAAATAGATATAGACGAGTGCGTAAGGGCGCTGTGCCTGCACGGCGGCACGTGCGTGGACGGCGTGGCCGGGTACACGTGCCTCTGTCCGCCCGGCAAATCTGGCATCGCCTGCCATCTCGGTTAGTATAGACCATAGTAAAGGGGTGGCCATCTATAAAGCACGAGAGCAACATTTGCTGAACTTTTGAACCCGTCCCTCCCCCTACCCCACAGAAAAGTTTTCATCGCCACTCACACACAGAGCAACATTTGCTGAACTTTTGACCTCGCCCCTCCCCCTACCCGACAGAAAAGTTTTCATCGCCACTCACACACAGAGCCAACCTCACCCCTTCTCCTGCCCTGCGGCCCTCCTTCCAGTCCCCATCTGTAAGAACGTATTTTATGGATGGTCCCTAACAGCTTTATCGCCGAAACTTTCAAGATTGTTTAAAATAGACAGATTTCAGATGATGACGCTGAAGGCAACATATGTGGGCAAAGAGTTGGGTTGAAGTGTATCTTTTCTTCATTAAATGGTACAATTCAAAAACTGTATGCTCTGTTGATGTTGTGATTTTGTGAACTACCAGCCATGACAGCTCATTTTACCCACAATAACCCTTTTCATGATACAATTGCCGTTCGATATTACGCTGTCTTGATATGGTGAGTCTCTGTTTACATGCCAGTAACACTTATATTAAGATAGATGGAGGCTTTGTTTGCAGATGTGAACGAGTGCCTAAGCGTGGTGTGTGAGAACGGTGGCTCGTGTATCAACGGGGATGACTCCTTCACCTGCGTATGTAAGCATGGATTCGAAGGTCTGCGCTGTGAAATCAGTAAGTGTACACAAGATAATTGAAATACCCTCACCAGGCATTTACACGCGCAGGCATATGCAAGATGCCTGTTTTTTTGGGTATTCTCATGCGTTGTTGTAGTTGAATGTTCGTTGAGAAATCCCGCATAAGAAACGTTCGTTTTTTGTCTTTTGTACCATGTCACATTATGCTTGCTTTCGCTTTGAAGCTGTACATTAAACAATGTTTCATTTTCAATGCGGTCAACATGCCCTAATGTTGACTTAAAATAAAAGCTTCATGTGCCTTTGAGAAATGTTGACCTAAAGGTCAACATTTTCAAAGTGATTAAAATACTCTAACGTTGCCTCAATAAGTCAGCATCTGCATATTGAAGAAAAAATGTACGCTAATGCTGCGCTGATGGATTTATTTAGACACAGACGACTGCGGTTCTCCTCAGTGCCATGGCAACGCCACGTGTGTGGACGAGGTCGGCACCTACTCGTGCCTCTGTCCGCCCGGATTCGTGGGCGAATTCTGTGAAGTTGGTGAGCAATCCTCCAGCCCTCCTCGCCCTGAAAACAAATCTTTCGTGGTAAAGCTTAAGATTGTGAATTGCCGTTTTAGAAGAAAGTGTAAAATGCTGTTTTTTTTTAATATATTTGTGTCAGAATAAGTCCCTGTTTAATACCTGTTTGAGTGTACTGTTTGCAGAGGTTCTAGGCTGTGGCGACGTCTTGTGTTTCCATGGTGGCAGTTGCGTTGAGGATGGGGCGAACTCGACATGTCAGTGTGCGGCGGGTTATACGGGTCCAAATTGTCTCACAGGTGAGTCTGTGTCGGGTTATAAGGGCCCAGACAGTGTCATAGGCGAGTCTGTGTCTGGGTATGCGGGTCCAAATGGTCCAACAGTTGAGTCTGGGTCGGGTCATACTGGTCTAAAGCTGTATCAGAGGCGAGTCTGTGTCTGGATATACTGTATAATACGGGTCCAAATAGTCTCACGGGTGAGTCTGTGTCGCGTTATATGACCCCAAAACTGCCTCACTGGTTATTCTTTGTCGTGTTATACGGGCCCAGACTATTACGAGTGAGTTTATATCAGGAGAATACAGCCCCAATATCTGTTACCAGCCAGTGCTGTAACCCTCGTCAGATTGAAAAATAAATAAATAAACCGATCTCGCTAATTAAATCATATGAAAGTATGAGTTACTTTTTAAGTAATAAACCAGTTTTTGGGGTTCTCAATTTTTTCTTCTAGTCATTTATAATGAAATATGAAATAAAGCTAAAACGAATCGGTCTTTTTCGGTGAATATTATTTCAAAATGCTATAATAATGGGTTAAAATAACGTGAGGGTTTCTCTGCAGTTATCATCAAGGTTTTAGTTTCTATTGTTTGCAGACATCAACGAGTGTCTGTCACAGCCGTGTCTGCGCGGGGACTGCCAGGATGACGTGGCAGGCTATACGTGTCTCTGTGACGCCGGCTACACAGGGCGTCATTGTGAAACTAGTGAGTCTAGTTGTTATTACAAAATATCTTTAAAAAAAACTCCTCTTTTATTAATTAATTACTTCACGTGGTTTTCTTTTTAAAGAGTTTGTTTGACCAAGAGTAAAAGAAGGGGAAAAATCGTTGCGAGGAGGGAAGGTAGGGTTGACATTATTATTTGAATTTACGATACTGTATTGTCTTTGTTTTGTTTCTTTCTTTTCTTTTTTTTTTTTTGCATTATTTCTGAATCGGTTCCAAAAAGAAACCTTGTGTTTCAGACGTCGACGACTGCGTGAATGTGTCGTGTCTGAACGGAGGGACGTGCGAGGACCAGGAGGACGATTTCCTCTGTCTGTGCGGCGCGGGATTTACTGGCCTCGTCTGCCAAACTGGTGATGTCTTCAGTGTATCAAGATATAGCGTCATTCATTAAGATTGTTTCTACATAAATACAACATTTTTTTACGGAAACATTAATTTTTATGGGCGAATAATAGAAAACAAGCACGCAATGAAATTTCGTTTCAGTGTGGGGAATTTGCAGATATGCGAAAAATTTTGCCTAAGTCGCCAACATGTAAATGTAAAATGTGATGCGTTTAACATATTACTGCTTCGAATCAAAGCACTTTCGTGGCCTTTCATGTGACTGGCGAAGTCTATTCGGTTGTTTATGCAGATCTAGACGAATGTGCCAGTGCTCCTTGCCACAGCAGCGCCACCTGTGTTGATGACGTCAGCAGTTACATGTGCGCCTGCGCGGCCGGGTTTACCGGTGTGCATTGCAGCATAGGTGAATATATTCACAAGTTATTCTAATAACTCTTAATGAGTAAATAAATAAATATTAAAGAAATAAATAAAAATACATTAAATAGTCAAATGCCAAATTGGTAATTTCTTTTTGTTCGGCACGTTATTTTATTGCTTTAATATTTTTCTTTTTTGCGACAAAAAAAATCAGAAAATTCATTGGGATTAAATTATATCGAGTTAATTTTTCAGCCTAAGTCCATATTTAAGCTTACGGAAATCATGTACTTATGTCAATAATTCACCGTGGAATTATGTAATTTTTGCCTATTATCCATAATCATGACGGAAACAGTGGATCAGTGCGTTAAATAAAGAAATCAGCGTGTTTATTTGTATCTATTCGGGCTTCGGGAATAAGAAGAAAAGAATTTACTTATATGCAAATAACCTGTAAAGGAAACTACATGGTAAAGTCCAAATGTAGTGGTGCGAATAGTCACTTCGTATTTTGTATATCTCATATTTGTTGGTACAGATGTGGATGAGTGTGCAGACCAGCCGTGTGTCCACGGCGGAAGCTGTGTGGATGGTATCCATGGTTATGTCTGTGAATGCCCCCAAGGCTACTCGGGAATCCATTGTGAAACAGGTCAGACAAAATGACAGTCACAATCATAGTCAACGCGGCTGATAAATTTATGTTTATTTTTTCTAGAGAAACTTTAATGGTTGTGTTTAATTGTTGCTAATAAATTTTTGTCCAGTTAATATCTGGTTTGTTTTTCCTTTTTTTAACTATTAACTTTTATATATTATTTTAGACATCGATTATTGTGATGGCGTCATCTGTCAAAATGGTGGCACGTGTTTTGATGACGTCATGGAGTTCGTCTGTCAATGTGTCGATGGTTTTGAAGGAGAATTCTGTCATATAAGTAGGTTTAGCACTTAATTATGTTTACCTAATAATTTTTTAACACCGAGAGTCATTTCTCTGTGCCAAAAACGATATTCATATTTGATGTGTTATTCGTACCTATTGTTTAAAATAAAATAAAGCTTTACGAATACTAAAATTGTGATCGTTGCGTAACGCCACAATTTGTTGTGTGTAGAGTGGGGGAGGGGGGTGGGTGAGGGGTGTCTGAAATCTGTTGCAGTTTCCCAGGTTTTTTATTGGTATAATCACGGTCACGTGATGCGGTTACATTCCTTTCAGACATCGACGACTGCGCGAGGGCGCTGTGTCTTCACGGCGGCACGTGCGTGGATGGGGTCGGCTCCTACACGTGTCTCTGCGCTCCCGGCAAGAGCGGAAACAACTGCGAAGTTGGTAAGAAACGATGGCTTTTTATTTGGTAATTTTTTTATTTATCATTTATTTTTGTAAATGTAGAACAGCATTGTGACTTTTACACTTGAAAAATAAGGGAAAAGCAAGTGTGAACAATTTCGTCGGTAAGCCGCAAAATTCCCGACAGGAAATAGCAGCAGTCGTGCAAAAAAAAAAAAGAAAGATTTTTTCATCGTGACATCTATCTAAAGCAAGCCAGCATTAGCAAAAATAATAATTATACTAATAATACTAATAGGAATAATAATAAATAAATAAATAAATAAGAATAATAAAAATAACAGTAGCCATTGTTGTGTTCGTGTGTACAGAGTGCATATTTTTTTCTGTTAGAGGTCAACGAGTGCGCGTCTGCGCCGTGCCTGAATGACGCCATATGTACTGACGTCACGAGCGGCTTCGTGTGCCACTGCGGCGACGGCTTTTCCGGGTCTCGTTGTGAGACAGGTAAATGACGTTCATCGAGCCCACTTTCTGTACATCGTGAGAAAGGCAAATGACGTCATCAAGTCTACCTACGTGACGTCGGTGTGAAACAGATCAATGACGTCATTGAAGTAATTTTGTGCTGGAGGCAGTGCTACAGTGATTTTGAAAGCTGTGGGTATTGGCGGGACGCTTTGCGGGTTGTTTAGTGAACATATTTGCACCACACCGAGAAGTTATGTTTCCGTACCTGTTTTAGCGTATTTTATTTATTTTTCATTATAATTGTAGTAATGTTTGTGCCATTAAGACAGTATAATAAATTTTAAGGTTTTTTTTTGAAGTTTTAGCTTGTAAATAGACACGTGTTTGTCTAGATGTGGATGAGTGTAGCAGCACACCTTGCCAGAATGGTGCCACGTGCATTGACGACGTCAGTGGGTACACGTGCACTTGCACTCCTGGATTCACCGGTGCATTGTGTGAAATAGGTTGGTTTTGTAATGTAAAATAAATAAAGTGGTAAGATTTCAAAATAAATATTAAAGGTTTACATGATACTCTCGTGAGGTTCATGCAACCCACAATCTGCGGTACATGAAAGCACCATATGGAGTCCCCCCCCCCCCACCCTCATTTGCTCTATTTACCCATTCAACTTTCGAAATATCATTCAAAAATGCCACAAAAATCCACGCCTTATGGCACGAAACCCAAGAAATAAATAAATAAAATAAGAAGAAATAAACAAGTAAATAAAATAAACAATTTTATGGTGAAAAAAATAAAATAAAAAATATCGTCCTTCCTAAAGAAAGCCGTAGATCGGACTGTGATTGCATTGCAGATGTGGACGAGTGTGGGTCGGAGCCGTGCTTGAATGGTGGGCGATGCACGGACGCCGTCTACGGCTATGCCTGCAGCTGCGCCGGGGGCTTCACGGGAGTCACGTGCCAAACAGGTGGCCCACGCATGCGTACTAGTCTGAAACGGCGCTGCCAGTATCACATGTATAAAAAAAACACAGGAAATGTAAAAAAAAAAAAAGATACGATCAGCCAGAATACTATAATTTATGATAAATAGATAAAAAATAACCAATTATAAAATAATTTAAAAATGTACAATTGTCTTTCGATTTTAATCAAGATATTTGTAAAACTGTAATGTGGTGTAAAAGAATTTTTTGTTCTGATTCTAATAAAACTGCATGGTTTGATGCGAGGAATCATAAGAAAATTTGATGTAATTAATACTCGTAGCTGTATTAAAATTCAGACATAGACGAGTGCGCGGGCGTGACGTGTGACAATAACGGCACGTGTTTGGACGCTGTCAATCAGTACAGCTGTTTGTGTCCAGACGGATTTGAAGGATCTCAGTGTGAAAGAGGTGACAAGGTTTTAGTAATCTTAGTACTTGTTGCCAAGTATTTGGTGACTGCTTATCAGTGAGTATTCATAATGGTCATGAGCGACTCGAAAAGATGGAAAACTGAAAACAGTAACATCGAGTAGACAACTTGCCAGTTTGTTCCTGAGGCGCTGATATATAAAATCTGATATTTCTCTTGGTCTGTTGATCAGGATACCCTTTGCCTGGATGTAGCCTCGCCCTGAATAAATGTGTGTACAGTTTGCCGGTTGTAGTTTTCACTGTAGCTCAGTGGTGCGATGTTTCTGTGATTTTTCTTCACTTCAGATATCGACGATTGCGCGGGGGCACTTTGTCTTCACGGCGGCACGTGCGTGGATGGGGTCGGCTCCTACACGTGTCTGTGCAGCGCAGGAAGAACCGGAAGCTACTGCGAGATAGGTGAGCTCCAAGTAAATAAAATAATAAAAAAACAAAAAAACGCATGGGTTTTAACTCACAGATGCGTATAATCCGGATTAGTCTTGTCCATTCCGCTGATGTCCGGATTTTACTTCAGATTCTACAACAATGTCTGTTTGGTGATCGATGTGTCAATCAATTAACAAAACGAAATATCGGACGCGTCATTTTGTTGACCGATGGTTTAATGGTTGTAGTTTTAAATTTGCTTCATAATTTGCTTTAAAAATAGAACAATAAGACACAGCCCCATCCAACCCCTCCGCCCCCGTTTCCCACCCCACCTCAAAAAAGACAATAAATGAATAAATAAATAGTAAATAATTAAGTAAACAACTGAATAAATCACCAGAGTGTTATACACATTAGAACATGTGGAACTGAATATCTCCATTTTTGTTGCTGACCAGATATAAACGAGTGCAGTGCATTGACGTGCGACAATGGCGGCACTTGTATTAACGGAGAGAACAGCTTTACTTGTATATGTCCCCTCGGCTTCAGGGGCCTTCGCTGTGAAATAGGTAAGCACGTAAAGGGGCTCCTGGGAATATATGCTGCTGTGCATGATCCATAAACATAGGACTGTTTTTGGTATGCAGTAAGTCTCTAAATGCCTTTGGATTTCGGAAAAATTTTAACAGAAAAAATGCTGACACTTGGCTATTTCTTTAGCACTTTGGAGAGCCAGTATGAAAAGTGCCTCCCCTCCCAAAAAAGTTATTACATAAATAAATAAAATAATAATAATAATAACAATAAAATGATAAATAAATTAATAAATAAATAAATAAATAATAATAATAATAATAATAATAATAATAATAATAATAATAATAATAATAATAACTAAATAACTAAATAATAATAACTAAATAAATAAATAAATAATTAAAAATTTAAAAACAACATTAAAACGCTGTTAAAACTACATGAAAGACTACATTTATTTGTTATCTTTTTTTAAATATCACATATAAATTGAAAGTTGGTTTCAACATTTGTAGACATCAACGAGTGCGCATCTGCCCCGTGCCGGAACAATGCGACGTGCGTGGATGACGTCAGCAGCTACTCATGTCTGTGTGATGTCGGCTTCACAGGCGAACATTGCGATATCGGTAGTGCCATTTTTAAGACGAAAAGAAAACAAATCAAGAAAGTGTGAAAGAAACAGAAAGAGAGAGAAAGAGAGAGAGTGAGAGAGAGAGAGAGAGAGAGAGAGAGAGAGAGAGAGAGAGAGAGGGTGAGAGAGAGAGAGAGAGAGGGTGAGAGGGGGTAGGGGGGGGAGAAAGAGAGAGAGAGTAACTGCAGACAAATTAACAAAGATCAACAGTTTTAATTAATAAATCAAATTATAAACTATAATTAAAGCTTATATGGTATATTTTTCAGAGATCAATAACTGTGAGAACGTGCTATGTTTTCACGGTGGGAGCTGCATCGACGCCGGCCCACTCTCTCACTGCCAGTGTTCCGATGGTTACACGGGCCCTAATTGCCTAACAGGTCGGGAGCGTTATGCGAACTCACGTATAAAAATCAAAAGCAATATAAAAAGAACATTTTCCTGGATTGCAAAAAAAAAAAAAAAATGTAGTGAGATCGATTTTATAATAGGATTACTCTGTCCTGGCTATATCGTTATTTCGTGACTATATGGCTGATATCTTTCTGCTTGCAGAAATCAATGAGTGCCTCTCACAGCCGTGTCTGCACGGGCACTGCCAGGATGACGTGGCGGGCTACACGTGTCTCTGTGACGCTGGCCACACGGGCGACACGTGCCAGACAGGTTAGCTGACTTCTGAAAATTCAAATTCCAGTTCAAAAGAATGGTATGCGTCTAATTGATGCTTGCGATTGTTCGGTGTATTGTACACCTGTAAGACTGGCTTAGGATTTAAAATGTCGTACATTTTATGTAGCGACTCAGCGATTGAACAGATTTCATGTGTTTTTTTTTTTTTTTTTTTTTGAAGCTGTTCGACTTCAATTAGTAAAAAAAATCGATAAAAGTAGTCTGATTTCTAATGACTGGTATTTTTAGACATAGATGATTGCGCCATGAGTTTGTGTGTAAACAATGGCACATGCGTCGATGACGTCAGCGGATTCTCTTGCCTGTGCCCCCAAGGCTTTGAGGGAGAACTTTGTGAAATCGGCAAGTACTTTCAAATTCATATCATGGCTTTTTTCTTTTTCTTTTGCACTATTTAACTGAGGGATCTGTTTGAAAAAAAAAGCTAAAAATATTTTGAATGTGCCGTTTATATTTTTTTGTATTATTCGCTTTGCATTATGTTGGCAATATCACATATATTATATGACAATTCTTTAAAAAAAATTCAAAAGTTAACGAATGTACCTGTAAGAAAGTTAAATTAAATCATTATATTTACACATCAATATAAATAAATGGACATAGTCAACAAATTAATTGAGTGTTTCCAGAATAAATATAAAAGTAAATGAGTATTTTGAAAAAAAATGTAAAAAGTATAAATTTTATGAGAGCGCGATTTTATTTGTCAGGGTGTCCGCGATTCTTTAGTTATTTCCACCAACAATTCTGAGGAAGGACTGGACATTTGGTTCACTTGTGAGACAGCTGTCTTGTTGTCCGTGTGTAAAATAATGTGGAGATTGTTCTTGCTCTTGGTAAAATGGGTGAAGGGTCATGAGCCCCGCTTTCAGCTGCTTGGCATTGATATGCCAGCTCAATTCTTCCTTTGTCCGATTTCCCGCTATCATCATTTTGGCTGAAATTTGGAATGTACGGTTTCCTTAATTGAATTGGGTTTGAAACAAAGTTTAACTGGAGACCCATAACTATGTGCAACAGTTCGGGATTTCTTGTTAACTTTAACCAATTGGGAAGGAAGTATTTTATCTTTCCCTTACAACTCTATTCAAATCCTTTTGATTTCTTTCCAAATTTAAACTCAAGACTTTTTTTTTTTAATTTTTGGGCACTGTTTTGCAGGACTGCTTTCGTTTACTTTCACATAAAATTCTCTTGTTTTCACTTGATTGTCCATACTTGGTGGACTTTGTTATTGAAACTTCACAGTCCTATAGAGTATTCTTCATGAATTCATCCTTAAGGAAGAAATTGAAGTGTTTTCCCACAAAATTCTGAAGGTTTTTGGGGAGCACTTTGTTCGTTTAAGCTTTCATCGGATCAAAGTGATCGTAATCCGTATCACCTGATTTCGTATCTGTACTAGTATGTGAGTGATCCAATCTCCTCCTAATTCTGGACACCGATCTACAAGATTTCGAACGGGATCGTCTGCTGTTTTTCCGAGAGCGGGAGCGGGATCTACGTTCTAAGGGATTAGACTCCTCATGAACTATTTTACCTTTCTCCTGAGCGGATGCCGCGCTCACCTCACCCTCATTATCGCACTTTTCATCCGAACTGCTCATGATGCATCAACTAACTATGAGATTAATAATGATCACGTTTTTCAAAATCTCCACTCCTTACAAAATGGAGCCTTTGAAGATTAGGAAGAATTTCATTGGTTAATCTTTGAAGTGGCTATCTGTAGGAAACAGTGGGAGGATAATGCACTTTTTTATCTTACGAAGGTTCCCGACATCAAATAAAATGTAAATAAAAGTAAATGAGTGTGTGTAGTGTACATTTGATTTGCTTATGAATTTGTTGTGTTTTTTGGCGCGTGCAGATACAGACGACTGTGCGAGAGTGTTGTGCCTTCACGGCGGCACGTGCGTGGACGGCCTGTCGTCTGCCTCGTGTTCCTGCAGCGATGGCTACACCGGAAGCAACTGCGAAATAGGTGAAAAAAATAATGGTGTGACATGAGAGATAGCAAATCATTAGGGGGAGGGGAGGGGGGCAAACATATGAAGAGTGCAAACACAACGAGTAGCAAACAGAAAGGTAGCAAGCGTCAGTTGTGGCAGTCATAAGATGGTAAACGTAAAGGGTGACATCGTAAAGGTTGGCAGTCATAAGGAAGGGTAAACGTAGGGGGTGGCAAAGATAAGCGGTGACAAACATACGGGGTGGCAATCATAAGGGAGAGAGGGGAGACGTAAACGTAAAGGGTGGTAAAAATAAGAGGTGACAAACATACGGGGTGGCAACCATAAGGGAGAGAGGGGAGAGGTAAACGTACAGGGTGGCAAAAATAAGCGGTGACAAACATACGCGGTGGCAATCATAAGGGAGAGGGAGGGGGGTGCTAAACGTAGAGGGTGGCAAAAATAAGAGGTGACAAACATAGTGGGTGGCAAAGATAATACAAAACTGGATACCTGAATTGATTTTCGCTGTCTTAATAGTTGATGTAGCGATAAAACGCCATGAGCACATAATGGACAAATTTCATAATGGACGTATTGTGTAGCGTGGCGTTTACACTATTGCTCTGTAACTTTGCCTTTTCACAGACGTGGACGAGTGTGCCTCAAGCCCGTGCCTTAACGCTGCCATTTGTGTGGACAACGCCAACAGCTATACGTGCCATTGTGTCAGCGGTCTGACCGGAAGTCGCTGCCAAACAGGTACTTCCGGTTTCAGAATATTTCTTTAGAACTTTCAGATAAGAAGCCTTTTTTCATTAATTAACATCTATTTGGTGAAAGTTATTGTAGGATTTCGTAGATTTTGACATTTATTGTGTAGTTCTGAGTTTTTTTTTATTTAATAAAAGAAATCCATGTTTATTGTAGAAATAGACGAGTGCGCGGGCGTGACGTGCGACAATAACGGCACGTGTGTGGACGCTGTCAATCACTTCACGTGTCAATGCGTGGACGGCTTTGAGGGAACCTTATGTCAAATAGGTGATGGAGGTCCACTGATTGAATTCAAACTTGTTACTAGGTTATCGGGATTTCAACAGCGTCCGTCTGACTAACCCTGTATAATGCTACATTATGTCGGGAAGCGAACAATAAATAAGTAAATTAATAAATTGTTAGAGGGGCAATCGGAAATTACGAGCTGAAATTATATTAATTTTATATGTACATTTTTTCACAAATTTGCATAGAGTTCTGTGCTACAAATTGTTTTTATATGATATTTTCTCTGTGCAGATATTGACGACTGTGCACGCAGCACGTGTCTTTATGGCGGCACGTGCGTGGATGGAGTGGCGGAGTACACGTGTCTGTGCCCACCGGGAAGAACTGGAACGTCCTGTGAAATCGGTGTGTTAATTTATTTATTCCTGACATCATTTTGCTTTTTGCCTGAAAGAAAAAGAACAGGTATTTAAGAAAACGCGACACGAATATTTGTGAGAAAACATGAAAACTCATGTGAAAAAACGAAACAAAAAAAAAAAACAAAACAAACAAACAAACAAAAAAAAAGAACATGTGAAGAAAACACTAAAACTGTGAAGTAAACATTAAAATACCATATCGATGTGAAATTCAGTTTCGACGTTTCCTTTGCTTGTTACAAAATTGATTAGAATTGGCTCTGATGTTATCGATACAGATATAGACGACTGCTCCTCGACACCGTGTTTAAATGGAGGAATTTGTGTCGACCATACAGACAATTACACGTGTCAGTGTCTGATTGGCTATGAGGGTCAGCATTGTGAAACAGGTAAAAGACAATTAATACACCCCTTTCTACACGTCACGCTGTAAAACATATGCCAAATCATGACACTTGGGGAAATGTTATGAACCGTCCCAAAAGGCCCGGTTTTAAATGGCTGCTTCATATTAACTGAGACGTAAAAACTCCTATAATTTTACATCAGCATCACTCGAACAATTACTGTCATACGGTGGTCATTTTTTTCCCTCAAAGTTAAACTAATGTTTGTCCAACGAAATGTTTAATTTTGAACAATATTTCAATGTTTAAGACGTGGATGAATGCATGAGTGATCCGTGCACAAACAACGCCACTTGCGTCGATGACGTCAGCAGCTTTACGTGTGTCTGTGCTCCCGGCTTCAGTGGCGTACTCTGTGACATAGGTTAATAAAAAATAACCAAAAATATAAAAATATCCAAAAAAAAAAAAAAAAAAAAAAAAAACACACATAAAAATGTAAAAATTAAGAAATGTTAGAAAAAATGAATGTTGAAACTTTTACTCCTGATATTTACGAATTGGTTTATATTTACTTTCCAACTGAAAACCGTGTTACGCTTGTGTCGGTAGACACCAACGAATGTGTGTCATCTCCATGCCTGCACGACGCTGTGTGCATTGATGACGTCAGCGGCTACTCCTGCACATGCGCTTCAGGGTACACGGGGCCAATTTGTGAAACAGGTGTGAATTTTTTAGTTTAAAATACAAACCAGGTATATATCTGTATGCCAGTTGTTCTGACTTTTTGACATTATGTACAAAAATTTGTGATGTGACTCATTCATTTTAACAGCATGCGAAAAACCGTAGAGCTACCCTGGCTCCCCTTACTCCCCCCTCCCCCCCCCCCCCCCCCGCAATAACCATTCATTTTTTTCTCTCTCAGTTTGGTTAATGATTAAACGAAAACGATAGTAGTCGTTTTTTGTTTGCATTCTCTCTTTTACATTGAACTGGTATCAGTAATAAACAAACGAATTATTAAATAATGTATGTTAAAAGTCTTACTCCAAAATCTATCAGACATAGACGAGTGCGCGGGCGTGACGTGCGACAATAACGGCACGTGTGTGGACGCTGTCAATCACTTCACATGTCAATGCGTGGACGGCTTTGAGGGGCAGCTCTGTGAAGTGGGTAAGTTAGCGTCAAAACGGTAATATTGCAGTTCTGTTGTTTCGTGGCTTAATAATAATAATAATAATAATAATAATAATAAATAATTATAATAATAATCATCATAATAATAAATAATTATAATAATAATAATCACAATAATAAAATAAAAAACTATATAAAAATGGTGGTTTTATATAATACGATGCATTTTTCCACTGTTTCATGTTTCTGTGGCACATTCAGATATCGACGACTGCGCGGGGGCGTTGTGTCTTCACGGCGGCACGTGCGTGGATGGGATCGACGCCTACACGTGTTTGTGCGCTGCTGGGAAATCCGGCCAATATTGCGAAGAAGGTGAGAGGCTTTCTTTTGAAATGGCATGAAGCGTGTTAATTGTGTACACTAAATTCGTTGTCTGACTAGGATGAGTTCACTATGACTATAACAAACTGGCTATGACTATGACGAGCTGACTGCTGTGAGGAGCTGACTGTGACTTTAACGGTTGACTATGACTACGACGAGTTGAGTACTATGAGTGGTTAACTGTGCCTCTAACGAGTCGACTATGTCTATGATAAGCTAGCTACGGCCATGACGAGTTGACTGACTAAAACAAAGCTAATCTTAACACCGGGTTTTCTGTTCATCGGGGCCTGTGTATTTATGCAGATTACGTCATGTATTTATGTACATCCAAAGAATGTAATAACGGGGTAGATTTGAAACAATCATCACATAGTTCTTATAGAAACAAACGTGTCTGGTACAAAATTCACTGAAGAAATTGTTTTGGAAAAAAAAAGATGTAAGTTTTTTTTTAGATATTAACGAGTGCGCATCTTCTCCGTGTATTAATGGCGGTACCTGTGTGGATGAGAACAACTCGTTTTTCTGCCTGTGCTCGCCGGGATTTGATGGGACAGAGTGCCAGAATAGTAAGCTTACTAGCATCCCGTTGGTTAACTTTCTCAGAGCTTTCTTATTGTCACTTTACGTGCATTTACAGCTGTGCCTTGAATCAACGTTGTTGTTTGGTAACATATCTTTGGACCAATCACAACTTAGCATATCTGTCGGCTGTTTCAGCGGTATGAATCTTGGTATGTGAAATCAAATTTTAATTCAGAAGTTCCTCAATGTTGAGTCGGCTTTTTCTTTCAAGCGATGCCTTCAGAGTTAAGAAAATGGCAAATTAAACCAAGAATACGTTCTCTTTTAGATGTAAACGAATGCGGGAGCAATCCATGTGTAAACAACGCCACGTGCCTCGACGAAACGGCGCGGTATTCGTGCCAGTGTGGCGGGGGATTCACGGGCCCGCACTGTGAAATCGGTGAGTTACACAATGTCAGGAAACGGCGTACCCTAATGGCGCAGTCAAGTATCGAGGATCGCATTCTTTCGGGTACTGGGTCTGAAATACTTGTCGCGTAGTATCAAGGTACTGAAGCTTTTAATGTAGAGATGCGCGAGTATACTGACCTTTCCTTTCGATAGTAAATGACACAGATCTGCTGAAGGATCGATATATTAACTGGATAGTTATCAAGGACGCTAATCAGCTGTGCACTTATCCGGCGAGGTATTCGGGTACTTATCTGCTAAGTACCTCGAGGCAGTAATTTTGCGAAGCTCCCATATCTTTGATAGATAAGATTAACTCATCCTGATTTACTGAACGAAAATCGAAAAACATAACAGTCTTGTCCTTGAATTTGATAAAAATAATGTGCTCTCTGCGATGTTTTTCCAAAATTGAAAAAAAAAAACAAAAAAAAAAAACTTTAAGTTCAGCAGTACGAGCATGCGGAGAATGTCCTTGGCTGTTTCCTGTAGTTTTTCCCTTATGATTTATCAGAGGTGGACAGCTGCGACAATATCTTTTGCTTCAATGGCGGTAGTTGTTTGGAGGACGGTCCTCATTCTCGCTGTCAGTGCGCGGCGGGTTATACGGGGCCTAACTGCATAGCAGGTTTGTTTGCATCAATTTACATACCTCATTGTTTTAAAAACTCCCTTCATCTTCGCCCCACCTCCCCTTCCCAAAAACTTGGACTCACGAATACTTACTTTCACGATGAAAGTTCTTTGCAGAAAAAAATTTCCGCTAAATTTTTATCTGAAAACTGGAAAAATTTAAAACTTTTGCCAAGTCGCAAAAATAAATTTTCCCAATTTTTTTTCTCACGCAAATTTGGACTTTTACAGTATCTACTTGCTTTTTTTCTAATTAGAAGGCATTTCGTGTGCATGTTGCAGACATCAACGAGTGCTTGTCACAGCCGTGTCTGCACGGAGACTGCCAGGATGACGTGGCCGGGTATGTCTGTCTGTGTGACGCTGGCTACACCGGATCCACGTGCCAAACCGGTAATACTGGAAAACACCTTTTCAACTTAAGATTGCCACATAACCACATTTATGGTTAAGTGATGGTTATACCAGGGTTTGTGTGGGCATAAAAAGAGAAGGGAAAAAGACCATAGAGAGCTCTCTCGTCACAAACTCGATGACAAAAACTATAAAATGGAAAGAGAATATTTGTTTTTGTAAGTTACTGTATTTTATTTCTGATTTTCAATGGAATTAATGTCGGCTGTAAGAATTGTTGGGTTGCCCAGAAAATTGGTTGATTTGTCCGTATGGTTTTGTTTTCAGACATAGACGAGTGTGCAACAGCCACGTGTGACAACGGCGGCACGTGCGTGGACGGAGTGGGCGGGTACACGTGTCAGTGCCAGCGCGGTTATGAAGGCCCTACGTGTGCACTTAGTGAGTAAGCGCTTCTTACAGTTAGTGGTATGTTCTTTAATTTGAATAATCTATAATAATAATAATGTGAATAAATTAATATTCAGCTGTAAGCCGGATGAGATAAAGCGAATAAATGAATCTTTGTTCTTCTGAGCAATCAATGGCTAGAAATTAAAATTTAATTTTATTTTCTTTTGGAAATCGTTATGTAATACATTGCATTCTAGATATGGAAGTGAGAGAGGGAACTCATTTTTGTGTGTGTGTTTTTGTGTGCAGATGCGGATGAATGCGCCTGGGTCGTGTGCCTGCACGGCGGAACTTGCGTCGACGGAATCGGCGAGTATTCGTGCTTGTGTGCCCCTGGCAGATCGGGAACAGTCTGCGAAATAGGTACTGCATGAAAAATGGTTATTGTTTTTTTTTTTCGAAATGGGTACTGTTTTCTAATAATTTTGAATTCCGCAATAGGTGATGAAACCCACCTCATTCCCTCAGCTGAGATACTCTGAGCAGAAGCTCCTGCTGGCCACTGTGGCCGGATTCGAACCCGTGACCGTTGGGATTACCAGACCAGCGGACTTAGCAACCGACTTAACCATAATGCTCAAAATTATAGTGATTTCCAATTTACCAATATAGATTTTAGCCCTCCCCCCCCTCCCCCCCCCCCCTTCACGTCTCCTGCCCACCTACCGTTAAACTGTATCGAAACACACGAACATTCCCTTTCGCCACGTGACTAGTTTTTTTATGCCGTGTTTCCGTGCAGATGTGGATGATTGTGCCTCATCGCCGTGCATGAATGGCGGTATCTGTAGCGATGACGTCACGGGCTTCACCTGCTTCTGTATGCCCGGCTATACCGGGTCACACTGTCAAGTCGGTGAGCACATTTAAACTAAAAATTCACCCTTTATATCAAAATATTTCTTAATTTGATTAGAACTTGTGTTTTTCTGAATTTTTTTTGGTCCTGTTTTTGCTAATCTCTATTACATTAAAATCTTCTTACAACGAGCACCTCCAGGACCGAATAAAATAAAAAGAGGGGAATTCCACAAAGAAGAAATTCTATATATAGAAATTCTGAAAATAAAGACCAGAAGGGTTGTAGAAGTGTATATTCATGTAGGTAGCACTGTACTTCATGCTTAACGTGACGGTTCAACCGTAATTCACTTTTTCTTGCGATGCGCGAATCTTGGTAGAAATTGACCATTGCGCGGGAGTGGTTTGTGAGAACAATGGCACGTGCGTGGACAGCGCTGACGACTTCCTGTGCCGCTGTGCGCCCGGATTTGAGGGTCAACTCTGCCAAGTAGGCACGTAAAAACCGCGCCCATTCTCTGACGTGCTCAACCAGAGTTTCGTTTTTGTTTTTGTTTTTTTTAATTTTTAATTTTTTAAAGTTACTTCAGCTTAAACTTAGGATCTTTTTGCTTTGTATTATTTATATAAAACTGTTACTTTCCACTGACCTTGACATTTATTCATAAAGCACCAAGAAAAGCAAAATTCTAAGGAAAAAAGATAAATCTTTGTTTATCAATTGACGTGTTAAGTGTTGATAAAACAGCGATTTTTTGAAAAAAGTGCATTTCTTTGAGAAATGGTTTAATTTTTTCCCATAGATATCGACGACTGCGCGGGGGCGTTGTGTCTTCACGGCGGCACGTGCGTGGATGGGGTCGACGATTACACGTGTCTGTGCGCTCCCGGAAGGACCGGAGTGGCTTGCGAAATAGGTCTATTGAAACATTCCTAAAGCTTGTAAAATTTTCATTTACTCTTATTTTCTGGGATTATCCAGTGGGATGTGTTAAGAATGCATAATAATAATAATAATAATAATAATAATAATAATAATAAAACTATCTTATAGTGCAATATTTTTACTATGACAGCTGTATAAGTATTTAGACCATAAATGAATGTAGAACATGACAAAGAGATTTATACTGATTCTGAGTTTTTTTTTATTTTCCCAGACGTCAACGACTGCAGCGGCGTGACGTGTGAGCATGGCGGCACGTGCGTGGACGGGGATAACACGTACACGTGTCGCTGTGACGCTGGCTATGAGGGCGCCCTCTGTCAACACGGTATGGACTCATCCATGAACGTATGCATGCGGGGTGGGGAGAGCGGAGAGGAGTGTGGTCTAAGACTGTACATGTGATTTTGTTAAACTCTAGAGAACGGGTGACGTCGCAAGTCTGAGCACATCGGATGGGGCGGGGGGGGGGGGGGGGAGGGGGGAAGGGGCGAAAGCGGAAAGTGGTACCAGAGATTTTTCAATCACTAGTTACATACACCATTTTATGTAATTTAAAAAAAAAGAAATGGGGGGGGGGGGGTGGGGCATCACTGCTAAAAGCACGTTTGCACTAGTATGCTTTTATGAACAATTATATACAATTTACGTGCAGAAATTAACGAATGTGGAAGCGATCCGTGTCAGAACAATGGCACGTGTGTGGACGGTCTCGCCGCCTTCAGCTGCCGCTGCGATCTCTCACATACGGGTGTTCACTGCGAATCTGGTAAGATCTGGCTTTCAACTCAGATTAAGTGTCGAAAGAAAGAAAAAAAACCAAGACTTTTTGCAGCACGCACATGTAATGATGTTTAAAATACAGTCAAACTTATGTAATGTGAAGCTCAAAGGATTTGAACTTTATTTTTCTACCTCGAGGCTAGGAAAGGGATTAATTCACAGAATCACGTTGAAATAGCTCACCGGTGAAACCCCCAATCCTCCTTCTCCCCACAAAAAAATGCACGCCTCAACTTTGTTGGTGTATGGTAAGATAATTTTATCTGCTCCCCACCCCAACCCTAAATGCACTAACGAGCGAGGTTTGCTACGTGCTTGTGTTTAGAAATAGATTTCTGCGAGAGGGTGGTATGCTTTAATGGCGGGACCTGCCTCGCAGAAGAATATACGGCCAGCTGTCAGTGTGCCCAGGGCTTCACCGGCCCTAGCTGTTTCACAGGTAAGTAGCTGTCTTTTATGATGTCCCTATGTGTTTTCTAATAGCATCACAGACGTTAGAAATCAAACTGCTGGCTGGTAATTTCCGATGGCTGAGGCGACTCTTTGAGTAGTTGAATATTATTAGACATAAAGGGAAATAAAAATAGCCATATATCGATTATAATATTTGCTTTTTTTAAATACATATTTGGGATGTGGGCGGGCTGAAGGTTAAATACGTATGTGAATGGAAAGCCATGTTGTATAGGCCTACATATCGGTCAAACCGATATATCGCTTGCTTTGAAGTATTTTTCATGGTCACAGCAGTGTCGGTTAAACGACATTGCTGCGACCGCCGTCTGATGTATTGATCCATTAACAGATATGAACGAGTGCGTTTCGCAGCCCTGCGGGCACGGGCAATGTGAGGACGTTATGGCCGGCTATGTCTGTCACTGTGACGCGGGCTATACGGGTGTCCATTGTGGAACAGGCAAGTCTGTCGAATCTTACACTTTTGAGACCTTGAACTCTTTTGAATCTTCAAGCTGAATTTCCTTTCTCAATTGGATTGAATTTCTTAGCCCAGTTTTGACGTTGTTTCCGTAACAATAGGGAATCACGTCTGGTGAATGAGGGAGGCACATACTTCAGCAGTTTGGATATGGTAGTTCAACGAGCTTCACTATTATTCTTGATTTTAGGAAACAATATAATGACTTATTTACACTGTAGAGCATTCGGTTTTAAATGTGCATATTTTTAAATATAGAACAACAGGAATAATTAGAAATTTAGTTCGTGACGTATTATCACGTTGCCTCAGTGAACAAAGGTTTTTAAATGTTCCAGACATAGACGAGTGTCAAGGTGTTACTTGTCAGAACAACGGAACATGTGTTGATGACGTCAGCGGCTATTCCTGTTACTGTGCCAACGGCTTTACAGGAAACCACTGTGAAAACGGTAAAGACTGCTTCTTTTGTGAACAGGAAAAGTTGTAGTCGTACTGGCGAAAACTGTTCATGTATTTAAAGGGATGTGGATTCAGTTCTGTGCTTAGGTATTTTTAAAATTTTTGTATCCAGAGAGATGACGTTTGTGAATATCTTACAGATAGAGATGAATGCGCGGGGGCGTTGTGTCTACACGGTGGCACGTGCGTGGATGGGGTCGGCGGATACACGTGTTTGTGCACTCCGGGAAAAACTGGCGTGGCCTGCGAAATAGGTTCGTGGGAAAAATATATTTATTTGATTTTCATTTTGCTACAGCTGCAGTAAGTAATGCATATGAAGAAGTTGTTTTAGTTTATTTTTGTACCAGAATCTGCAGATTTAGAATCTGCGTACTTTTGCACAAAAATATGGAGAAATTTCGATGCCAATGGGATGACGTGTGTAAACAATGTAACATGTTGTGTAAACATGCCGTATTGACATACTGTATAGACATGCCGTATACACATGTAACATGTTGTATAAACATGCCTTATAGACATGCCGTATAGACATGCCATATAGACATGTTGTATAGGCATGCTGTATAAACATGCTGTGTAGACATGCTGTATAGACATGTTGTATAGACATCCCTGTACAAGCTTAAAATCATTGCTGCTAACCCGTTCATACCTTATACCGTGTTTGCCTTACTGCTTTTATTAGCTGTTTATTCGCACTCTTCTTCTCCCTCGTGCTACAGAAATGAACGAATGCGAGTCAAGTCCTTGTGTGAATGGCGGTATTTGCGATGACGGGACGGCGTCGTATGCTTGTGTCTGCACCGCGGGATTTCATGGGACAAACTGTGAAACAGGTAGGGACAAAGACGAATGGCTAAATGAATCTTTCAAGGCATTCAATAAAAAAAAAAAGGAAAATGAAATTAAGACGTAAATGATAATTTCTGTGGTAGCAGAGTTTTTTCAAGACATGAATTACGCCAAGGATTTCAATTGCGAAACAAATTGCACATAAAGTATTTCGGGCTGAAAAAGCAGTTACACAGGAACCAAGCGTGCAACAGTGTTCGAAATAGTAAACTTTGCAGCTCGACTTGATAAGTTGAGGTCATTTCATGAATTAGAATATGTTACAGGTTGCTTACGAGAACTCACAGGATTCAGCAAAGCTTTTCAAAACAACATGTTTTCCTTGCTCTGTGTATTTTTGAGAAAAAGTGGGAAATTAAGGAAACTAAAACATTCAAAATAAAAGTAGAGAAAATGGGAGTAAGCAAATAATTGTTTTAGAGTCGAACTTACTGTCGTTTGGAATAGTGACATGGTAGTTTTGTACACCGTAATTTTTAGAAGGAATGACGTGTGATTTTTTTAGAATTCGATGAATGCTCCAGTGGACCGTGTCAAAATGGCGGCACCTGTGCTGATCTTGTCAACAGGTTCTCTTGTGGCTGCCCAGTCGGATTCACTGGGGCAGTGTGCGAAACAGGTGCGAACTGAACTCTTTGATAGCCGTCTTCCAAGAAAGTATACACGAGAACATGAATACGAACACGGATGTGGTACTTAGCAGAAACATTAGCATTTCTGGGATGGTCGCATTTTGGGATTAGGGGGATAGTCATAACTTAGGGGTTTGGAGCTGATGAGTGTATAGAATGTTCAGTGATTGGTCGTACTTTAAAGATGCAGTGTAAATAATTAAGATCATCATTTGGTCTAACTGGTATGATCTTAGTTTAGAGGGGGTCTGATTTTACATCTCCTTTAAAATTGGGAACAACTAATATCGAAATCGCACAAACACGATCTTTAATAGATGATGCTTTTAATCTTAATTAGAAGGCCGTCTTATCGCGAGGTTCTGTTGTAGACACGTCAGTCTTGTGAGCTTGTGTCTTTCATGGTTGTACTTTCCAGATATAAACGAGTGTGTGCCAGGTACCTGCAGGAATGGTGCAGCGTGCGTGGATGACGTCGCTGGGTACACGTGTCAGTGTACTGCGGGTTTTACCGGGCCGGATTGTGAGATAGGTGATATCTCAATCGTATTTACCAACCTGCATAAACTACCCACAGAGAAAAAAAATGATAAAGTGTGGTTTAGTTTGAGCTTAATACTGTTTATTTATTATTGTTAGTTAATTTGTACTTCTTTTATTCGTTCCTCTTTAACATTTACAGTTTTTGACTGCTTTATATTGAATCGATTGAACTGACCCAAGACTTTCCCGCTTTATTTAGTCGGTATTTATTTATTAATATTACGTGAATTTTTATCAAATTTCGTGGTGCATTGATGTCTGGGTGCGGCCACTAATCTAGTTTCGTATGTAATTCTCGTTTATTTTTTATATTTGCAGACGTAATAATAATAGAGCGGTATAATAATAATAAACAACTTTGTTATTAAACAATATTTGTCAAAAGGTGCTTATGTATTCTTTTACGTAAATAGTCTTAGTGTCAAATATGTTTGACTCCAGACATCGACGAGTGCGCGGATGTGACGTGCGACAATAACGGCACGTGTGTGGACGCTGTCAATCACTTCACCTGTCAATGCGTGGACGGCTTTGAGGGGCAGTTCTGTGAGACAAGTAAGTACAGGTCTAGCGAAGCCAAGATTTGGCAATTCCCCCGACCCCTAGATTTTGTCGTGGAATCGGGCCAATGTCTTAATAATAATAATAATAATAATAATAATAATAATAATAATAATAATAATAATAATAATAATAGTAATAATAATAATGTTTACGATGTCAGACAGGGACGACTGCGTGGGGGCGCTGTGTCTTCACGGCGGCGTATGCGCGGACGGAGTGGCTAGCTACACGTGCCTCTGTCCCGCCGGCAGAACGGGAATAGCGTGCGAAATAGGTAAGTCAGTATCTTAGCCAAGTTATGACATAAGGATGGAGATATACTTAGGACAGTTTTGTTTTCGAGGGTTGGAATGTTACACAAGGCGAAGGTGAAAAAATTATAGAGCTCTGAATCACATAACAGTATACAATTGTGATATATTAAGGAAGAGTTAAATGCAGTTTTGTTCACCGGAGGGGTGGAATGTTACCTAAGGGTTAACAAATCTGCATGTCATCCTCCTAAATATATCATAATTATCCCCCGTCGCACTAACGTGGGCGCGGGATATAGAAACGCCTCGTGTCCGTCTGTCCTTCCGCAACCCTGGTGTGCCCGCTTTTGTCCAAGCCACTTTATTAACTTGCTTTGGTCGCACAGCTTTGAAACTTGCCACAGTGAACGAATATATATTGCAGATCTGCAACGTCTTGAATTCAGTTTGATCGACCAAAAATTGCAAGAATTATAACTTAGAAAATTTTCTTCTCAGCCCGTGTGGGGGTGTTTTGTCCGGGTCACTTCGTTAACTTTCCTTGATCGCACAGCTTTGAAACTTCACACAGTGAAAGAATATATATTGTAGATTTCCAACGTCTTCGTTTCAGTTTTATCGTTCAAAATTTACTAGAATTGTGGCTATCTGAACTTAGGTGAATTATTTTCACCATTCTGAATCTTGCTGGGTTATTTGATCAGGACAGAAAAAACTTATCTCTGTGTATCGCCAAGGTTTCACTGAATTACGAAAACTCGAATACAGTACTGCTCGGCGGCGGATATGCAATCCATGATTGTCTTGTTGTTTTGTTGTATTCGCTATAGCCACAGGAACTTAAATTAAACAATTTGTGCCATGTTGTTTATCAACCAGCACCTTCCTGGTGCGACGCGCACTGCGTCATTGGCTTTCGTCATGGCCTTGAATACTTACGAACGTCGCTAGCAAATGCTGTCTGTGCCGTTCATGCGTTGTGGAAAGTGCTTCGTGCTTGTATACCAGTTGTTCTTAAATTTTAATTTATTATTTGAATGAAAATTTAAATCGAAGTGTAAAAGAGTTTTGGAATTCTTAACGATTTGCGAAGATTCTAAAGACTTTGGATGTTGAACGAAACGACACATTTTTCAGATGAAAAAATGTGTTTGGGTATATTTTAGCAATATCTCACATTTTGTCAAACTTTTTATTGACCTGACACGTCACTTTCGACGCCATTTGCAATAAAAATAATACGGGTCGCTGGACCATATAGCGGGTTAGTTTTGTTAACTATGCTACAGTCAGATTTGTTAAACGCCTCTCAACCAATCAGAAAGGAGCTTTTTATTTACAAATGCAACAATCAGTTTTGTTGAAAATACTATATTTTAAAGAAGTGGTTATTTTGCTGGCTAGATGTGAACGAGTGCGATGGGATCGTTTGTGAGAATGGCGGCTCGTGTGTTGATGGCAATAACGCCTTTACTTGTATCTGCCCTAACGGGTACAGTGGCGATCGCTGTCAAAATAGTAAGTAGTCTTATGTCACTCAATAATAAAAGAGTCTAAAAAATTAAAAATTAAATCATAACAATTATAAAATTTTAAGATGATATATATAATTTATAGCAAATTGTAAAATGTTGTAGTAAATTATAATAAAATGGCAATACAATTAAGGTAAATTAAGGGTCGAGCATGTTTGTATCTGGCTCACAGCAAAGCTTAAAGAAGTATAAATAAAGGAGTTTTCAACAACACGAAATACTGGAGAAGCAACTGATTTAGGTTTTAAAGTTAACATCTTTCTCGGTTTCTCTGAAGCCTAGAATAATTAGCTTACCCTGAGTAATTGTTACTTCTCAGATATCGACGAATGTGAGAGCTCTTTATGTCAAAATAACGCCACCTGCATGGATGATATAGGCCGCTATTTCTGCGAATGCCCCACTGGTTACACAGGCGAATTCTGCGAATTCGGTACGGAAATCGTATTTGAAAAAAATCTGTTTTAACCAAAATCAACAATTCAGTTAAAACCGGCAGTTCTAATTTTTTCTCCTATTTGTTAAACACCTACTGGGAAAGGTTTGTGACTCTCAATTGGTGTCCTCGTTAATATCGTTACAGTAATAAAAACAAATAGGTGATATTTTTCTTTCTTTTTATATCAGATAAATTTCTTAGTCCCAAAATTTTAAAATGTGTAAAAACTCGAGCAAATAAATATTATGTTGTAATGCTTTTTAAAATGAAGTTCCGTTTGTAAATTTGTCAAAAAATATTATGTTTAGTTTCAGAGATCAGCAATTGTGATAATATCCTATGTTTCAACGGTGGTAGTTGTATTGAGGATGGGCCAAATTCACATTGCCAGTGTGCGAATGGTTTTACGGGAACAAACTGTATAAGAGGTGAAAAAATGAATCTGAATTCATAATTAGAAGCTCTTTGCAAGACTGGACCTTAAGGCTGTATGTGGAATAAGACACATTCAACTACTATATTCCGATTGTGTTGGTGATATAAGAAATATATCGTACTTGGTTTTGCCGAAGATTTAAGGAATATCCCGTCCGTGGTTTTGTCACAGATATAAGGAATATCTATCCACGGTTTTGTCGAAAATACAACGAGAATCTCATCTGTAGTGAGTTTTTTTTTTCGCGTACAGGATCTTCATTTGGCGTTATGGGCCCGATATTCTTTTAAAATTAGCGTCTTTCAACGGTTAGATTCTATAAAATATATTGCGCTTCATTTTACTCAACTGGCGATGTTGATTTTCTGAGGTTTGGCTGTTTGTTAGACATTAACGAGTGCCTGTCACAGCCGTGTCTGCGCGGGGACTGCCAGGATGACGTGGCGGGCTACGTCTGTCTGTGTGACGCAGGATTTACCGGTGCAGACTGCGAAACAGGTGAGAAGAGGGACTTATGCTTAGTTTATCACATAAATAAGAGTGACAATACAGTATAAATACTTAATTGCGTGTGTGTAGGGATTAGTACTACACCACCCACTCAGCAGTCATGTGTCGTGCCCTTGTCATTACCTTGCTACAATACCTACTACGGAGTTCGCTATAAAAACTTAACATTACTCAAATATTTACATCTCAACTGTGAAAATAGCATCGAAAAAGCGAAAATACAATAATTACTCAATGGATGTAATATTTAAAGTGTAAAAGCAAATAACGAGTGGTGCTAAAACTAGGCCACAAATAATGACAGAGTATGGGGTACATATGATGTAGAAAGTAGTAAATTTGAGCCAGACAGAAAAAGGGCTAGGCTCGCCCAGCATGAGGATTTAGAAGAGGCTGTAAATAAATAGGTGGTTAATGCTAGAGCACACAATATGCCAATAAGTGGGCCAAATTTGATAGCCAAAGCCAAAGAAAAGGCTTCGTCGCTGGGATGGCACTATTGCATTTCAGCCAAAATATGTGCTACGATTCGGCCAAGATCAATGTCACGACATTACATCATATTCAAAAGCAACATACCTACAGTCGATCCCTCATGAACACGCCCAGCTGTCACAATCCTGAAAGGTCCTGATGTGAATGTCATGGTATCCAGACAGAATAGCCTTGGACAAAAGGGCCTTGGACATAAGGGCCTTCCCAAAACGGCCTTTCCCGAAAAGGCCTTTCCCAAAACGGCCCTAAATGAAAAGCTGGACAAAAAGGCCTTCGGAATTTTTAATTATTTAATAAAATATATAATAAAATAACAAGTAAAAAAAAAAAACTTCATTGTGTTTCTACAGATGACTACTTTTAATGCTTTGAGATTTCTGAAGTACTGTGCCACAGGATAATCCCTGTTTGTACCAATGATTGCCTTGGTGTTTCACTCATTGCAAAGACCCTTTCAATTACTTCCCATCACTGTCTTTAGATGCCAGATTTAGGAGTCATTGTGCCACAAAAGATAATCTCTGTCCCTTGTTTCGTTCCTTTGCACTGTGCTGTTTAAACACACTCGCTAATCTGGATGATGTTGGCGTGTCAGTGTCTTGTCGATATATAAGCAGTTCTGAAAAAAATTCTCAAGGCCCTTTCCTCCAACTTTTCATTTAGGGCCGTTTGGGAAAGGCCCTTTTGGAAAAAACCGTTTTGGGAAAAGCCCTTATGTCCAAGGCCCTTTTGCCCAGGGCCCTTCTGTCCCGGATTCGAATGTTTTAGAACTTTAAATCTGCTAAAATCAACACATATAAAGGAAACCACCCATCCTTTCATGTAAAGCTTTGTTTATCAGTTTAAAATCTATCAACTCTCCTTTAAATTTTGAGGATGTTCACTTTGTAAATCACTTGATTTCAAAACACGTTGGAATTAGGATTTATTTCAATAATTTTGCAATAAAACATGAAAATTTTACTCTGAAATCGTAACATGAAAACACAGTAAAACCTCTTCAAGTGAACACCCCTATTTAATGAACCCCCCGATAATGAATATTATTTCTCGGTCCCAAATTTCCCCATTGGCTTGACTATTGGAAAATTTAGCCCTATTCTAATGACTGAACACCCCGATATTGTGAATAATGAACACTTCCTCCGGCCCCGACCCCGGGCTTCTCTGTGTCTAAGCACCCTTGATAACTGAACACGAGCAGGTATGTTTACCAATCGGGTTAATTGCATTGCTGAAGTCACCCAGGGGATGACTTGCTGATGCTCAGTCACCCAGTGGATTAATTGCTAAACAATGGGGTATTTAAACCATATGCAAAGATAAGCATGTCTCTGTATATAATGTAACAACGACACATGCCGGCCGGATGGTCAAACGCACTAACAATGGACTGTGTGTTGTGAGACGGTCTGGTCAAATTCCTATAAATACTCAAGTGTTTTTCTTAAAGTAGTCAACAATTAAAACACGTTCATTAGTGTTTACTGATAAGAAATTTAATGAGTTGGACAAAATGACTTCCAAAAAAAAAAAAAAAGAAAAATTTTCACTATTGCTGAAAAACTTGAAGTTTTGAAAGAAACAAAATTGAAAAGTCAAAGAGAAACAAGCTGGACTATCTAAAAATATAGTTTTGAACGCTATAGACAGCTCTTTATTTTAAGGCCAGAAAGTACTTGGTTTCAATAAGCAGCTGATTGAAAATTTGAATTAAAAGGTATACTAGTCATCAATTGTGTTTTTAACCTTTGTTTTGAAAAATTTCTGCAAAAGCGCGATCCTAAAAACAAAATCTCTATTTAATGAACACCCTGTATAATGAACATTTTTCCCGGTCCCAAAAGTGTTCACTAAACAGAGGTTTTACTGTAGAAATTTTAGATACAAATAGAGGCAAGCCCGAAATTCGCCAGTGAGCTGTACACAGTTGTATAGCAATGGGAATTATGTACCTTTGGCGTATATGCTACTTCCTGGGAAATCAGAGCTGTGTAGAGAAGGGCTTTTTCCTTTCTCAAGAAAGAGTGTGAAGAATTTGGATTTACTCTGAACCCTTCCGTTGCACACATTAATTTTGAATTCACGGTGATGATCGTTGTTTCGGAGCTATTCCCAGGTGTACAATTGCAGTGCTGTCGATTTCATTTGGGGCAGACATGATGGAGGAAAATACAGCCCCTTGGATTAACTGTTGGGTACAAGGAAAACACTGCTGTTGGCAAATAGCTTCATTTGTGCTTTGGTCTCGCATTTCTCTCCTCGGATGAAGTAAGGGACAGCTTCGTAGAAGAGATGTTGCCTTGCATGAAAGACAACGGTCAGTGTGAACTATTCGCGGATTATCTTACGGATAACTCCATTGACAGCACAGCAAAATTTCCGCCACATCTCTTGGCAGAACCACCATCATCAGAGCGTAGAACAAACAACGGCCCTTAGGCTTTCCACAGAAATTATAATGCAATGTTCTACCATTCCATACCCAACATTTTCCTCTTATTTGCTGTTGTCCGTAAGCTGCAGACCACCACCTACATCAAAATCAGAAGACTCGAAATCGAATTGCAAGAATTCAGTTGCTAGCGCTATTCAAATGCTTACTGACATTCGTTGGACTCTTGGTACATGCGAGAATGCTACACAGGCTTTTAACGACACCAATTTTCTTTTGGACTTTCTGGCTCGAAATCGTGCGAGTAAAACAAAGCAAACATCAATCAAGGAATATTTTGGTGTTCAACAGTGAATTGAAAAACATTGCCTTAGACATCGAGAACGAAACCGTTTTTAACCGACGATCTGTGTGCACATTGAACGTGTATTTTTATGAATGCCTGTGACATATTTTATGTATATGTATTAATTCACTGGCCAGAATAGACAGAAAATATAATAAAACTTGTACAGTACATATTTGATTTTTGTGATGCCGAAAATTTGATCCCCGGTTAATTCTTTTTTTTTCGTATTTTGTATTTACTCACTCAGTTACTTTTCCTTTAGTTTTTTTTTAAGTTGAGGAACGCATTTCTTACCAATTTCTTGAAAGAAATTAGGACAAAACCCAACTGGATGACGGACATCTCATATTTTAAGTTTTTTTCGTTTAAGTATATGACAAAACCATTGGTTCCACCACCCCCTCACTTCCCATATCTGTTACAGACATAGATGACTGCGTGGATGTGGTCTGTATGAACGGGGCCACGTGTCTGGATGACGTCAGCAACTACCTCTGTCGCTGTGTTGACGGCTTTGAAGGAGATCTTTGCGAAATTGGTAAGTGCGAGTCTGTTAACGCTCAGTGATCATGACTGACAAGGCACACTCGTCGCGACGGTATTAAAATATTGAAAAATGAACTAGTTTTAGGCCATTATTGCATCTAAATAAGACAGTTTATATGACTTTCAAATAGTTCAGTTTCAGGTTACCTATTGTGATATATATGGAATAGACGTGTTTTGTATTTTTGTTTATTTATTTTTGCAGAAAGCGATGAATGCCTGAGTCAGCCATGCATGAACGCGGCCACGTGTGTTGATCAGGTGTATGGGTACACGTGTACTTGTCATGCCGGATTTACCGGTCCTCGCTGTGAAGTTGGTGAGTCTTTAAAAGGCTAGCGCGCTATCTGCGCTAAGTTTTCCTTTCTGATACAGTTAATTTATTAACTTACTGATGTGTTGTGGATGTAAAAACTTAATGATCAAGACAGAAGTTTTTCTTAGCGTGTGAAACAGTATGTTTATCTTCTCAATTGAGGTTGTCAAGCTCGCAATAAAATAACAGTTAATGTTTGGGGAACAGAAACCCTCACCAAGTGAAGGATACAGAAGAAATATCAGTGGGCACATTGAGATATGCGATGCTTCAAATGCGTTGAAAATTCCAAAAAAAAAAAAAAAATAATAATAAATAATTGAGAAAAAAAAATGAAGTGCGTTGAAATTGGCTGTTCTGCTCAAAAATAAATAAATAATACAAAGCTGCATGAAAACACTTTTATCTTGTATTAGAAATTATTATGTAATTATCCTATCACATGGAAAAAGGTTTTATATAATGTATTACTGTGCATCTTTGATTTCCCATACAAGAAGTGGCCGAGTGCGCTTCTGACCCGTGCCTACACGGCGGGGTATGCAGGGACGGTGCTGCCAGCTACACATGTGACTGCCCTGCCGGCTGGTCTGGACACCGCTGCGAAACTGGTAATTTAATGGGTGGTCATGTGAACAAAGTTGTTGGACGTTGATTTATAACAAAATTAGGATTGCTCGAAAATAATACCGATGACCAAATTTTGCTCTGATTTTTGTGTTTTCTGCCCCATGTACATCTGTTTTTGTTTATTTATTTATTTATTGTTTCAGACATAGACTACTGTTCAGGCGTGAGCTGTGACAACAATGGCACGTGTCACAGTGACGTCATGGACTTTACGTGCTCCTGTGCGCAAGGCTTCGAAGGAGAATTATGCCAATACGGTACGTATATCTTGCCATAACCAACCAGTTAGTAGTTATATACCTTTGTTAATTTTGAATAATCAGATCGTTAATGTGATGTGCTTTGGCTGTAGACATCGACGACTGTGCGGGGGCGTTGTGTCTTCACGGCGGCGCGTGCATGGATGGGGTAGACGCCTACACGTGTCTGTGCGCTCCCGGAAGGACCGGCGACCATTGTGAAATAGGTACGATTAAAATAAATCCACATTTTGTTTTTTTAGCCCAGCTTACGTTACACGTAAGCTGGGGTATTCCTATGGGTTATGGTCAAATCGCCCAAAATACAAATCGCCCAAAAATGGTCAAATCGACCAAAATAAAAATGGTCGCATCGCCCAAAATGGTCAAATCGCCTAAAAAATAAAATTGGTCAAATCGCCCAGAAATGGCGGATTGCATCCACAACTTCAAACATAAAAATAAAGGGATAAAAAGGCCTTTCAACTTCTTAATTGCATTTATAAATGGATATTTCAAATTCTCAATTGCATTTATGAATGGTGATGTCTTTCTACAGTGATTATTGAAAAAACTGGATCTGGCCCACAATTTCAAACATTAAATAAAAGGATAAAGGGGACTTTCAACTTCTTAATTACATTTATAAATGGCCCTTTCAAATTCTCAATTGCATTTATAAATGGGCCTTTCAAATTCTCAATTGCAATAATAAATGCAACTGAGTAAGTAAAGACTTCTACAGTGATTATTGTGCAATTGTTTTCTTTGCATCAAACAGTTCTCTGCTAATCACATCAGTAACTCGTGGCATCTTAGTTTTGTTTCTGTAGTTGAAATATTGATGGGAATTTTACTCATAGCATGAGTTGCACCTTCAGTATCTTATATCAAACTTATAAAGACTCATCCTTTGTTTTGTGTTTAAAATAGCGATTAGTAACTCGTAGCATCTTAGCCTTGTTTCTGTAGTTGGAATATCGATGGGAGTTTTACTCATGCCATGAGTTGCATCTTGAATATCTTGTCTCAAAAGGCGAAAGTAATGAAATAAAATACTAAAATTGGAGTCGAAACATGTTTTTAGTACAAAATAAAGTTGAAACCCATGAAAGTCCTTTAACTTATTAGCCGATTCGACATCAAAAGTTTGGGCGATTTGGTCAAGAAGTTTGGGCGATTTGACAAAAATTTTGGGTGATTTGACCAGAAATATTTTGGGCGATTTGGCATAGTGGTTCGGGCGATTTGACCAAAATTTTGGGCGATTTGACCAGCTCCCATTCCTATCGGTCTGCGGATGGCGTCCGTTAGTTAGTTAGTTAGTTAGTTGTTTATTTAGTAAACTTTGTTTCAAAATGCATCTCCTCCTACAATTTTGATCCGATGTCATCTATTTTTGGTGTGAAGCACCCCTAAGGTGTCATGCATACGGCTTGTGCTTTTCTAATCGCTCGGGTGATTTTTGAATTTTTTGTTGAATTTTTAAAGGAAAAATTTTAAAATGTATCTCCTCCTACATTTTTCATCCGATGTCATTTATTTTTGGCATGGGGCAACCCTAAAGGGTCACGCATACGGCTTGTGTTTTTTTAGTCGATCGGATAATTTTTGTATTTTTGGGGAATTTTTTAAGCAAAAATTTCGAAAATAATTCAAAATGCATCTACTCCTACAATTTTGATTCGATGTCATTTATTTTTGGTGTGAGGCATCCCTAAGCGGTCACGCATATGGCTTATGCTTTTTTAGGCGATTGGGTGATTTTTGGGGAATTTTTGAAGAAAAAATTTTAAAATGTATCTCCTACATTTTTGACCCGATGTCATTTATTTTTGGTATGAGGCACCCCTAAAGGGTCGTGCATACGGTTAATACTTTTTTAGTCGATCGGACTATTTTTGCATTTTGGGGGAATTTTTAAAGCAAAAATTTCGAAAATAATTCAAAATGCATCTACTCCTACAATTTTGATTCGATATCATTTATTTTTGGTGTGAGGCATCCCTAAGTAGTCATGCATATGGCTAGTGCTTTTTTAGTCGATCGGGTGATTTTTGAATTTTTGGGGAATTTTTGAAGAAAAAAAACTTCAAAATGCATTTCCCCCTACAGTTTTGAACAGATTTCATTTTTTTTCTAGGTTTGAGGCATCCCTAAGGGGTTGAGCATACGGCTTGCGCTTTTTTAGTCGATCCGACAATGTCTGTATTTTTAGGGAATTTTTGAAGAAAAACTTCAAAATGCATTTTCTCATACATTTTTTATCCGATTTCATTTATTTTTGGTATGAGGCATCCTTAGTTGGGTCTCGCGTACGGCTTGTGCTATGTGACTCGACTTGGAAATTTTTGATTTCGGGAGGAATTTTTGATGAAAATACCTCAAAATGCATCTTCTCCTGCAGTTTTGATCAGACTTCATTTATTTTGGAGCTGAGGTATGCTTAGGGTGTCGTGAATACGGCCTGTGCTTTTCGAGTCGATCAGGGAATTTTTGAAGAAAAATTCAAAATGTATTTCCTCCTACAGTTTATATCAGATTTCATTTATTTTTGATATTAGCCGTCTCTAGCGGGTCATGCATACGGCTTGTGTGTGTGTGTGAGTGAATTGGAAAACTTTTGAATTTTTTTTCTGAATTTTTGAAAACAAAAAATTAAATGAATCTCCTCCTGCAGCGCATAAACGCAAGTTAAATGAACTTGCGCAGTAGTCATATTTAACAACTGCGCATCGATGCAAGTTAAATAAACATGCGCATTGGTTCGAAATGTGAACCGCGCATCGACGAAAGATAAATAAACATGCGAACTGGTCCAAAATAAGCACCGCGCATCAACGCAAGTTAAATAAACATGCCTACTGGTCCGAAAAAAGAACTAAGCATCGACGCAAGTTGAATAGACATGCGCAGTGCGCCGAAATGCGAACCGCACATCAACGCAACGTAAAGAAACATGCGCACTAGTCCGAAATGCGAACCGCACATCATGGCAAGTTAAATAAACACGCGCAGTGGTCCTATAAAAGAACCGCGCATCAACGCAACCCAAAGAAACATGCGCACTGGTCTGAAATGAGAACCACGCATCAACACAAGTGAAATAAACATGGGCAATGCCAGGAAATACGAACCGCGCATCGACGGAAGTTAAAAAATAAACATGCGATCCAGTCCAAAATAAGCACCGCACATCAACGCAAGTTAAACAAACATGCGCACTTGTCCGAAACAAGGACCACGCATCGACGCAAGATGAATAGACATGCGCAGTGGTCTGAAATGAGAACCGCGCCTCAAGGCAAGTTAAATAAATATGCACGCTGGTCCAGAATAAGAACCGCGCATCAACTCAAGTTAATGAAATATGCGCATTGGCCTGAAATAAGAAGCGCGCATCGACGCACGTTAAATAAACATGCCCAGTGGTTCGAAATGCGAACCACGCGCAAACGTAAGTTAAATAAACATTTGCACTGGTCCAAAATAAGCACCGCGAATCAACGCAAGTTAAAAAAATGCGCACTGGTCCGAAAAAAGAACTAGGCATCGACGCAAGTTAAATAAACATGCGCATTGGTCCGAAAGGCGACCCGCGCATCAACGCAAGTTAAAAAATATGCGCACTGGTTCGAAAAAAGAACCGCGCATCAACGCAACCCAAAGAAACATGGTTTGAAATGAGAACCACGCATCAACACAAGTTAAATAATGGCCGGCAATGGCCGGAAATGCGAACCGCGCGTCGACGGAAGTTAAATAAACATGCGATCCAGTCCAAAATAATCACCGCACATCAATGCAAGTTAAACAAACATGCGCACTTGTCCGAAAAAAAGAACCACGCATCGACGCAAGATGAATAGACATGCGCAGTGGTCTGAAATGAAAACCGCGCATCAACGAAAGTTAAATAAACATGCGCAATGGTCCGAAGAAAGAACCACGAATCGACGCAAATTGAATAGACATAAGAGTGGGGCATCGACGGGACTTAAATAAACATCGGTTCTGGTCCGAAATGAAAATCGCGTGTCAACGCAAGTTAAATGAACCTGCGCACTTTTCCGAAATGCGAACCGCGCATCAACGCAACCTAAAGAAACAGATACACTTTTCCGAAATACGAACCGGATATCAACGCAAATTAAATAAACATTTGCACTGGTCCAAAATAAGTACCGAGCATCAACACAAGTTATATAAATATGCGCACTGGTCCAAAATGCGAACCACGCATCAACACAAGTTAAATAAACATGCGCACTGGTGGAAAATGCGAACCGCACATCAACACAAGCTAGATAAGCAAGCACACTGGACCAAAATAAGCACCGTGCATCAACGCAAGTTAAATGAACATGCGCACTGGTACGAAATGCGAACTGCGCATTAACGCAACTTAAATAACATGCGCATTATTCAAAATAAGAACTGCGCATCAACACAACTTAAATAAACATGCGAACTGGTCCAGAATAAGAACCGCGCATCAACTCAAGTTAAAGAAATATGCGCATTGGTCTGAAATAAGAACACGCGCATCGACGCACGTTAAAGAAACATGCGCAGTTGTTCGAAGTGCGAACCAACGCAAGTTAAATAAACATTTGCACTGGTCCAAAATAAGCACCGCGCATCAACCTAAAGTTAAATCAACATGCGAACTGGTCCGAAATTCGAACCGCGCATCAACACAAGTTGAAGAAACATGCGCAGTGGTCCGAAATTCGAACTGCTCATCAACGCAAGTTGAATAATAATCTGCAGTGGTCCAACTGCAAACCGCACACCAACGCAAGTTAAATAAATATGCAAACTGGTTTGAAATGCGAACCGCGCATCAAGGCAACCTAAGGAAACTTGTGCACTTGTCCAAAATAAGTACCGCTCATCAACGCAAGTAAAATAAACATGCACATTGGTCTTGAAAAAGAACCGCGCATCGACGCAAGTTAAATAAACATGCGCACTGGTCCGAAATAAGAACCGCACATCAACACAAGGTAAATAAACATGCGCACTGATCCAAAATAAGAACCGCACATCAACACAAGGTAAATAAACGTGCGCATTGATCCGAAATAAGAACCGCACATCAACACAAGGTAAGTGAACATGCGCACTGATCCGAAATAAGAACCGCACATCAACACAAGGTAAAAAACATGGGCGCTGGTTCGAAATGCAAACTGCACATCAACACAAGTTAAATAAACATGTGCACTGTTCCAAAATGAGAGCCGCGCATCAACGCAAATTAAATAAACATGCGCACTTGTCTGAATAAGAACCGCGCATCGAGGCAAGTTACATAAATATGCGCACTGGTCCGCAATGCCAGCGTTGTTTGAAGGTATCTATGGCAGACTATCCAGTCTACCAGAGATACAAAAATCTGTTTCCCATTTTTCTGGGAAAGAAATCTTTGTATGCATTTATCGGTCTATGTTCTGGTCCGGTGCTAAATTAATTGTTGAGCTAACTATTTGATGTCTCATCTTTTGAAGCCCAATTTTTCAGAGAAATTCCCTTGCTCATTTACGCTGGAATTGGTCTTTTTGCTTTTCGTAAGCTGGGACTTTGTCCTTGGACAAAATTGTTTATGCTGTGCATTTTACTTCGTTTTGTCTTCAGGCGAAAAATCAATAAAAAAATGGGGTTCGATAAAAAACTTTTTTTGAATGAGTAGTGAGCGAGGGGGAGGAGAACGCAAGGTTACAGTAGATCCAAATTGGAGAAATAAAAAGAACGTCTTCCGTGGTTGAAAACAAGTTTCTTTTGTCGAGTATCACACAATAACGTAAATTCAAGTTGAGCAGTTATGTATGGAATGTGTCATACATTCTGTATTTGGATTTCATATGTTTTCATATGTTTCAATCTAAAAAGCAAACACATAACTTTAATTTTTTCCGGGTATTTTCTTTGTTTTGCAGACATAAATGAATGCGCATCATCTCCTTGTGAGCACGGAGGCATTTGTGACGACGCCGTGGGTCACTATGTGTGCCACTGTATAGCTGGTTATACCGGTTCTCTATGTCACACAGGTATGCCTTATGTAATGCTCTACGTTTACGATACCGGAAGAACGGGGAATACGGCTGTGTGTATCTGCTTGTCATATGCATTGCAAAATAATACTCTTTCCTACTATTGAATAAACTTGATTTCGTGTTTATAAACAATACGTTTACGTTAACGATTTAGTCATTTCAGTCATATGTTTGCACGGCAACCATAGTTTAGATGAGAGTCACGTTTTACACTGCATTGTTACAGACATCGACGAGTGCGCGGGCGTGACGTGTGACAATAACGGCACGTGTGTGGACGCTGTCAATCACTTCACGTGTCAGTGCGTGGACGGCTTTGAGGGGCAGCTCTGTGAGACAAGTACGTAATGAATTATATTCACATTGGTTCAGAAGCATCAGTTTTTTAAACATTTTTTTATGCAATTTAATAAAATGTTTTTCAACCGCACGCTCTTATCTTAAATAGGTCATGTTTAACTGGAGAACAAAGCCATAAATTTTAAACAGGGAGAGGGAATACAAAAAATACCAATCCTTCTTTTGATTCTTTAAACAGCTACGTAAAAACGACGTCACTACTTCTAAATCGTTCTTTAAGGGAAGATTTTGATTGACAGACCGGGACGACTGCATGGGGGCCTTGTGTCTGCACGGAGGCACGTGCGTGGACGGGCTCGATTCTTACACCTGCCTCTGCCCTGTGGGCAAGACTGGGCGCAACTGTGAAATCGGTAGGAGGTGTTAATGAACTAGCAAAAGAAATTTCTTCAAATATGTAACTCTGCAAATAGCTATAACCGGAGTGGCCACAGGTCAGGAAAAAAAACCTGAAAAAAAAACAGGAGAATAACTGAGTCAAGAAAAGTATGGAAAAAGGCTGAAAATGGCCAAAAAGTCGGGGGGAAATTTTTCCTGAAATTCTGTGGTTACCCTGTCTGTATCATGCGATGTGTCAACGCGAACTAAAGCAGTAGAAAGGTCCTGTTATATCGATAGTATTGTTGAATTTCTTTCCCATGGTTCAGTCATCAATAAATATTTCGAATCCTGATTTGTTTTCACATTTTTAGTACAGCGGCATCAGTCATTTGTATCTATCGATACAAAAAAAAACAATAACAAACAAACCAATAAACAAAACACACAAACAAAATAATTGTATAATTAAAATGTTTCAGATATTGACGATTGTGGCTTGGACCCGTGTGAAAATGGCGGCTCTTGCTTCGACGGAATGAACGCCTTTCTCTGCATCTGCCCTGACGGTTTCGGGGGCAGCAGGTGTGAAATCGGTGAGTTGGGCCAAATATTTATACTTCTTAATTTCTTTATTATTTATTTATGTAATTAAGACTACCTTTAAAATTTAATTAAGCATTTTATTTAAATCATAAATGTGTAATATTATTCCTGTATTTTGATGCTGTAGATATAAATGAGTGCGACAGCGCGCCTTGCCACAACGGAGCCACCTGCGACGACCACGTGGGTGGATTTCTCTGTCAGTGCGCCTCGGGATTCGTAGGCGACTACTGTGAACTGGGTAAGCTTTCTTTTTTTTCTGATAGGCTTAAACCACGATATTTTTTGTAATCCACTTCTCTAGTTTTCGAAAGATTCTGTTGGTAAAGCAATGTAGGCGATATCACAAAAGTAAATTGGACATTTTTAATGTCCTAAAGGCGCATGGCGTTACACACCATTCTAGTTTGCATTATGCTTTACTTTCACTTGCACAGAAGTGCTTGGCTGCAACAGTTTGAGCTGCTTCAATGGCGGACGTTGCCTGGAACACGGCGCCAATTCGTCGTGCGAATGTGTGCCTGGATTTACGGGCCCTAACTGTCTCACAGGTAAGTAGCGACGCATGCACGTTCATGCCCCATGCACTGCTGTACAGGTCAAGGGCGGCGCATGCGCGTTCATTCCCAGTACACTTCCTTACAGGTAAATAGCTGTGCTTGCGCGTTCATGCCCAATATTCTTCATTACAGCCAAATGACAGCGTATGCGCGTTCATGCCCAATATCCTTCCTCACAGGTAAATGACAGCGCATGCGCGTTCATGCCCAATATGCTTCACTACAGGTAAATGACGGCGCATGCGCGTTCACAATCCATGTGCTGACACATAGGTGTTGGCGCATGCGTGTTAATTCCCCATGTGCTGCCTCACGGGTAAATGGCGGCGCACGCGCGTTCATAACCAGTGAGCTGCCTCACGTGCAAATGGCGGTGCACGCGCGTTCAGGTCCATGTGTTGCTGATTACCTTTCATAAAATGCGTGTCTGTGTGTGTGTGTTTTTTTTATTGATCTTGTACTTGTACAGAAGATTTTCATTAATTCAGACATGCACTGATTAATCTTGTTAAAGACGGAAGTAATAAAATAAACAACAGAAATCAAGCTGAATCATAGAGTAGAGCCTCAACTTCAGCTGTATTAAATTTTATACTGTTTACTTTCTCATAAAAGTGTTGTTTTTTTAACAGAAAAGTTCTTCGAATCAGGAAAATAAAACACTAAAGTATTATTGTGTTAAAATAAAACACTAAAGTTGCTGCAATTAATCCCGATATATTCATAGCCAACTGGAATTCTGCAATAACTGTGTAAAATTTTGTTAGCAAAGTGACGATGATAGTTCATTGCTTGTTTTCCGCTTGCGCTGTAGTGTAACTTTTGTATTAATTACATAAGCACTTACCGTGTGTGTTACACGCACCAGGGAACTCCCTCCTTACTAACTGTATTATAAGTAGATCAATCGCGAAGGGTTCACAACTTCCACTGTTTTCAGCACATACAATATCTCATATACAGCGAAATGTACAGTAAAACCTGTCTCAGGACAATCCTATACAAATGTCAAAATGCAGAACCCAAGGTTTTTAAAAGGTCCTGGATGGAATTTGTTGTATGTATGGTTGTAAGTAACCAATTTTATTATAACACGTTTACAGTGTTGCAAATGAAAAGCCTGATATTTATTTTATTAATCCATTAAAAATAATAATAATAATAATAATAATAATAATAATAATAATAATAATAATAATATTATAATAGATCCTCGTTGATCCGAACAAGTCGAGACCGGCGAAATTTGTTCGGATTAACAGTATTTCGGATAAAGCGATATTTTGTCTATGGATTAGAAATCGTTGCAGTGTGATAATTTTAAACACAAATAAAATGCGTTAAATTTAATTCAACCATTTAATGAGACTACTGAGATCAGTACTGCACTTGAAATCGTCATGAATAAGGGCTTTGGATAAATTACCACTCTTAGCCATTAAAATCGGTCCACTAATGGGTAAATTGTGCGCTGTTGCATTTAAAAACCACATGTATAAAGCCTTTTTGAAGCCATCATGCTGAGTATGTCTTAGTCTTTTTCGTTTCAGATCAAATGTGTCATTTTCAAACATTTTTTTCTTTGTCCTGTATCCCTGTGGATAAAGTGCTTGGTGTAACGTTTAGATCTTTAGCGAGTTTGGTTTTTTAACCCTTTTCATGTTCTTCTAGTGCTCTGTGCTTAAGCTGGAGAGTGTACTCGCAACGTTTCCTTTGCCAGCCATATTTAACACTTGACATGCTGTTAGCTTGCAAGGGTTATATGAATTTGTGCGAGCTTTTTTTTCCTTCTTGACAGTTTTCCGATTTTTGTGTATTCTTCTTCTCTGACACTATGGGCCCTAGGACGATGAAACTTGGGACTTATGAAGAGCTTGATCTGAACGTGTACATGTCACTTTTTATTTTCGTCTTCGATTCCGTTTTCTTTGTTAAAACGCCATGTGAAAAGAGTGTATTTTTTGCAAGTAAATGCGGAGCATTTAACGTAAAGCACAGTTGCTTTTACAGTTGCTCAGCTTTGTGCGAGCTCTCACTGCGTAAACAGATAACACGAACAATAAGTCCCGACTTGTTTGTACTTATATACGTCTTATAAATTCCCGATTAACTAACCTCGAACTAATTTTGACGGAGAAAAAAGTTTTTGTGCATAAAATGAATCACAAAAAAACTCACAATTCCAGCTTCTTTGGAGTTGAAAACTTCTGATGACCACGGCAAATCTTAAAATAACTACTCCGGTTATCGTTATCGTGTTTGAATTAAACCAAAAGCCACAAGTATCCTTTCATGGTGAAATACTCCGTACAAATTTTAGTCCCTTTAAACTAATCCAATTCAAACTCAATTGCTATTCTGAGATTAGGCCTGCGGTCAATCGAAGAAGCTGATCTTTAGTTTAAAGACAATCAGTGCTTCAGAACTAATTCATAGCACTTTACCAGAGTAGAAATCATTAGGGACTATTGAGATGCATTTCTCTAAATCAATTGCAATTGCTAATGTTTTGGAAGCCAGCAATTAAAAGGCAGTCTTTGGTTTAAAAGAATTTTCGTAAGTATCCATTCAGAACAGTTTTTCCGGAGTACAGAAGATTTTGAAAGCAGAAAGGGTACATAAAAGCAGAAGTATATAAACCGATGTAAAACGTCACTTTACTGGATCAGTTTAATTCCCATTTTTATCCAAATATAGCATAACGGCATCCAATTCTTGTACATCATATATATGGTTAAACAACGTACACGAAAAACTAAAAAATCATAGTGCAACCCGATTTCGGGTTAACTCGAACACCCGGTTTACTGGAACTGATTTCAAAATCCCGAGCAGTTCAAGTAAACGAGGTTCCGCTGTATATATATATATATATATATATATATATATATATATATATATATATATATATATATATATATATATATATATATATATATTGTTTCATAGCTAGGCTATCTATTTACCGTATTTCTTTCTTAGCAGATTTTTCTAAAATAGCTAAGAAAGAACAAACTCATTTAAATTGCTGCTGTTACATAATTATCAAATGGATATAATAATTGTGTGAAATAATTTAAGTAAAAGTTATTAGAAATATGCTACTGCATTTTTATCTTTTGCACACCTCTTTTATAAAAGTAACGTTTGTATATAAAGTTACAAGCTACAAGCATGCTTATAATGATTAATGTGAATATAAGCAATACAATTGCCAAGATGTCTAGGCAGAAGAGTTCGTATAACGGCATGTCTATCGCTGAGGAACGGAGGTGCCCATCGCCATACTTCATCACATGTTCTATCCAATGAGCAACCTCCTTCTTGGGGAGCAGTCGTTCGTGCAAGATCTGTGAGGTCATTTTGACATTATCGTTAATAGCATTATTTTTGATGACGTGTATTATGGTTTGTGCGAGTTCTTCGGAGGTGAAATTCATAATATTTCGGCGTATTCCATATCCTCGCTGCTCCACTATGAATGCATTGTAGGATTGTTCTGCGAATAGAGGAAACCCTATAATAGGAACACCGTGATAAAGTGCTTCGTGTATTCCGTTGCTGCCACAATGGGTAATAAAGAGCTTTGTGGACGGATGAGCAAGCAAGTCGTTTTGTGGCAACCACTCCATAGCAACAACATTTGGTGGTAGCGAAGCATGGTCTGCATTTGGCAGCTTCCAAAACACACTGTACTCTTTAAACTGAGCGAAAGCATTGGCAAATCCTTGAACGTATTTCAGTGGCATTGCCCCAGCAGTTGAACCAAAAGAAACTACAAAATTGCCTTTAGCAGAGATCCTGGATGCGATCTGACTAGGTAGTGGTTTGGCTGGTCCATACGTCATACCAGCTGTGGAAATCAGCTGGGGCATAGACGGATTTGGGTACTGTAATATATAATCCCTTGTAGTAATGAATAGTTTTGATTGTTTGAGGAGATCAATCCATGAACTTTTATCCGGCGCAAATTCATGAAGCAGTGTCTTGTTGGTTTCGGAGAATACCCAGGGTGAAGACAGATACAACAATGACATTGTTGTTTGTATTTTTTGCCAGAGCGTTTTATGCTTCCCAAACTCGTGGAAAGGGGTATGAGCAAACGATGGCAGAACCGGTATTCCCATGTGCCAGTATTGTAATGATGAAGAGGAACTTACATAAGGGATTTCCAAATGATGGGGCAGAACAAGTAGGCAGAGATTCATCAACAACGAATCAACCACGGCAATGTCGAATTTGTGTCGCTTTATAGTTTCCATCAGTTCCCTATTATGTAGCATGTAGTCACAGTGCGATTCCAGTACACTATGTATTGTGCCATTGAAGAGAACTTCCATGATGTCGATTGTTTCATCAAATATGGCTTTATTAATGAAGTCGTTGAAGGTATCCGAATCCAACAGCATGACGTTTTTTCCAACGTCGAAGGTCAGAACTTTGATGCCTTTCTGTTGAGTTGTGGAAATCGTGTTACTATGTTTCGACAGAATACAGTAGACTTCATGGTCACGGTTGACTAATTCCTCACCGATGGTGCTTAAAATATTCACATGACTGCCTTGGAGATGAGGCAAGAGTAAAACTTTCTTCGATTCAGTAAAGTAACTTAAATATACCAATAATCCAAAGTAAATACTTAGAGTCATGATGAAATTTCCAAGGCTTAGTATTCCGGTTTTGTGTGATTTTGGAATAATTTAGAGCACAATGAATACGTGAATTTCCCACTTCAGTATATAGAATGATTTCTTCCAGATTTTCTTTTTGTTGTGTTTGTAGATATTGGCGCGTTTGAAAGTATAAATTCAAGTATCTATCGAAGTCCCTATCTCCCTGTGCTTGCGCCAGTTTTTTTAAGAGAAACATTGTCTAAGTGCATTGTTTTTCTTGTTTGTTTGTTTGTTTGTTTGTTTTGTTTTTTTGTTTTTTTTGGGGGGGGGGGGCTTCCTCGACTTTTTCATTCTTCCTGTTTTTTTTTTAATTTGAAAGATATTTTGCACATGAAAAATAACACTGAAAACAACAGGCTTGTATAAAACAGATTAATATTGAATTGGAGTATTTTTTCAAATCTGTTTCATTTAATTTGTGATCTATAGCAACCTGTGAAATAATTTTATCTTTAGTTAAATAATGGTGATGTTATAGTGATGGAAACGGGAGCACGCTGTGTATACTAGATAACATTTGATTGTGGTAACCATGCGGCACAAGCGGTAGCTTATGTTATAGTGATATAATACTGGTTATTGCCTCTAGTTTAACTTCTACTTATTGCCATGTGATAATGAGTTGTGCTTTAAACACTTAAGCTGTGTATGTAACACTTGTGATTGTGTCTCGTCCCAGTTTATCATCCCCATATATAGGACATCGAGTCAAGCTGAACTAGACTTAAATAAAGCATGATTTTGACAGCACAATGTCAGAGCAAAAAAAATCTTTGTTTTGGACTTTGACTCTACTTTGACTTAAATAATAATGTCCTTTCAGTATTTATGAATTTGTCGTATCAAATATTTTTTCTCTGTAATTGACTTTTTGCCAATTTGCAATTCAGCACACGGCTGTTACGAGCAGATCCGATTCCGTGACTCACTTGTAATTTGAATTGAAAAACAAATAAGTAGAGATGAATTTTTCAACAGTCTGACAAACCATTAAAATAATAATAATAATAATAATAATAATGAAAATGCCGATCAGCTAAAGAGAAATTTACAGAACCCAGAAATACTGGTGCTTTGTGTTAGTAGTGTCATAACAGCGGTGGGCATGGATTGTTAATTCATACTATCACCACTGTGGGTTTTAGATAACTGGTACGTACAAGCGTGCATATCATTTAACATGCTTCAGTCGGTAGCATAAGTTTAAGGTTTGTCCATCCGGTGGTTGGCACTGTTTTGTACTGACGAGTCCTCTAAAACTATATAAGCTGGGGTTTTGCCTTTTTGCGCACTGAATATGTGTATTGCAGATGTGTAACGTTGACTTATGGTTCTCCTAACAAAGAGTGTGTGCGTGTATGTGTGCAAGTCTGTGGTGAATAAAATGATCTAAACAAGATCCAAGTTTGAACATCGGACAAAGTTCAAACTTGGTGTTATTGTTGCTTGGTAGGTCCGTTTCTGTCAAATTTTGTTGCGAGTAGAACGCGAGTAGACTACGGCGTATGACATCATCACGTAAAATATCTATTTTAAACAAGATCTTGTGTGTAAAGTATATCGGTAACGGAAAGTCTTATCGACTTCAAATTTTGTATGGGTATTTCTTAGGTCAGTCGGACGGTTAAGAAATGCGTATGACGTCATTACGTTCAAATCTTGCATGTGAAATTTCTCAACCGCTGAACATCGGAAAAGTTGACACTTAGTGGGATTGTTGCTTGATAAGTCTGAAAGATTCTACCAAATTTTGAGACCAGTAGAGCGAACGAGAGCGAAGCAAGACGTCATCAGTAAAATATGTGTATACTGCGAACAAGATCTCAGCCGTTGGCAATCGTAGAAAGTTGAAACTTGGCAGGATTGTTGCTGGATGTCATTAGGTAAAAATATCTCGATAGCGGAAAATCGGATCGACTTCAAACTTGATGTAGTTATTCCTTGGCTGAGTCACATGGCTTTTATTAAACATTAAACTCACAGAAAAATTAAGAAAGTAATCACGTGAACAGTAATACGTAATATATTTTGTATTCGCTGAAACTAATACCCCCCACCCCACCTTCCCCGTTTCGTCGGCTCTTTCGTTAGCTAAGGATAGTTATCAACTACATTTGGGGTTTCAGTGTTTTCCAGAAGATTAGCCAATATTCCTGCATTCTTTAGACATACTTGAAAACATTGGCAGTACAACTATCGACCCATGGCTATTTCTTACATTTCGAGTAATTGACCTTCTTGTGGATTACTCACCTTCAACTATTAGCAACCTGTCAACCTATCAGGGTTCAATGTCAGTTGTAGTGCATTTTGAGATATCTATCTGCAGTAACAGGCTGGTTATCTGCAGTAACAGGCTGGAATATGAGAAATTTAAACACCTGATTTAGAAGGATTGTGCTGAGAAATGATGTATTTGATTATAAGAGGTGTTAAAGAATCGCTCCCCATTCACTCGTTCCAGTTCACCAGTTTGGCACCAAAATGCCAACCCCTTCAAACAGTGATAAGTCATCTGTTGCGAAGTTATGAAGCATGTCTTTCTGGTGTTTCTGGCCGATGGGAATGCGAAGACAGTGTATATATTATGGTTATAACTACGCTTAGGGTACAGACCCTTACCGTAACTTTGGCTAAAAGGGTTAAGTTTGCGTTAAGAGTCATATCTACATCAGATGGCCGCGGGAGGGCGGGGTATAAACGTTAGCAAAAAAAGGCGCACCGTAAACCTGACTGTGGTGACCACCTTCTAAACCCCGATAAAACACCTGTACCTGGCCTTGTATAGAAAAAGAGGATTGAGATACCCACAAGTCAAGTTCCGCCCCCCCCCTCCTTCAAAATTGGATAAAGGTAATACACAACCAGATTTCTCGGCACCTGGTAAAAGGTAAAAGGTGCTATTATTCTGAAAATAGTACGAACTTGTTCAAATAAAACTTTGTGAAAGGGCTGTCTTGGAAACATTTGTGTTTGTTTTCAAAACAAAAAGGCAGCGGTTGGCTTTTGAAAGTGTTTGGCATGTTCTGGTACACTGTTGGTGGTGAGCACTGGTGCTCGAGTTTTGGTATTTTTATTTTTTTCCAAATGATTTATGATTTTGCATTCAAAACTGAATCTTTTATTTCAGTAAAAATAAACATCAAAAATGGTTATTGGGGAATTAGTAAGGATAATAGTAACAACAATAATGATTATTCAAACAACAACAACGCCAATAATAAGGGCGAGAACCGAGGAATTAAACAAGTATAGTATTACTACAACTACTACCACTACTACTACCGGGAGTTTGTGAATAAAGCCCATGGGGCACTATTCGGAAACTCGAAGATTTTTCAGTTTGACGTTGAAACAGTTTCCGAATAGTGCCCCCGGGGGGTGGGGGGGGGGGGGTTATTTGGAAAAAAATACATCTTTAGTCGAAATTTCCACTATCCAAACAATTAAGCTCTGCACTGTGTCGATACATCTACTCCTGGCACATAAGGCAGGTGTTACAACAATGTACCACCAAATTCATGTTTTTTTTTTCAGTCAGGGGGAGAGGGGTGCTACATTAGGAAACAGCCTTCGGGCGCAGTCATTTTCAGACCAAATAGAGCCCCCCGGTGGCACTATTCTGAAACAGTTTCCGAATAGTTCCCCTGGGCTTCTATATGGGTTGGGGGCTTCTATTCAGAAACTAAGAAAGCTAATAGTAATGCTGCTGCTGCTGCTGCTGCTGCTGCTGCTGCTGCTGCTGATGATGATGATGATGATGATGATGATGATGATGATGATGATGATGATAAATAAATAAATAAATAAATAATAAATAATAATAATAATAATAATAATAATAATAATAATAATAATAATAATAATAATAAAAGGCTCGGAATTAAAAAGAATAGGCTATACTGTCGAATGAGGATATGATAAGTCGTTATGTGAAATGTAGTTATAATGGTAACATGTCGTTATAAGAGGACTGTCAGATCCAGTGTCGCTCTACATGGAGCGTATTGTGCTGGAGATTTGCAGACAGAAAATAATAATGTTGTCATATATGGTAAATGTTTTTCTTAAACGTTAAGAACAAAACAAATTCATTAAAAAAATTCTGTGCTGGAATTTCCAAATAATTTGAAATCGTTATTTGTTTAAGAAGTATTACTGTCTTTTCATCTTCTTCACGCCATTGCTAGAAAAGCAATATTTGTACACACACTTACAAACCATAAGCAGGCCTATCATTATTAGTATGAATGCAACTAGTACAACTGCTAAAATGTCCAAGCAGAAGAGCTCGTATAGCGGCAAGTCTATGGCTGAGGACCGCAAGTGCTCGCTGCCATACTTCATCACATGTTCTATCCAATCAGCTGCCTCTTCCCTCGGCAATTTTCGGTCGTGCAATATCTGTGATATCATTTTGACCTTGTCGTTTATGGTGTTACTGTTGATGACGTGCTCTATAGCTTGTGCAAGTTCGTCTGAGGTAAAATTCTTGATATTACAGTGTAGTCCATATCCACGTTGCTCAAGTAAGAATGCATTGTGGGATTGCTCCCCCAGGAGAGGAAATCCAATGATAGGAACTCCGTGATAAAGCGCTTCGTGTATCCCGTTGGTACCACAGTGGGCAATGAGGAGCTTTGTGGATGGGTGAGCAAGTAAGTCGTTCTGAGGCAACCACGTCATGGCAACCACATTTGGTGGCAGCACAGCAGGGTCAACGTTTGGCAGCTTCCAAAATACAGTATAATCTTTGAATTCAGCGAAGGCATTGGCAAATGCTTGCACGTATTTCAATGGCATTGCCCCAGCAGTTGAGCCAAAAGAAACTACAAAATTGCCTTTCTCAGACATCCTAGATGTGATCTCGCTGGGCAAGGGTTTGGCTGGTCCATACGTCATTCCAGCGGTGGAGATGAGCTGGGGCATAGAAGGTTTCGGACGATCTAATATATAGTCCCTTTCACTGATGAATAGCTTTGCTTCTTTAAGGAGATCAATCCACGAACTTTTTCCGGGTGCAAATTCATACAGCAGTGTCCTATTAGAGTGGAAGAATATCCAGGGAGAGGACAGATACAACAATGTCAAGGTCGTCTGTATTTTTTCCCAGAGCGTTTTTGGCAGTCCGTGTTGGTCGAATGTGGAATCTACAAACGATGGGAGAGCCGGGATCCCCATGTGCCAGTGCTGTAGTGATATTGAGACACCTACGTAAGGGATTCCTAAATGATACGGCAGTGCAAGTAGGCAGAGATTCATCAACACGGGATCCACCACGGCCATGTTGAATTTGATCCGCTTTATGGTCTCCATCAATTCCTTATCGTGCAGCATGTGGTCGCAGTGCGACTCCAGTACCCCAACTATACTGCCGTTAAACACAATCTCCATGACGTCGATCGTTTCGTCAAATATGGCTTTATTCATGAAGTCGTTGTAGGAATCTGAATCCATCAGCATGACGCTTTCGTCTACGTCGAATGCCAGAACCTTGATGCCTTTCTTTTGAGTTTTGGAAATGATACTGCTGTGTTTCGACAGAACACAGTAGACTTCATGATCACGGTTGACTAATTCCTCACCGATGGTGCTTAAAATATTCACATGGCTGCCTTGAAGATGAGGCAAAAGAAGAACCTTTTTCGCCTGAATAAAGCAGATAACTGATGTCAAAAAAGCGAAGTAAACATTTAGAATCATTGTTCCTTTAGCTCAAAACAAGTTTTTTTCTTTTCCTTTTTTTTAGAATATAGAACAGATTTAAACAATTTAATGTACCTCTTTCACTTCAATATTTCACGTGAAATCTACACATTTATGTATAATTTGGTTTCCGTATACTTTGCTTTTTAATGTGTAACCTGTCCAAATGTTTATGTGCCAAGGATCAGCCTGACACTTTATTTTCTATTTTATAGTCTCAGACACTCGGCGATTTTGTAATGTAATAAATGACACACCTGTAATAACATATACTAATATTTAACTTATTATTTAATGTATTTTATCCAAAATTATGTTTGGCCTTCAGAGTTAAACCTTATTTTGACAACCTTTCCCTTTGTCATGATAATGGCGCAGTGAATACTTAGAGCGTCTGCTATTTGCCCCCTCTTGAAAAAATGGTCAAATAACTTAATGAATCCCACAACGATACAAAATTGACATTCTCCTGTATTTTAAGCACGCGATCAATAATAGTGTACTGGAAATCAAGAAAAAACAGCAAGTAAACACGTTATAAATAATATTTTAATTAATCACTGTATAATGTAACATTGCTAAATAAAGCGGTACTCTTATCAACAACTTAATTTCAAACACACTATGGTTAAATTTAAGATATGCAGGTCTCAAAACAGAAGTTTCATAGACAAGTCTCCATCTGCCAGCCATCGTGTTATGTATTGTAATGCGACGGGAGGGGGGTGGCGGGGGAAGGGGCGAGGAAGAGGGGCTACTTCACTGCCCTTACATTCCAACTGGGTAAACATATTTTGAAATCCGTAACGACAACAAAGGAGTGCATACTTTTACCGTCATTACGTCATTATGATGTCAGCTGTAAAAAAAATAAAGTCATCTTCGGGGCAAAATTTGTCGAGGTAGTTTTCAGTACTAGTGTTGCTGAAAAAAAATAGACCTTTGCAGGTCCCCCCCCCCACCCCTATACACACACATACAGAAAAAATCATCAGTGTCAACCCCTTTTCTCCCCGCCTCGTTTTATACAGGTAAATGTCTCATTTTCTGCCCCTTCTGGCTTCTAGGTATTACAGTGTACCTGGCACTTTCTTCGTGAGAGTCCCTAACTTGTTAGTAAAAAAATATCGTTTCCAGTTTAAAATGAATGTTGTTTTCCACGAGAAAATCATAAACTAGAAAAATTAAATGAGAAGTTAATAAGAACCTTTTTTTATCTATTCCTTTCACTTTGTGATCGATGTTGAATGACATTTCGTTTGTAGATTAAATTGATTGATGTTTCCAGATGAAAAATCATAAGTTAGAAAAATGGAAAGAAAAACTTATCAGAACTTTTTTCTGATCTAGTTTATTCATTTTGCGATCGATTTTTCAGTCTGAGTTTGTGCTGTAAATTAAGCATTCCTATTTAATTATATTTTTTGCAGCAATACAGTATATTAAAAATTAAAGAAATCTTTTCTATATACAGTTTAAGACATTTAGTTGTCATGACTAGGTCCCGCCAGTAGTTCCTCATGTAATATGTATTTTGCCTCCGGTTGCACCTTCACTCAGCCCCAAGTTTGAAGTCCACATCAGACCGCCGAGCTTCGCGTATGCCACTTATAACCTTCCCCCCCCCCCCCCCGTTTTTTACACAATTCTGAACATGATCGTTGTGAAGGTTAACTTTGATAACATAATGTCACAGACGGCATTGCACAGACGGCACAGACGGCTGTGCCCGAATGATTATATCGAGGTTTTAAACATTGAAAATGTAAGGATTATATCGTGATTAGTCTTATATCTGATGTTGCCATAGTGAGGTTCTACTGCAGCTTATTTGGCATAAATTTTCTCGAACTCGTTCTATAATCCATTTCCCCCCCCCCCCCTCCACAGACAACTTAAATTGCTACGGATATCTTTGCGCAATGTGCACGGACGTTCCTGGCTGGTCTTCTTGTGGAGTCATACATTTTAAAAAACAAAACAGAAAGTGGTATTTTGTCTGGTGGTATTGTGTCCGGTGGTATGATGTCGGTTCCCGTAGGCATATATGCCTATCAGTTTGTTTCTCTTTCCTGACACCTTGAGGCGATTGCCCACAGACTTGGTAGAAAGTTGCCTCTTAGGCATCTACAAATAAAAGTTATTGAAGATGTTGACTTCTCTTTGAAGATATCAACGAGTGCTTTAGCGGGCCGTGTCTGCATGGAGAATGCCGTGACGAGATGGCAGGCTACTCGTGCCGCTGTGGTGTGGGATACACGGGTCTGCAGTGTGAAACAAGTAAGTGGCCATTCACAACAAAATAACATTTATTTTTGACGTTTTGATCCTCCCTGTGAGTGTAATTCCTGACGTCACTCATTCAATGGCGTGCGCTAAGACCTAGACCCCACCCGATCCTGTTCATACGCACTTAATGACCTCCATAAGGATCGCCCATTTCTCTTTATGAAGTTCTGCCCGAAGTCTCAACACATACACACAACACACACACACACAGAGCTTGACCTGTCAGTAACTTTGTGCAGGTGTGTTGTTCGACCTGTCAGTCACTTTGTGCAGATGTGTTGTTCGACCTGTCAGTCACTTTGTGCAGGTGTGTTGTTCGACCTGTCAGTCACATTTTGCAGGTGTGTTGCTTGACCTGTTAGTCACTTTGTGCAGGTATGTTGCTTGACCTGTCAGTCACTTTGTGCAGGTGTATTGCTTGACCTGTCAATCACTTTGTGCAGGTGTATTGCTTGACCTGTCAGTCACTTTGTGCAGGTGTGTTGCTTGATCTGTCAGTCACTTTGTCTAAGTGTGTTGCTTGACCTGTCAGTCACTTTGTGCAGGTGTGTTGCTTGACCTGTCAGTCACTTTGTGCAGGTGTATTGCTTGACCTGTCAGTCACTTTGTGCAGGTGTATTGCTTGACTTGTCAGTCACTTTGCGCAGGTGTGTTGCTTGACCTGTCAGTCACTTTGTGCAGATGTGTTGCTTGACCTGTCAGTCACTTTGTGCAGATGTGTCGCTTGACCTGTCCGTCAGTTTGTGCAGGTGTGCTGTTGCATGTATTTGCAGATATAGACGACTGCGAGGCCGTAACATGCGACAATAACGGCACGTGCGTGGATGGGGCGAGCGCCTTCATCTGCCAGTGTCCTCGCGGATTTGACGGCACATTTTGTCAAAATGGTGAGTAGCTCCTCCCTCCCCCCTCCCCCTCCCCCCCCCCTCCCGATACCCCCATCCCCTCCACCCTAGCTGGGCATTTCATGTCAAATGGAATATAGTTCATGGCAGCGCAAAACTGGAACATGGAGAGAGACATGCTGAACATATTGAGGAACATATATCTGTAAGTAATACTGTAAATCCAACCAATCCGAAGAACTCCCTTCCCCTTCCCGTCCCCGTTGCTTAAAGTTCGTATTTTTAATGTTGTTCTCCATCAGGGTTATTATTATTTTTGTGTTACAGATATAGACAACTGTATTGATGCCCTGTGTCTTCACGGAGGCACGTGCGTAGATGACGTCATCTCCTACACGTGTCTGTGTCTGCCAGGCAGGACTGGGGACAACTGCGAAATTGGTATTGTTGTCTTTATCCTGGAAGTTTTCGCAGTGTTGAATTGTTTAGGGCTTGGGGTGTAAATAAACAATTGACTCCCAAAACATTTAAAAGCGCCGAAATATTAAAAAGAAATATATACCTTTGCTTGTGAGCCGTTATCATTAAAATTAAATAATTCAGAGAGTGAAATATTCTGATTCAATAAGTTATTTTATGCAGTCATTTCAAACTTTATCATTTTAAATATTCCCTATTTAGTCTTTGCTTTTTACGCTGAGCATTTGTATTGCAGACATAAACGAGTGCGCGTCGGAACCTTGTATGCATGAAGGAGTGTGCACGAATCTGGACGACGCGTATCAATGTTACTGCAGGAATGGCTACACCGGTGCACGCTGCGAAACAGGTAATGGCGTAGAAGTCACGGTATCACGGATATTGGACCATTTCTATTATTTGGCTATCGCGAAAGTGAACAAAAAGAAGAATCTCTAGTTAATGTTTCAGATAAAAATATTGAAAGACATGTTGTTAGAAAATGTATACAGTGTATATATATTTGGATGTACATATTGTATATGTTGGGCACAATTTTTAAATCTGCACAATTTATAAATTGTTCTGCACAGTTTTTAAATTTATAAACGGGCCGACCATTTATAAATTGTGCAGATTTAAAAATTGTGCCCAACATATATATATTCTTTTTCTGGTCGCGTTTCCACCCTGCCTTCGCCTGCCGCCCCCTCCCTCCCCTTCCATTCGTGTTTAAAACCCGATGCACGGCTGGGTTTTGAGAAAATTAAAAAAAATACCACAGCCATTTTGTTGTGAATGAAGATGGTTGTTGTTTTGGCTAATGCACTGACTGCTCTGTTGGTTCAGATGTGGACGACTGCATGCTCGTGGACTGTCAAAACAACGGCTCCTGTCAGGACGGTGTGGGCACCTTCCGCTGTCAGTGTGCTCCTGGCTTTGAGGGAGAATACTGCGAAATAAGTACGCGTAGCTATTATAGACAGTTAGAAACAAAACGGGAGGCTGTCGTTGTTCTTGACCGGTGCGAAAACAAAAAAAAAAATTCTGCATGAATAAAAGTATATGTTTTAACTGTTTAAATTGTTTCAGGCATAATTTATTAGAATTGTGCTTAATGTGACGAGAAAAAATGGGTACTTTACAATTGTTTCGGATCCAGAGAGTGCTGTACTTGGATTGGGACATTATGAGCGTGTGGTTATTGTATTAACATAAGGGTTTTAAATTTCATTCACGCTAGTGACAGAAAATTTGTCTGACTTTCGTTTGACTAAGTTGAAGTTTGGTTTAACTTGTGAGGATTGAATTATGGTTTGATTGGAGTTTGGGGTATTGTAGATATAGACGACTGCGCGGGGGCGTTGTGTCTTCACGGCGGCACGTGCGTGGATGGGGTCGGCACCTACACGTGTCTGTGCGCTCCCGGAAGGACCGGCGGGGCCTGTGAGATTGGTCAGTTCCCTAATTCAGTCAACAGCGGATCAAATGAAATGCTCCAGACATAAAATGCTCGAATTATCGAACAAGAGAATAACCAAAAAAATGTAATGAAATGGCACACGTTGTTGTCCCTATAACGTGATTTGAGTTATCACAGTTTTGACTTCGAACTTACACTGTACTTAATGATAATAATAATAAGAATAAGAATAAGAATAAGAATAATAATTATTAAATAATCATAATAATAATTGAATAATATTGAACTTACTTGTTTATTTTACCATTTTCATGTGTAGTAGCAAAATTTTGCGCTATGTTTTTTTCTCCAGATGTAAATGAATGTTCATCTTCACCGTGCATGAATGGAGCGATCTGCGACGATCGAATCGCAGGGTATGATTGTCTGTGCCAAGCGGGGTTCACTGGATTGCATTGCGATATAAGTAAGTATTTAATTGGTCGAAAAAGAATGAACCGAAAAGTTATTTGATTAATGTCTGAAATAATAATTTTTCTTTTAAATTTTAAAGAAATAGTTTTAAATTTAAAGAAGCAGTGCACTTCTAAGAGACACTGTGGCAAGAGCTACTGTGGCAGGAGACACTGGGGCAAGAGACACTAGCAAGAGACACTGGAGCAAGAGACACTCTAGCAAGAGACACTATGGCAAGAGACACTGTGGCAAGAGACACTGTAGCAAGAGACACTCTGGCAAATGCTACTGTGGCAAGAGACACTGTAGCAAGAGATACTGTGGCAAGAGACACCATGACAAAAGACAGTGGCAAGAGACACTATGGCAAGAGACACTAGCAAGAGACACTGCCACAAAAAGACACTGTATTGTTCGAGAAAAAAAATCGGCAGCTGTTAAGCGATTCATGATATTTTCATTTAATATGCAAGATGCTTGAAACATTCGCAGTAATCGTTGAATGCGGTGGAATATTACATCAGGTCGTCTGTTTTCAGATATCGACGAGTGTGTGAGCGGACCTTGTGAGAACGGAGCTACCTGCCTTCACGACATCGACAGATACTTGTGTGTGTGTCCCGACGGCTTCACTGGTACTCAGTGTCAGACTGGTAAGTACAATAAAAACTCGTTGACTAGAACCCTCCGAGAAGAAATCGATTTTTAAAATGCTGTGGTCATCATTATTCCTATTTTGTGAGTTATCATTTGGTCGGAGCAGTTTGAAAGACCTATTGTAGCACTCATTTCGGATAACAGCTTTCTAGTCTTGCACTAAGTACATAATTTCTGTTTCTGCAATATTGAAAAAGCGAGAAATTCAGTCTTTTAAGGTAAAATTTTTGAAAGAATATTTTGTCAAATTTTGATTTTTGACAAATCGATTACCACACCTAAACAGAAGACCGAGGAAAAATTTTTGATTTTTTGTTACTTACTGTTAACCTTCTGTTTAAGACACGGACGAGTGTGCTTCTTTACCATGCATGAACGAGGCGCTTTGTATTGATGACGTCAATGGTTTCCACTGTAACTGTACAGACGGTTTTACAGGTCGCCTTTGCGAAACAGGTAAAATTTCAATTAGATTGCTACACATGTAATGACATTTTGGTTATCTACTGCGTGGTGATATATTTCAAACACAGGAGGGATATTTGAGCGTGGTTGAAACCTCTCTTCAGCGTGAAATTGAAAAAGATAGGTGGAGTTAAAATTTTCAGTGTGTTATCAGTAACTTATCGACAGAATCGGATATCAGAAATATAACAGGGATAGACTGGACACTGCAGGTCAATTTAAATACTGGTTTAAGTAAATCACTGATGTGAATCCAAGTCTAGACCCAGGTTGGGAAATCCATACACGAGTCAGATTATCGCAGATTGGAGTTAACAAAGGCATGAAATTAATTGTTTGCAGTATTGTGTGAAGTTTTGTCATATTTTGCGGCGCGCTGATGTTTGGGCGCAGCGACTGCTCTAGTTCATGTGTAATTCTTGTTTCTTGCAGACGTAGACGAGTGCGCGGGCGTGACGTGCGACAATAACGGCACGTGTGTGGACGCTGTCAATCACTTCACATGTCAATGTGTGGACGGCTTTGGAGGGGAATTGTGTGAAGTCAGTGAGTGAGGGTTTTATTTCATTTTGAATGTTGCTATCTGTTCAACAGGTCCTTCTGATTGTACAGTAAACTCTTAATTTCTTTCACATAACTAATGCTTAAATAATGGGGTTATGAAAAAGAAGAAGGAGGAGAAGAAGAATATAATGACTTTTGACATTTCGAAAACTATTCAGTAGAGAACAGTTTCAAGATTTGAAGAAATGTAAAATTGTGTATTTTGTTTAATTAGATTCGGATGATTGTGTGGATGCTGTGTGTCTTTTCGGAAGTGATTGCGTTGACGGAATAGCCGGCTATAGCTGCCTGTGTCCTGCAGGGAGGTCAGGCGTAGCTTGTGAAGTGGGTAAGATTCATTTACTTGTGGCGCAGTTTAGGGTTGTCTATCGCGCGGAAAATTGTGTCGGGATACGTGTCGATATGAAATTAATGATTACTAACTGTTATGGTAATTATAATGAAACAATAGATAGAGTTCCGATTGGACCTTACAGTAAAATTTATAGTGGTGGAGTTGATGGACGGGAGGGGTAGGGGGAGGGGTGTGAGCGGTGTGGAGTGAGTGTTGTACCTATGTCAGGATGTTTTTTATTTATTTTTTTTTGCTTAGACGTGAACGAGTGCTCATCCTCCCCGTGTCTGAACGGCGGTATCTGCGCTGATGACGTCAGCGGCTACACGTGTATCTGTGCTACGGGATATACAGGCAGTCACTGTGGGGTAGACAGTGACGACTGCGCCAGTTCTCCGTGCCGCAACAGTGCCACGTGTGTCGACGCGCCCAGTGGCTACACGTGCCTTTGCCAGCCTGGGTTTGCTGGATTGCTCTGTCAATTAGGTACAAATTTAAGAAACTTAATGAAAGATAATTAAAGAAAGGTTGGGGATTATTTTTATTTTAATATTTTATTTTGATTTTTGTTTTTGTTTTTTTTTTTCCTTTTTTTTTTTTTTTTTGGATAAAAATGAATTGATTCTGGAAAACAGCATTACATCTGGCCAGAAGAACCAATTTCCCAGCAATAACTATCTCAATTTTAGCCTGTAAATGATGACGTTATCAATAACTATGTCGCCACTGCTTCAGTGCAGCATGTGGTTTTGACCCCTTATCACCAAAATTACCCAAATCCTGTTTGGATATTTCAAGTTCAATGCAGAAAAAAAACACAGGGTCTGATGACAACACCCCTGCATGAGATGGGGGATGTACTTGTAATCTTGGACAGCACTATGAAAGATCATATACTACGCCTATGCAAAAATTGTTTCTACCAAATCCGTGTTATAGCATCAGCTAGGCGGTTCATCCCGAAGGACGCCTGTGAAAATCTAGCCTATTTTATGATCATTAGACTCTTCCAGTGCGATCCTTGCCGGACGCCCCAAGTGCGAGCTTGATGGCCTGCAATATATGGCGGTCATGGTTGTTCGCAAGAAGCCAAAATTTGGTCATGTTACTACTCTACATAGACAGCTGCATTGGCTGCCAGTAAAAACCAGCAGAGATCTTGAAATACTATTCATGGCCTTAAAGATGGTCAGCGAAAAAGAACACCATATATACAGAGGCTTGTGACAGCCTGAGTCCCGCGTTAGGTTCTCCAATAATCCAAATGAGGTCATTGAATTTTTGACACCGAATCGAATCGATATGGAAAGAGGACATTCTATACTGCTGCTGCCCGAGTCTGGGCTGCCCTTATCGAGCTAAAAACTTTCGAAATATTCAACATGTTGTTCAGAACCCGCGTTTTTTATTTAGTTTATCATAGAGTATAGATTCTTAATTTTAGTGCATGTATTACTTGCATATTATCAGTTAGTCATTTTTGCATTGCCACAGTTTATATTTATTTATTTTATTCCGTTGTTATTGTGAAGTGTCAATGAATACCTTTCTTCTGTAGATATTGGCATCATAAATCTTCCTATCCTATTGTATTGTAATAGATTTTTTTTCGTTATCACAGTCGTGATTCAGAATTTATCTTCGAATGAGTCAGTGACTGTGTATGTTTTCCTTATTCACTGATGTCGGTTTAACGACATTTAACCCTCGTGTGATTTATGTGCTTCAGATGTAAATGAATGCCAGTCTGGTCCATGTCAAAATGGTGGTGTCTGTAGTGATGACGTCAGCGGATACAGCTGCGGATGCGCTTCGGGATATTCCGGCGTACACTGTGAAACGGGTAAGATTCATAAAACAATTAATCGGATGGGTTAATAAATAAATAAGTAAACGAATAAATAAGTAAATAAATAAATAAATAAATAAAATAAAATATTTATAAAATAATGAAAATAAAATATTGAAGCCCCAAACTAATTAAATTGGTACTGTTTTCCTGACGTACTAGGGCGTTGTATGCGTATGATCGTTTCAGACATAGACGAGTGCGCGGGCGTGACGTGCGACAATAACGGCACGTGCGTGGACGCTGTCAATCACTTCATGTGTCAATGCGTGGACGGCTTTGAGGGCCAGCTCTGTGAGACAAGTAAGTGCTCGGGGCTCGACTTGACACTGCACTACTCGAGATTTGGCTTGGCACTTTGAGATTCGTCTTGGTTTTCTGCTGCGAGATTCGCCTCAGTGTGGTCATATTGGGCTTGAAAATGTGATATCCGGCTTATTTCTGTAAAATTGAGTTCGGGACTGTGAGATTCGGCTTTTCAGTGTGGCATTCGGCATGTCACTCGAAGATTCGGCTTGATGCTGTGAGATTCGGCTTGATCCGATAAGGTTCGGCTTGGTGCTGTGAGATTCGGGTCGATCCGATAAGGTTCGGCTTGGTGCTGTGAGATTCGGGTTGATCCGATAAGATTCGGCTTGATGCTGTGAGATTCGGCTTGATCCAATAAGGTTCGGCTTGGTGCTGTGAGATTCGGCTTGATCCGATAAGGTTCGGCTTGGTGCTGTGAGATTCGGCTTGATCCGACAAGGTTCGGCTTGGTGCTGTGAGGTTCGGCTTTATCCGATAAGGTTCGGCTTGGTGCTGTGAGATTCGGCTTGATCCGATAAGGTTCGGCTTGGTGCTGTGAGATTCGGCTTGATCCGACAAGGTTCGGCTTGGTGCTGTGAGATTCGGCTTGATCCGATAAGGTTCGGCTTGGTGCTGTGAGGTTCGGCTTGATCGGATAAGGTTCGGCTTGGTGCTGTGAGATTCGGCTTGATCCGACAAGGTTCGGCTTGGTGCTGTGAGATTCGGCTTTATCCGATAAGGTTCGGCTTGGTGCTGTGAGATTCGGCTTGATCGGATAAGGTTCGGCTTGGTGCTGTGAGATTCGGCTTGATCCGATAAGGGTCGGCTTGGTGCTGTGAGATTCGGCTTGATCCGGCCAGGTTCGGCTTGGTGCTGTGAGGTTCGGCTTTATCCGATAAGGTTCGGCTTGGTGCTGTGAGATTCGGCTTGATCGGATAAGGTTCGGCTTGGTGCTGTGAGATTCGGCTTGATCCGACAAGGTTCGGCTTGGTGCTGTGAGATTCGGCTTGATCCGATAAGGTTCGGCTTGGTGCTGTGAGATTCGGCTTGATCCGATAAGGTTCGGCTTGGTGCTGTGAGATTCGGCTTGATCCGACAAGGTTCGGCTTGGTGCTGTGAGGTTCGGCTTTATCCGACAAGGTTCGGCTTGGTGCTGTGAGATTCGGCTTGATCGGATAAGGTTCGGCTTGGTGCTGTGAGATTCGGGTCGATCCGATAAGGTTCGGCTTGGTGCTGTGAGATTCGGCTTGATCCGATAAGGTTCGGCTTGGTGCTGTGAGATTCGGCTTGTTCCGACAAGGTTCGGCTTGGTGCTGTGAGGTTCGGCTTTATCCGATAAGGTTCGGCTTGGTGCTGTGAGATTCGGCTTGATCGGATAAGGTTCGGCTTGGTGCTGTGAGATTCGGGTCGATCCGATAAGGTTCGGCTTGGTGCTGTGAGATTCGGGTTGATCCGATAAGATTCGGCTTGATGCTGTGAGATTCGGCTTGATCCGATAAGGTTCGGCTTGGTGCTGTGAGATTCGGCTTGATCCGATAAGGTTCGGCTTGGTGCTGTGAGATTCGGCTTGATCCGATAAGGTTCGGCTTGGTGCTGTGAGATTCGGCTTGATCCGATAAGGTTCGGCTTGGTGCTGTGAGATTCGGCTTGATCCGATATTAAGTAAACGATTTTTTCCCGGTCACAAAAATTCTTTAGCGCAAAATGTTGTACAATTAGCTCCTCCCCCCCCCCCCCCTCTGGCGAGACACCATACGCCATGCTATTTGTTGTCCCACAGATGCAGACGACTGCTCGGAGGCGCTTTGCCTGTACGGCGGGACGTGCGTGGACGGCGTGGCGGAGTATAGCTGTCTCTGCCCTCCCGGACGAATCGGCGTGGCGTGCGAGAGAGGTGTGTTGTCATATATATATATGAACTTATACTGTCACCTTCCTGCATAAATATTTAACTTTAACATTTAGTCAAAGTCGCTTTGATGTAGAGCTAATGAAGTACGATGCGGGGCATTTGATTTAAGTGGAATTCAAATCATAGTTTAGTTTTTGATTCAGATATAAACGAGTGCGCGTCAGCCCCGTGTTTGAATGGCGCGGTATGTGAGGATGACGTCAGCGCCTACAGCTGTTTCTGTGGGCTCGGATTCACGGGCGTCCTTTGCGAGACTGGTCAGTAGCTTTTTGCCGGAATTTGTTACGACTTTGTGCAGGTTCACACTTACACGCACTTTCACTTATCTCTATTGTCAAGGTTTTTTGTGCATGCTGATGATTTAGTTACTTTTACGTTATTAATTTAAGTTTCAAGTTTTTCATTTGTTGAGTTAAATTATTTTAAATTAATATCATGTTTTAAAAGTCAGCGTGGGAAACGATGCGTTTCTGTTCTTTTTTTCAGACGTGGATGAGTGTACCAGTAGCCCGTGCCAAAACAATGCCACGTGTGTTGATGACGTCAACGGGTACACGTGCCAGTGTTTACCTGGTTTCACCGGCCTTTCATGTGAAACAGGTGAGTTGCTTTCGAACGACGTAATAAATTGTAGTCAACTTACCAGCTCTCGTAACCTTAAGCACAGGAAGGCACGTCCGTTTGGAGAGTGCACTTGCAGTCGCACCATCGCCCATGTAAACTCGGTAACAATGAAAGTACTGGGTGATGGCAATCATTTGAACGTCTGCTCATATTCATTCGATTGCTTAAACTGACACTAAGCAACTGTGAAATGCTAGAGAAAAATGTATAATCTTGTAGATATTTGCATGTTGTGGAAATTTACCGTAGAAAATGGAGCCAGAGTTGGAAAAAAAAAACAGTACACATTTCGAAACCATAAGTCACTATGCGGTTGAACAATATCAAATACATTAAAACGCTTTCTTCCCATTTAAAAGCCGGGACACGAATCCTGTAAGTGTTTTGATATAGGGATAGATCATGGGGCTGAGTGCTTTGTATGGGATTCGAGCACGCGTGGAAGGCCTGTGAACGAACCGCACAGCGGTGAATTCATTGGCCTTCCACAACTGCTCTAATCCCATACAAAGCACGACTGCACCGGGTTCTATCCCCATCATAACACAAAGAAGCAAAATCGATTCATAGTTAGCAGAGAAAGCCAAAAACTCGAGATTTTGCTCGAAAATTTTTCATGGTATTGTCCTGCGACACGAGTGTCGCATAGCAACTTGCGCAATGCCACAAAGGCATTACGTCACAAAGCCATCGTCATAGTAACTCGGAGTCATGCCCATTGTTTTTCTGTGAATTGGCTTTGTGACTTTTGTACGCGATTAGAGCACGCTGACGGTTTCTTATCATTTCTTTTTACGGGAGTGCATTACTCAATTGGTGCGTGTTCTATAATGTGTGTTTTACAGACAGTGATGACTGTATTTCGGCTCCTTGCTATAACGAAGGAGTATGCAGTGACTTAGTCGATGACTACTCCTGTGACTGCCCCGCAGGTTTCTCCGGTAGTCGTTGTGAAACAGGTAAGAGCCAGTCTCCGATTCTTCATTTTCCTTCCATGTTAATTTCGCTTAACCTGTATGTAAATTTCAAAATTGTATGGAATTTTTGTTGCGTCTTTGTGCACATTTTGTCTCAGCTTCTATTTTTTCTATCTGTTTATGAATTTTTATTTTCATTTTAGTAGAATCCATATAATATTTAAACAGTGTTTAAAAAAATTAAATTTTCTTCAGTATGAAATATTTATTAGCAGTTGCAATTCATGATGTTCATTTCAGACCTAGACGAGTGCGCGGACGTGACGTGCGACAATAACGGCACGTGTGTGGATGCTGTCAATCACTTCACATGTCAGTGTGTGGACGGCTTTGAGGGGCAGCTCTGTGAGACAAGTAAGCAAATCCCAGCTGTAAAATATTATCTTAAACTGTCATGCAAAGAAATTTTGCGGGAGACAGGGACTTGTTTATAGAAAATATAGGTCACCCATTGTTTAAATTATTCTCATACTCTTCGCACTTTCGGTTGGAATTGAAAGTGTCATTGTCACTTGAGTCAAAACTGTCGCTTGTTTCATGTCATAGATATCGACGACTGTGCGGGGGCGTTGTGTCTTCACGGCGGCACGTGCGTGGATGGGGTCGACGATTACACGTGTCTGTGCGCTCCCGGAAGGACCGGTGCGGCCTGTGAAATAGGTGTGTTAACCATATTTAAAAAAGGAAAATATTTAATAAGCGTCATTTTAAACCCACATGAATTTATAAGAGAAAACGCGTCTAAGAGAAGCGAATTTTGATAAGCAATTTCTTATTAACAGAACCAAAAATGTGTCTAGAAAATATGTTAAACTCAAATACGAAAAATATCTGTAGAAACTCTGAGGAAAGGAGGTAACCGGTCACGATGTGACAGGAGTAACACCTCAGATAGAAGACTCGGTTAGTAAGGAGGGTGGAGGTGTTATTTTTAACTTGAACTGAAACGGCACCCCGTGTCCTTTCTCCTTTCCCGTAGATCAAACAAAAAGTATCAGTTACGGATCTATGACGTTATCGATAAGAATTTTCCTAGAAATACATTCTGAATAGCCTGTGCTTACTGATTTTTTAGATGTGAATGAGTGCACGTCCCTGCCGTGCGAGAATGGAGCGACGTGCGTTGATGGGCAGAATTCCTTCATCTGTATATGTCTTCAGGGTTTCCAGGGATCTCTGTGTGAAACCAGTGAGTTTTGTAGCAAAAACAAAAAAGAATTAAATAAATAAAAATTAAAAATAATAAAAAATATGTGGACTCATAAGAGCGTTCGAAAAAGCGGTGCGATTTAAGGGTATTTAGTCGATGTTGTGAAATATCAATTGAGCTCAAACTTAAAAACATTTTACAGTAGAAAATCACTCACTATTATACCATTTAAACATTTTGTTCATTTTCATTTATTTCTTTATTTAATTTTTGTTTGGTTAGTTCTCTGGAGCTTGCTCTCTCTTAGTTTGTGTAAACAAGCCGTCGCGTCAAATGTTACAGATATAGACGAGTGCCAGAGCGACCCGTGCGTCAACAACGCCACGTGCGTCGATTATGCAGGCGGATATTATTGCAGGTGCCCGCCCGCCTTCATCGGCCAGCTTTGCGATATCGGTATGACTAAATTATATTATTGGCACAATAAAAGCTTGCACTTAGACTTAAAAAGTTACCTTATCCCAAATCTCGATGAAATGGTATAAACATTTTTTCTGAAAACTTTCACCGGTAATTATGTTAATCTCCATTGCAGGGGTGACAAACTGTGACGATGTGATATGTGTCAATGGCGGCACCTGTATTGAAGACGGCCCCAGCTCTGGCTGCGTGTGTACCGAAGGCTTCACAGGACTAAACTGTGCTATAGGTACGTCGCAGTCATACGCGTAGTCATTTCAATCACTTGCCACCTTTTCATTCATGAGTCAAATGCTGCTTACCTGAAATTGTGAAAGTGAATCTTGCCAAAAAGGTCATATGGATGTTGAATTAATTGACAATTCACTGGCGGCTTGCAGACATCAACGAGTGCCTGTCACAGCCGTGTCTGCACGGAGACTGCCAGGATGACGTGGCAGGGTATGTCTGTCGGTGTGACGCTGGCTACACGGGACTTCACTGTGAAACTGGTGAGAAATTGATCTTAGTGCTCGGGTAGAATCTAAGGGAAAAACGGCTTGGTAGAATCTTAGAAGAAGCTTCGATACGTCATGAGACATGACCTTATAAACGGAAGTATATCGTAAAAATATGAATAATACATAGGTGTCGTTGGGACATTCTGCAATCAACCTGCGATAGAATTAAAATTAAAGTAGCGAGTACTCTAGCTTGAATAAATGGTGGTCTATATTTAGGTCGGTTTGTGGAGTGGGTTGAGGGGAAAGGGGGTGGGGGCAGATATAAATTTGCGGATTTTCACACACTACACGCTTTGCATTGTGGCGTTGCAACACGTGACGTCACACGGACGTCACTCGACGGTGTCATTATTGTTCTGATTTTATTGGGTTCAGATGTGGATAACTGCGCAGACACCGTCTGTGCGAATGGCGCCACTTGTGAGGATGACGTCAACGATTTCTTTTGCCGGTGCTCAGAAGGTTACGAAGGACATCTTTGTGAAACCGGTAAGGTGGTAATCTACAGTTACCGCAAGGCATAACAAGCTCATGAATGATACACAGAGAGTAGCTAATGCATATAGAATATGATCAAGAAGACCACCAACTTATGTTTTCTCGGCTTAGCCGTGATATTGTTGTTCCATCAAAGTTGTGACGCCATAATTTCAAACCTTATTATAAATATTTTCTTCATTTTTTTTAAAATATACAACTAATACAAATAATAAAATGAATGAGTGGGAAACATTCGTTTTTGTGTTGACAGATGTAAACGAGTGTTTGAGTTCTCCCTGTGAAAATGGGGCTACTTGCGTTGATGATGTAAACGGATACACGTGTGAATGTGTACCTGGATTTTCAAACTTGCTCTGTGATATGGGTATGCATTAAAAATATTTTTGGAAGAATTTATTGTTGGTTAAGTAATAAATTATGCCTTTACTATAGGCAAATAGGTTACGTGTTTAAATCTGCCCAATAGATCCGTTACAAAACTATAAAATATAAAATAATTTTGTCAAACTATCCGAAAGAGTAAATAAAGGGCTATCCATGTCCCATAATTTTTCTTTATTTTAATCAAGCTTCATACAAGGATATTTCAATGCTGGAGTAACAATAATGTGGATTTTATAGTTTCTGTAATGCCGTGCAGGCTTTCAGAGTAGGGTGAAAACGAGAGTTCTGGGTCACTTTATGACGTCATACTGTCTGGAAGTGACGTCATCATGTCTGGACCGGAAGTGTTGTCTGGAGCGGAAGTGTTGTCTGGAGCGGAAGTGTTGTCTGGAGCGGAAGTGTTGTCTGGACCGGAAGTGTTGTCTGGACCGGAAGTGTTGTCTGGAGCGGAAGTGTTGTCTGGACCGGAAGTGTTGTCTGGAGCGGAAGTCATGATAAGCGTAAGGATAGGCGCAGCCATCCATGACGTGATAATGACGTCATGATGACGTCATACTGTCTGTAAGTGACGTCATACTGTCTGGACCGGAAGTGTTGTCTGGACCGGAAGTGTTGTCTGGACCGGAAGTGACGTCATAGGCGTTGTCATGGTAACGAATTGAAACTTTGTAAACAAAAGTGAACTTTGTAAACAAACTATGTAAACAAACTTTATAAACAAAATTTGTAAATAAACTTTATAAACAAAATTTGTAAACAAACTTTGTAAACAAACTTTGTAAACAACATTTGTAAACAAAATTTGTAAACAAACTTTGGTTATTTACATAATTGAAACTCATTGAAACTTTGTAGACAAACTTTGTAAACAAACTTTGTAAACAAACTTTGTAAACACAATTTGTAAACAAACTTTGTAAACAAAATTTGTAAACAAACTTTGTAAACAAAATTTGTAAACAAACTTTGGTTATTTGCATAATTGAAACTTTGTAAACAAACTTTGTAAACAAACTTTGTAAACACAATTTGTTAACAAACTTTGTAAACAAACTTTGTAAACAAACTTTGTAAACAAACTTTGGTTATTTGCATAATTGAAACTCATTGAGACTTTGTAAACAAACTTTGTAAACACAATTTGTAAACAAACTTTGTAAACAAACTTTGTAAACAAACTTTGTAAACAAACTTTGGTTATTTGCATAATTGAAACTCATTGAAACTTTGTAAACAAACTTTTTTTTTCCCCTCACACACTCTCTCTCCACACACACACACACACACCACGACTGAGCGTTTCATTTTATAAGCCACATAGGTATTTGAACCTTCTAATGGTAACTTTTTCCCTCCACACTCTCATGCATACATACCAACACCATGACAAAAAATTTTGCTTATGTTGCTCTTTATACTCCATTATTTGTTTGTTTTTTTTTTTTTTTTTTTTTTTCTGTTTGAAATGCAGTGTTTACTTAGAGAAAAAAATGGCGTCCTGCAATCTGCAATCATCAGCAGCAGCATTTCGTCATCAGTGTAATCAGACTGCGTCATCTATAGCCAGCGTAATCAGACTGCGTAATCAGACTTCGTCATAAACAACGTAGACAGCGGTGTCTGGCTTTATTGTTTTTCTGAGGCAGCAGTGTCTAGCTGCTTGGAGCTGCAGTGTGACCCTAAGTGTTATACTTAACCGATTTGTCTGAAAATTTCACTGTTTGATTCAGTTTTATATCTAGTTTTCACATAGTCATGGACTGGTTGCGTAGCTAGCTGTATGCATCATGAATTCACCTTAAAAATGACAAGTTAAAAGTGGAATAACTTTTGTTATGATTGACCGATTTACATGAAACTTTCACTGTTTAATTCAGTTTTATATCTAGTTTTAACATTAAGTGGTTATAGGCTATTTGCGCAGCTGGCTGTGTGCATATTTACCACCATTTTAATTTTGTAAAAAGTGAAAAAATTGTGATAACTTTCGCTATAGTTGACGGATTTGCATGAAAATTTCACCGTTGGATTCAGTTTACAGTAGTTTGCATAGGTGGGTTGTTGGAATGGCGCGCGCCCAGCATTCAAACATGTGTTTGAATTATTTTTACGTCAAACTATTGTTCAACAAGTTGTTTAGCAATTGTCCAACAATTGTTCAACAAGCTGATGTTCAACATGTTGTTAAACATGTTCAACATGTTCAACATGTTCAACATGTTCAACATGTTCAACAACATGCTCAACATGTTCAACATGTTCAACAACATGTTCAACATGTTGTTGCACAAGTTGAACATGTTCAACATGTTGAATATGTTCAACTTGTTCAACAACATGCTGTTTAACAAGTTGTTCAACAAGTTGTAGTTCAAGCAAAGAAAAAACAAGACATATGTTGAATAGGTTTATTAATACATTTAAATACACTTAAATACACTTAAATACATTTAAATATATACAGCTTAAATCTATAACAATATTATAACATTTATTGATTTACAAAGTCTTTATTATAATGTTTAGTCAAATAAGTCTATTTTTCTTCATCTGCTTCACTCTGTTCACTGGAATCCATATCACTTTCTTCGTCACTGCTTTCATCTTCCTCCTCCTCATCTAGAAGCTCTTCAAAGAATGCATCGTTTCTTCTTATAGCCGCCTTTAGTGCCTTTGAATACTCGTAATGTTTTTCATCAACAAAGTAATTGAAGTCTTCTAAAATGGTTTCATAATGTTCGTTTTGTTGTAGACGTTGGGCATATTTGAATAGTCTCATAAACAGTTGTTTAAGTCGACGCTTATAAATGGGTCGAAAGTCATCACTTGCTATGTCACGCGCATCTTCAAGCCCTTGTTCTTCATATTCTGAAACCTTTTCTTGAAATTTGGTATCATATTCATCGTAGACTTCTTGAACCATATCATACCAAACAGAGTCTGCTTCTGACTCACTTTCAGAGTCTGTTTCTGACTCACTTTCAGAGCTGTCGTCATCATCACCCTCAACACAATGTTCCATATGTTTGAACAAAGCTTCTTGACTGTTGTATAACGCACCACATTCTGTACAAGCATGTGCATTCTTTTCAGTCATGTTGACGCTTTGACTTTCCATAGAAGACTCATCTAAAGTTTCAGTGATAGGTGGTTTCACAGGGTTTTCCACATCTATCTCCAATTCTTCTTCTTCTGAAGTGTGAGCATTCTTTAAGTGTCTTTTAAGACTTTGTGGCCAATTGTAAGATTTCAAACAAATGTTGCATTTATACATCCTTTCGGTTCAACATACACTTTTCAAGTGATGAAAAAGCCTTTAAACATAGCCTTATATACAATTTGTTGAACAACATGTTGAACATGTTCAACATGTTGTTGAACATGTTGTTGAACATATTGTTGAACATGTTGTTGAACATGTTGTTGAACATGTTGTTGAACATGTTGTCTACCCTAGGGGAGTTTAACGTCATAACGTCATTATGACGTCATCATTATGACGTCATAATGACGTCATTGGAACAGGCGCGTGCTTAATCAAAAACTGACTCAACAGAATTTATTGCTGTTTGATATGGATGAAATGCATGTCTCACTCTTCCTTTTATGCTACTTAGATGTAATCAAAATATGGTGTGTAACTCGTCAAAAATGCCAAACTTGTTAAAATTGCTGAGTCAGCAATTTTAGCAATTTTAACAAGTTTGGCATTTTTGACGAGTTACACACCATATTTTGATTACATCTAAGTAGCATAAAAGGAAGAGTGAGACATGCATTTCATCCATATCAAACAGCAATAAATTCTGCTGAGTCAGTTTTTGATTAAGCACGCGCCGGTTCCAATGACGTCATTATGACGTCATAATGATGACGTCATAATGACGTCATAATGATGACGTCATAATGACGTCATAATGATGACGTCATAATGACGTTATGACGTTAAACTCCCCTAGGCGTAGACAACATGTTCAACAACATGTTCAACAACATGTTCAACAATATGTTCAACAACATGTTCAGCAACATGTTGAACATGTTCAACATGTTGTTCAACAAATTGTATATAAGGCTATGTTTAAAGGCTTTTTCATCACTTGAAAAGTGTATGTTGAACCGAAAGGATGTATAAATGCAACATTTGTTTGAAATCTTACAATTGGCCACAAAGTCTTAAAAGACACTTAAAGAATGCTCACACTTCAGAAGAAGAAGAATTGGAGATAGATGTGGAAAACCCTGTGAAACCACCTATCACTGAAACTTTAGATGAGTCTTCTATGGAAAGTCAAAGCGTCAACATGACTGAAAAGAATGCACATGCTTGTACAGAATGTGGTGCGTTATACAACAGTCAAGAAGCTTTGTTCAAACATATGGAACATTGTGTTGAGGGTGATGATGACGACAGCTCTGAAAGTGAGTCAGAAACAGACTCTGAAAGTGAGTCAGAAGCAGACTCTGTTTGGTATGATATGGTTCAAGAAGTCTACGATGAATATGATACCAAATTTCAAGAAAAGGTTTCAGAATATGAAGAACAAGGGCTTGAAGATGCGCGTGACATAGCAAGTGATGACTTTCGACCCATTTATAAGCGTCGACTTAAACAACTGTTTATGAGACTATTCAAATATGCCCAACGTCTACAACAAAACGAACATTATGAAACCATTTTAGAAGACTTCAATTACTTTGTTGATGAAAAACATTACGAGTATTCAAAGGCACTAAAGGCGGCTATAAGAAGAAACGATGCATTCTTTGAAGAGCTTCTAGATGAGGAGGAGGAAGATGAAAGCAGTGACGAAGAAAGTGATATGGATTCCAGTGAACAGAGTGAAGCAGATGAAGAAAAATAGACTTATTTGACTAAACATTATAATAAAGACTTTGTAAATCAATAAATGTTATAATATTGTTATAGATTTAAGCTGTATATATTTAAATGTATTTAAGTGTATTTAAGTGTATTTAAATGTATTAATAAACCTATTCAACATATGTCTTGTTTTTTCTTTGCTTGAACTACAACTTGTTGAACAACTTGTTAAACAGCATGTTGTTGAACAAGTTGAACATATTCAACATGTTGAACATGTTCAACTTGTGCAACAACATGTTGAACATGTTGTTGAACATGTTGAACATGTTGAGCATGTTGTTGAACATGTTGAACATGTTGAACATGTTGAACATGTTGAACATGTTTAACAACATGTTGAACATCAGCTTGTTGAACAATTGTTGGACAATTGCTAAACAACTTGTTGAACAATAGTTTGACGTAAAAATAATTCAAACACATGTTTGAATGCTGGGCGCGCGCCATTCCAACAACCCACCTATGCAAACTACTGTAAACTGAATCCAACGGTGAAATTTTCATGCAAATCCGTCAACTATAGCGAAAGTTATCACAATTTTTTCACTTTTTACAAAATTAAAATGGTGGTAAATATGCACACAGCCAGCTGCGCAAATAGCCTATAACCACTTAATGTTAAAACTAGATATAAAACTGAATTAAACAGTGAAAGTTTCATGTAAATCGGTCAATCATAACAAAAGTTATTCCACTTTTAACTTGTCATTTTTAAGGTGAATTCATGATGCATACAGCTAGCTACGCAACCAGTCCATGACTATGTGAAAACTAGATATAAAACTGAATCAAACAGTGAAATTTTCAGACAAATCGGTTAAGTATAACACTTAGGGTCACACTGCAGCTCCAAGCAGCTAGACACTGCTGCCTCAGAAAAACAATAAAGCCAGACACCGCTGTCTACGTTGTTTATGACGAAGTCTGATTACGCAGTCTGATTACGCTGGCTATAGATGACGCAGTCTGATTACACTGATGACGAAATGCTGCTGCTGATGATTGCAGATTGCAGGACGCCATTTTTTTCTCTAAGTAAACACTGCATTTCAAACAAAAAAAACAAAAAAAAAAAAAAAAACAAACAAATAATGGAGTATAAAGAGCAACATAAGCAAAATTTTTTGTCATGGTGTTGGTATGTATGCATGAGAGTGTGGAGGGAAAAAGTTACCATTAGAAGGTTCAAATACCTATGTGGCTTATAAAATGAAACGCTCAGTCGTGGTGTGTGTGTGTGTGTGTGGAGAGAGAGTGTGTGAGGGGAAAAAAAAAGTTTGTTTACAAAGTTTCAATGAGTTTCAATTATGCAAATAACCAAAGTTTGTTTACAAAGTTTGTTTACAAAGTTTGTTTACAAAGTTTGTTTACAAATTGTGTTTACAAAGTTTGTTTACAAAGTCTCAATGAGTTTCAATTATGCAAATAACCAAAGTTTGTTTACAAAGTTTGTTTACAAAGTTTGTTTACAAAGTTTGTTAACAAATTGTGTTTACAAAGTTTGTTTACAAAGTTTGTTTACAAAGTTTCAATTATGCAAATAACCAAAGTTTGTTTACAAATTTTGTTTACAAAGTTTGTTTACAAATTTTGTTTACAAAGTTTGTTTACAAATTGTGTTTACAAAGTTTGTTTACAAAGTTTGTTTACAAAGTTTGTCTACAAAGTTTCAATGAGTTTCAATTATGTAAATAACCAAAGTTTGTTTACAAATTTTGTTTACAAATGTTGTTTACAAAGTTTGTTTACAAAGTTTGTTTACAAATTTTGTTTATAAAGTTTATTTACAAATTTTGTTTATAAAGTTTGTTTACACAGTTTGTTTACAAAGTTCACTTTTGTTTACAAAGTTTCAATTCGTTACCATGACAACGCCTATGACGTCACTTCCGGTCCAGACAACACTTCCGGTCCAGACAACACTTCCGGTCCAGACAGTATGACAGCACCTCCAGACAGTATGACGGCATCATGACGTCATTATCACGTCATGGATGGCCGCGCCTATCCTAACGCTTATCATGACGTGACTTCCGCTCCAGACAGCACTTCCGGTCCAGACAACACTTCCGCTCCAGACAACACTTCCGCTCCAGACAACACTTCCGGTCCAGACATGATGACGTCACTTCCAGACAGTATGACGTCATAAAGTGACCCAGAACTCTCGTTTTCACCCTACTTTTCAGTGGTCACGTATTTGCTTTTGTAGAAACAGACGAATGTTCATCCGACCCCTGTATCAACGACGCGAAATGTATTGATGGGATCAACGGCTACACGTGTGATTGTTTGCCGGGCTATTCGGGAATACACTGCGAAACAGGTAAGAAGTGAAAACGCATGTATTCTCCTTGTTATATGGGTGGAGGGGGCGTGGTGCTGGGGGGATTCGGGGGGTAATGACCTTATTCAGTGTGATCTGTTGTGTTTCAGACCATGAATTCCGTGCATTTTTATCCTACAAAAAATCCTGGTTGAGTTAAAATGCTTTAATTTTGGATTACCTCTGCACAAGACTTACACTGTACATAAATAGTGAACTTAGTTGTGAAATTTTCCACAGCAGCGTTTTACGTTGTTAAATTTGCAGTTCGAAACAGCCCATGGAAATCAACAACATATGTTTTTGTTCTGTTACAGACGTAGACGATTGTGTTGGAGTCACATGTCAAAACAATGGCACGTGTATTGACGTGTGCAATGATTTCAATTGTGTATGCGCGGAAGGATACAAAGGAGAACTGTGTCAAACAAGTACTACATAGTCATTTCATCAATAGAGTAAATAAAGAGCTATCTAAAGGATTATTTCTATAATAGATTGAACAACAATATTGGAATTAGCTGAAAGTGTTCCATACAAGGATTAAACATCCCTTTATATGTTCAAACAGTGGCAATTATTTTCAGATTTTACAAGGAAAGAGGTCTGCATAGATTAAAAGCCTTCTACCCTTCACCCAAGTCCTTGTGGTCAAACAAAACCCGTCACGTGACTGTCAGTGTGTATGATTTCAGATATAGACGACTGTGCGGGGACGTTGTGTCTTTACGGTGGCACGTGCGTAGATGGAGTGGGCGGATACACGTGTCTATGCGTGGCTGGTAGAACCGGAACCAACTGTGAAATAGGTGAAGAGAAAAAAATCTTTATAAAATCTTTCTGAAAAAAACTGCGTAACTCTAAATGGCAGTGATTCATACTTGTGATCAAGCCCTCTGTTTTTTCTGGAGTGCCAGAATATTGCTCTTTCAGCTGTGACATTTCTGTATCTGAAACGAAAGCGCTATTCTTGAAAACTAAAAAAAAAAAAAAATCTATGACTTAGGGGCACATGCAGACCTCTGTGACGAAAACTTCTTATTGATGAACAATCTGGTATGCTGGCCCGTATGTTTCGGCCAAAAATCTACCTTAATATCTTGCAATAAACTGAGCTGACTTTCACCCCGTTCAGTTCAGTTATTTTTGTTTGACAGAGATGGATGAGTGCTCATCGGAGCCGTGTCTGCACGGGGGAGTTTGTGTGGACGACATAAACCTATTAACTTGCTTCTGTAAGGCTGGATTCACCGGGATCCATTGTGAAACAGGTGAAAAACACAACGCTCGCTCTGCGTAAAAATATCGCTGTCTACTTCCTGAACCAGGTCGACTAGATATGTTAACTGCTTTGAAAGACAGAAGACAAAAAATTAAACAAATGAAAATTATACAGAGCCTGTATATTCTTCTTCACAAAACTGTTGCTGTTGTAATGACAAATGCTAGATATGTTGAAATTTTATAAAGATAAATTAAGAAGAGAAAAAAATGAAAGAAAAAAAAATTATGGGGACAAATGGGTGATAGAAATGCACGTGCGTCTGGCGCGTGGCAAAATTTAATACACCGAATTTTCCACTCTATTAACTGGGTAATTGCACATCGCGCATAGAATTCTTCAAACTGTGAACAATTTTCAAGTCTCAAAGATGTGCTGTCTCTGAGCTTATTCCTTCTTTCTTAAGCATTTGTACCGAACTTCCCTAAGTCGAAACAGAAGCTAAAATATTGTTTAGAAACAATCTACAAAGGTCTTGTGTAAAGCACTGTTTCATATGCAATACAATTTGCCTTTCAGAGCTAGATGAATGTGTCAGCTTGCCGTGCCTCAATATGGCCACTTGCGTTGATGACGTCAGCAAATACACGTGTGAATGCGTGCCTGGGTTTACCGGCGTACACTGCGAAACAGGTATCATTGTTGTTGTCGAATTTCAGAAAATTGAAGAAAATGTTTTGCAGTTTTTAATATCCCTGAGACAACGAGTGTATGTTTATTTAACCACTTCATTATCATAGCCTCGGAAAGATGGCTGAAAAATTGTTTGCTGTGTATAAGCCAAATATAAAAAAGTCCATTAACTCCCCCCTCCTCCGTTCCATACCTCGTCTTTATGTTATTTCATGGCTTTCTTTCGCACTGTACAAAGCTGAGCTTGTAGTTGTGCTATTTTTGTGGTAGACACAGACGAGTGTGCGTCAGATCCTTGTCGTAATGGTGGAGTATGCAGTGATGACGTCAGTGGCTACACGTGTGCATGTCCAAAAGGATTTTCAGGACCACAGTGTGATTTAGGTAAAACCTGAAGTCTCTTCTGTACGTCTTCGAAGTACTGCGGTATGCGGGATGATAATAAAACAAAACAAAATAAAAAAATCACAAAAATGAATATAACATAAAATAAATGAAGTTGTCGGTAAGGAGCTATCCTTCATTCTCTGACAATTGACCCACCATGTGGGCAAAATTGGGTAATCATTCATTCACTGTGTGATTAACGTAATCAAAACCCCAGACGTTCACCTCCTCTGGGATTTGCTCAAATGTTTTATAGAAGTTGAGCACTAACTGCACTATCTGCACATGGCATTAAACGCTTATGAAGTACATTTATATTTTTTTAGACACGGACGACTGCGCCGGCGTCGTGTGTGACAACGACGGTATGTGTGTGGACGGCGTCAATCAGTACAACTGTCTGTGTGCCGACGGATTCGAGGGAGACACGTGTCAGACGAGTACGTGGACAGATCGGCTTGTAAATTAAAACTTTGTTAAGACTCATTACCACATGATGATATAAATGGCTTTAATTTGACACATGAGTAGAATGTCTCCCTGTTTCGATCCATAGTTTTGGGAGTTTATCCACCAGATAAGGTAGAACAGCGCGTGTTAATGTCAGACACCACGTGATTGATCAATCTGAGGGTTTTTTTATCTATCACTTCATGTATTATCATGCTGAATTGTGCACCTCGATAATTGTTTTCGTCTTTATTCCAATTTATTATTTTTTTTACTTAATTGTTTTCATTTTTCATTTATTTATTGATTTATTTGTTTATTTATTTATTTGGTGTTTACTTTGGCTTGTCCAGACACAGACGAGTGTTCTGCAGCGATATGTCTGCACGGCGCCACGTGCCTTGATGGAGTGTCCTCATACACGTGTCTCTGTCCTCCTGGCATCTCCGGGCTGGCCTGCGAGATAGGTAACCCTATCGATAAGATTACACCCGTCTTAAGAAAATATCAGAAAACCTTTGATTGGTCATACGCCACATATTGATGACGTATTTTATGCAATTTATATTTTGTTTACTCGAAATCGGTGAGAGATGGCGAAAAATTCTCCTTATTTTGACGGCGTTTTAAAAAGTGATTGTCAGTGAACAAGGGACAGCGAAAAGTGTTTGATTTCCGGGGAGTCTGATGTACTTCCGGTTCTGTGTACAGACATAGATGAGTGCTCCTCGTCGCCTTGCCTTAACGATGGTGTGTGCATCGACGGTGTGGATAGCTTTACCTGTATCTGTCGGGCAGAGTACAACGGCACTCGCTGCGAGATAGGTACGTGATTGGTCAGCTTCAGTGCACGTGTACTTAGTCATGTGGTCTCACACATGATCTTTCTCCGCCGTCTTGGGCCCTCTTATGTAATTCTCACAAATATTGTATTTGACATTTAAATGATAACAATAACTGATGATTCTTTTGTAAAATTGAACTTGACATACCGGCCTTGGAATTCACGCTTGAAATTGAGGTGGTTAAATAACGTTGTGCACTTAATTTAGTTCGGCCAATCGTTTGTCTTTAGACAGAGACGAGTGTGCCAGCGCCCCGTGTGCAGATGGAGCCACGTGCCTGGATGGAATCCATGGTTACACATGTCAGTGCCAATCTGGGTACACCGGATGTGCGTGTGACGTAGGTCAGTCACGTGAAACACCTTTTCGTTAACAAATATTCTGAAATGTAGATTGAGGATGGTTTTATAGTCAACACCAGGATTCAGAACTTTCCCGCTAATTTTTCCGTAAACGGAACAGACCCCCCCCCCCCCGGAACGGCTCCCCCCGGAACAGACCCCTTTTTTGCAGTGGTAGGAACAGACCTCCCCCCCCCCCCCCTTCATTTTTTATTATTATAATAATGTTTCAGTATCTCTGTGAAGTTGAATTAAAAAAAAAAATCAACTTATTTTGGGGATAACAGAGCAGCAAGATCACAATTTATGAAGCTTGCAATTAAAGTCCTATGACCTACGATCATGGAAAGTAACACTAGTGTGCAATCAATGTGCTTCAAATGGCATTTCAATGAAAACATTGTCTCTTATTATGGGCTATGATAATACTCCATATCAACAGTACCTTAGCTTCGTCAATCATTTCAGCGGATCTGTAGAATTTTCTCGATTCAAAATCAGCGGATCTGTTAGATCCGCTAAAATTTTCAGCGGATCTATAGATTCGCTGGTCGAACCAGGCTATCTATAGATTCGCTGAAATTTGAGTGGATCTGCAGATTCGCTGATTCTACAGATCCTCTGTAACATATATATATATAAAATAGGGGGGTCTGTTCCTACCAAAGAAAGGGGGGCCTGTTCCTGGGGGATCAGTTCCTACATTTTAAAATCCAGTAAGAACAGAATTTGAACATGTCAGAATTAATATTTAGCATTTATAAATTCAACATAAAGTTATTCTTAAGCAGGAGATGCCAAAACGCTTTCTTTTCTAGATTAAAAATTTATGTATTTTGTGTTGGCAGATATAAATGAGTGCTCGTCAAACCCTTGCATGAACAGGGGAACATGCCGGAATGAAATCAACGGCTACGCATGTCTGTGCAGAGACGGCTTTTCTGGGATTCTTTGCGAAACAGGTATCCATGAAAAAATAATGACATAATTTTTCTCATCCCCATGGCCTGCTCCCTTAAATCTCCTGCGAAAGGATGAAAGGATTTTCAGATCATCGCGTTGCGTTTTTTTCACTCATTCTTTCAAATAAAAAAGTGTCAAATTACTCTGGCACTGAATAAAAAAAGTAGTTTGTACAGAATTTGTGTGCAATTATAATTTTAACATTTTATCGTAATAAGCAAAAAAAAAACACAAGCAATAATAATAATAATAATAATAATAATAATAATAATAATAATAATAATAATAATGAAAGGTACTTGAATAATATTTCTGTTGGAATTCTTTTGCAGACATCGACGAGTGTGCAGGCGTGACGTGTGACAATAACGGCACGTGTGTGGACGCTGTCAATCAATTCACGTGTCAGTGCGTGGACGGCTTTGAGGGCCAGCTCTGTGAGACAAGTAAGTGCTTTTATTTTAAAAAAATGCACATATTCTAATAACTTATTTTTTAACCAACCAGAAGTATGGTAAGATTCCGAGGCGTAGTCATCTTTCAAAGCCTGTATCCACGAAGTAACAGTAACCGAAAACGTGTATTTGCTATCCAGATTTACGCAACCCTGGCATTGGGGTTGATTAGTGTAACTCCCTGCAAAATTCTTAAACCCTAGATATAGATGTTTTTGAAAGTGTTAACGAAATAGAAGTCTCCACAAGCAGATATTTTGTTGTTGTTCAGATGTCGATAGTTTAATATATTTACTAAATACATAGCGCGAATAATGGAAATTTTGATGTCGAACATAAATTGATAAATTATAATAAATTGATAAATAAATATTTACCAAGTAGAGGGCGACACTAACGTAGATTTGGTGCTATTCATATGTTGTTATTTCAGACACGGATGACTGCGACCGGGCGCTGTGTCTCTATGGGGCGACTTGTGTTGATGGAGTGTCCGGTCATGTATGCCTCTGCCCGCCTGGGAGAACTGGTGCAGCCTGTGAAATAGGTAGCTTAGTTTATTTCGAATTCAACCGTATAATCTAATTCTGTTATGTTTTGAAATTGTTTTGACTCCAAGGTTATTTCGGAAAATTTGAAATAGATTATACAAGTACAGTGTGTATTAGGAAACAAGAACCTCGATAGCTGAATCTGTACCAAATTGATCAACTTTAACTACCCGCCAATTTGTCTTCCTCAGTGTTTTGCCAATTTCGCACCTGGGATATTCAATATCTAGAATGTTTAGATATTTTGATCTAATTCTGGTCGAGAAAAAATTATTCTGTTAAAAACATATATTATTCTAAAATTTAGCGGGTGGTTGACTTTGATTCATATTAGATTCTTTTGGGTTTTCAGATATAAACGAGTGTGCATCGAGACCGTGCCTAAGTGGCGGAGTGTGCGTTGATGACGTCAGTGGCTACACGTGTCACTGCGCGCAAGGTCATTCCGGTGTCCACTGTGAACTAGGTGCGTGGCTTTTTTAATGCCGTGCAGTTCCTATAACCTTTGCATCAATGACCTACGTAAGAAATTCCTATAGACGTTCTACATCACATGTATCTATCGTGTATATTTTTTTGTTGATTCTATTTATAGATATAGATTTCTGTGCTAATGTGACCTGCGCGAATAATGGCTCTTGCGTGACTGAGTCCAGTGGCGCCACCTGTGTTTGCGAGGACGGATTTGAAGGAGACACCTGTCAAATAGGTGAGTTGTTTATTTGAGTAATTGAGCGAGTTCTCCCTCCGTTCTCCTTTACTCTGACGTAACCAATATTCAAGGCCGTTTACGACAAAACCTTCTATTATTGGCGCTTATCGCGAAGCGGTGAACTATAGGATTCGGTTCCTTCCTTCCTGCCGTCCGTCTGTCCGTCCGTCCACACTTTTTTTGTCGGCGCCATATCTCCATAACCATTAAAGCGATTCAATTGTTCTCTTGCACATGCAAAGACTATATAGCTGTGCAATGAGGGGTAATTTTGAGATTTACGCAATAATTGGGAAAATGGGAAAACTTTGAAAATTTAACGCAATTGACCTATTTATTGGGTGTTTGTCGTATTGAAATCCTGTGATTGCACGCTTGCGGGGGACTTAGTCAGTTTTACTGACATACTTGCTCTGATTTAAGCTTAAGATTATCTCTTGCATTTAAACGTTAAAAGACGCAGTATTTTAACCATGCATTTTATAAAAAAGGTTTGCTCACGTTTCCATCTTTCGGCGTGTTTTACATTGGAAAAAAATCGTCTCTTTCAGACATCGACGACTGCGCAGGGGCGTTGTGTCTTCACGGCGGCACGTGCATGGATGGAGTGGCGGAGTACACGTGTCTGTGCGCTCCCGGAAGATCCGGTGGGGCCTGTGAGATCGGTACGTGTTGTTCCTGGCTACAATACTAAAACTACACGAGTTTGGTGGTCTGATTTGAGAATTTTTCCCCCAAGTCGAATAGATTGTTAGCGTGAACCAGAGAATAGACTGTTAGGCTGAACAAGAAAAATAGACTGTTAGCGTGAACCAGAGAATAGAATGTTAGCATGAACTAGAGAATAGACTGTTAGCGTGAACCAGATAGGCGAGAAGAATAAGTGGTTTTCTCTCGATAATGCACAGTCGTACTTCTCGTCAGATTTCAATTAACATCTTTAGAGACATTCGCCAAATAATCGAGTTTCATCTTGAAACGATGTATGAACACTTATTTCCTAAAACACCAGTAACCGCGCGTGTTTCAGACATAGACGAGTGCGAGTCAATGCCCTGTGCTCACGGCGGAATTTGCGACGACAGCCTGGACGGTTATCAGTGCTACTGTAACCCTGGATACACAGGCGCTCACTGCGATAATGGTAAGAAGATGTTCGCAGTTAGATAAGTCAACATTTAGATGTTGTCTCCTTTTCTGTTGAACTCGGATATCACGATTTTCGATTATGTCTATTATCTTAGAATCGGTTACCGTAATGCGCCGCTAATATAGTGCGCAGTGAGTCTACAATGATCTCTTTTAAAAGTAATACAGGGGCCCCTCGTTAATTCGTCCTCGGTTAATTCGGTCCCTCGGCTAATTCGTACCAATTCCGTCGGTCCCGATTTTGGGACCCATTCACTTCTCTGTAAAAGTACGAATTAACGAGGACTCGGATAATTCGTCCCAAAATTTACCCTCAATTTTTTTTCTATTCCGGTCTTTTCTCAATGCAGAGTTATTACAGATTAGGCATGCCACACAGTTAAAAACAACACGTTACTCAGGCATCATGTGTAGCGAGATGAAGGGGTTGCATAATGCGCATTGTGGGGCAGTAATGATTGGGGTTTAGGGATTATGATTGACATGGTCTACTCAATACACGGAGTGTCTTAGTGTGCACAGCGTTTTCACTGGCCACTAATCCGGAGCACCGTCTGTCACGTACTATGCAGCAGCTTAAGATGCCTTTTTTGTCTTCTGTGGACACTTAAATTGTGAACAGTGGTCATGCATTTCAACTTTCAAAGTGGCACCAAAAGAAAACACAATTACTCAATGAACCTTAATTTCAAAGTGTTAAAGCAAATAACGAGTAACTCAAAAACCAGAACTGAAATAATGACGGAGTACGGGGTACCTAAAAGTACACTTGTTTCATGGATAAAGAATAAGGATAAAATAATTAACGGTGTTGAAACCAGCCAATTTGAGCCTGCTCGAAAGCGCAAGGCTTGAAGTTTCATTGTTGTTTTGGCCGTTCGAAGATTTGACCCCCGGTTAATTGGTACCCTCGGTTAATTCGTACTTTTTCCCTTGGTCCCGAGGAGTACGAATTAACGAGGGGCCCCTGTAGCTCAAAATTGAGCGCTACGGCACGACACGCCAAATCAGTCATATTCTTCGGTATGCGAGTTGTTCATGTGTTGGGAGGGGGCGGAGGAGTGGGGGGGGGGGGGGGGGAGGTTGGGGTGGATCATGAACATGTGGCTTTTTACAAACACAGGTCTCCAGTCGTACAATGGGGATTTGAAATGTCCAAATTCCGTAATTTCCTTTTGTGTAAAATGCTGTTATTTTTTCTTTTGCTTCAGATATAAACGAATGTGAAAGTGATCCCTGTTTAAACAATGGAACGTGTAGCGATATTGAAAATGGATATCTGTGCGAGTGCCTCGCTGGTTATTCCGGGGATATCTGCGATATTGGTGAGATTTTCAAACAATTATTTGCACTTTTAAAAACTCGTAGTCCCGTTTTGAAAAATTCTGAGAGAATGTAATTTTTTTGTTCGGTGTAAGAATGCTTGGTTCTCTCTGTACAGGATGTTAAAAGCCTCCACTGGACCGAAGCTGAAATATGGTGGCGACAATCTGCAATTAATATAAATAGGCCACAAAGTGACGGGCCGACAGTGACGACCCGATTATATAGCCCCCCCCCCCCCCCCCCCCCCCCCGCCGCAAGCAAAAAAAAAAAAAAAAGAGAGAGAAAACGAACAATCTTGTAAGATTTTATAATTGTACACCAAAGAAAAGTGCGAAAGAGTCACGACCTGAGGAAACACAAATTTACAAGGAAAAAAGCAAACATATCCCTTGCACAGGCAAAAAAAAAAAAATCGGTCAGTCTAGTTTAATTGTCTTGCCATGAAGTGATGTCTCTTGGCTGTTCACACTAACGACGGCGGTTTTGCAGAAATACGAGGCTGTGATGATGTGCTCTGCTTCAACGACGGGTCGTGTTTGGAGGACGGGGCCGATTCCCGCTGTCAGTGTGCCGTGGGCTTCTCCGGCCCGAACTGTCTCATAGGTAAGTCATCATTGTTAGCACTCTACAGAAACGTCTTCTCCACATCTCCACACAAGAATGAATAAGTTCTGTTTCACCCTTTTGGTTTAGATCATTTTCAAGCAGATTTGTTTTAGATGTAAGTTCTAATAACGTCAATCCATATAAATGTGTGTGTGTGTTTTTTTTTGTGAGGGCTTTGTCGTGTTAAAGTGATACATCAGTGATATTTTATAAAGAGCAATAAAGAAATGTTGTGCGGCCGTAATTTATGTTCCTAGAATGGAATAAGCATCATCGTAAATAGCATCCTTAAAGTACGTACGCATGGGGGAGGGGAGGGGAGGGGGTGGTTGGAGGTCTGGGGCTGCGTGTGAGAGGGTGTGTGTCTGTGTGGAGTGGGGATGAAATTTGTGCGTACGTACTTTTAGTTGGCCCTCTGAAGTCTGGAAAACAGATTATCGTTGGCTTCCCGGACTATTGTGGGTAGGATATTTTTTTTTTCATTTATAACCCGAGAATTAAGGCATACTTTTCGTATCTGATTTTCAGATATCAACGAATGCTTGTCTCAGCCTTGCCTGGGCGGACAGTGCCAAGATGACGTGGCGGGTTTTGTCTGCCTCTGTGACGCCGCACACACAGGCCTTCAGTGTGAAACAAGTACCCTAGTTTCTTTTCTTAAACTCCTCATGTGTGGAATTACAAGCAGCGCGCAGTCACGTGTATGGAATTGCAATTAGAACGCGGTCATGTGCGAAATTGCAATTAGCGCGCAATCGCACGTGTGGTAGTTTTAAGATTTGATTCGCACTTAATTTTTTTTTTTTTTTTTGCCTATGTAAATAGAAGCCAGTAAAACGATAAAACTGCATGCTGTAGACTCGGAGCCTCCTAACAAAAATAAGATACTGTAAATAATGTAGATTTCATGCTTTTATATACAAGCAAAACCTGCATGGTTCTTTTTTTTTTATTACTCGTGCTGAATTCTAATCCGTGACAAAGGATATGTGAAGAATGTTGTAAATACTGTAAGTAATCAAGGAAAGCATCCTTTCTCAAAAAATAAACAAAAAAAAATCTGCATTTTATGTGAAAATGGGATTATTTGAACAAAACGTAAATTTCTTTTTGTCTTATTATTCGAAGTTAAATCTTTTTTCTCTTTCTTTTTAACATAATCTAGATTTCGGAATATATGTGCAAATTTAAGCTGCAGTATGTTTGAGAGTCTCTCATTTAGAGCACAGTTCAATTTTGTTGATTAATCCAGTATTACACCATGCACTTTAAAAATAGCAATGACAGCACAAAGGTTTTAGTGTTTGAGTGCGCGCGTTAATTGAGCACCTCTTTTCCTATTTAAATACATTTGATTAATTTTTAAAATATTTAAGTTGTTTTGATTTTTAAAACATTGAAATAGTCAACAACATCCGCGCGTGGATCGGTTTTAAGAAAAAAGTCTTATTTGTATTTAAGAAATCCCAGTGTGCTGTGACGTCACATCTTGCATTGGAGGAGAAGGGGTGCTGAAAACGAATAATGATTATAAGGAATTAATTTAAGGAAATCATAAGAATTGGGACCCAAAGAAATGCATTTCTCAGTCTATATTTATCCTCGTTGGAAATTTGGTGCTTTACGCTGACATACAATTAAACAACTATATCAATTTTGACCGGGGACACTTGACTCGAGTCATTGTTTATGCAAAAAAGAGAAGCCTAGCTATTTCAATAAGCCTTTAATGTCCTTGGTTTATTGCGAAAATTGCATAAATCGCGCCAGTTGATCGATGACGTCATTGCGTTATTAAGGGTGACAGTGCGCTAATGAAGAAATAATCCCTAAACAACGGAATAGTTAAATGGTGTTTTCATGGGAAAGATTTGCAGAACAACCAAAATATTTGTGTACGTGAATTCTGTGCAAACAAATGGTACAACTTTTGATTTCATTGAAGGAGGATGCATCCGCCTTGCAAAATACCGGAATAAAATATTCACCAGCTCTTGTTGATAAGTCCACCTCTAAACCAAAACCACCTGCTGTTGTGTGGCCTCGTGGTAGTTCACCGCCAAGAGCCTTTGACATACGACCACCAATGTGACCGCTTTTGGTTGCAGCCCCCCCCCCTCCCCCGCCCCCTCCCTCCTTTGTTAGCCTCAACTCAGAGGTCCCACTATATTATACAGTTATATTTCTTGTCATGAAAATAACTTTGATTATACGTATAATTTTCAGATGCATGGATTGGACTTTGGTCCCAATGGTCTGCCTTTGGTTTCTGCTCTGTTACCTGCGGCACGGGTATCCAAGTGCGCATGCGCAGTTGCTTAGTAACTGACACGTGTGACGCAGCAGACAACTATGACTTCAAAGGATGCCAGCAGCGGCCTTGCGCACGTAAGCGGTTGTCCTTTACACACAGGACGCACGGGCGTGGCGGGAATGAGGGAAAGGGGGCGGGGTGTGATCTGTGACGCCACAAATTTTGCTATCAATTTTGGAAATCATGTGTCATTGAAGACTGGTCATCTTGCAGCTGATCTTCAGTTTATTTATGTTGTTGTTTACTCGAGGATTTGTTATTTTCATGAACGTTTCAGCTGGTTGATACGTCATAGCAAATTCTCATTTAAATCTCCGCTGTTTTATAGGCAATAGTTTGTTAAAATTATGAAAATTATTTAATTTTTTTGGTTAAATGTGTGGTTTCTGCAGGAAAGTCACCAAACACTCTGGCGATACCCCGAATACGCGTGTCTGTTCTGTCGTCTCTTCGTCCCAAGGTATGTCGTCATGTGACACGTAACGTAAATACATTATCATTATAATTAATTAATTTTATTTTTTTTGAGTATTTATTTTCTTGGAGAATATTGTGATTGAAGTATCCTGGGAAATATTCCACAGCAAAAATAGCAAACTGAAAATCAAATACCTGGTCAAAATAGGACGTGCATTACAGCGAGCCAGAACACAAGCTAGGCTTACGCCACTGTCTGGGGACAAAAAAAAATAATTGTGACATCGCCACCTTACTTTATTTATTTATCTATCTATATTTTTATTTTTGTTGATACAATGCGGTGCAATGCATCTTTTCATATTTGATGGGATGTTCTCTAGTGAAGATGCTTGAAATTTTTTCTTCTATGAGCGTGTGGGCGTCCGAGATTTTGAATGATTACTGTACGGAGCAATGTAATGCGGTGTAATGCATCTTTTCATATTTGATTCGATGTTCTGCTGTGCAGGTGCTTGATATGGTTCCTCCTATACGCGTGTGGGCGTCCGACACTTTGAATGATTACTGTACGGAGCAGACAGCCAAGTGCTGCGAGCTGCTCAACATCCCTGTGTAAGTACGAATGGCGATCGGGGGCAAAACCCGAGATTTGGACCAGGTTCTGGGTAAAGTGTTTCAAATTATATGGAAGAATGTAGAGAAAATGGACTGAAAATACAATTCAGGACGAGAAACTTCATGCGATTCAAGTGCCAAAATGAATTATCCATGGAGAATTAACTGGAACCTACTCTATTATCTGATGGTCAGTACTAGGTGTCTAGTGCTTATATCTGCTTTCCACTCTCTTGTTTACAGAAATGAGGAGAGTAACTTCACTAGCTTTAAGTCGAGCGATGTCCACGTCTTGTCTACACAACAAATACAAAATGACACGGAGTAAGTGTTGTAGACATAATTCTAACTTCTTCAACAAGTAAAGGAGCAGTTTTCATTTTTACTTTTTAAGAATAAAACAGACCTTTGGATTGAAAACCCTGAAGTGAAAAAGGTCTATTTCGGCAATAGCAGGGGTTTATTATGTATATTGAAAGCGTGTTACATTCATTACGCTGACCTCCAGCTCCAAACCTTTTCCTTCCCCTCACTTGTGCGTACAGTGCTGACAAGCAACGGTCTCTTGTGACGACCATCCGAAGTTTTGCAGTATAATAACACAAAGGCACACGAGCCAGGATTGATGTGACAATGCACTGTCTTGCCGCCGTGTACAGGGCGAAGATCGGCGCCACGCTGAATGCGAGCGAGCTGTACTCAGCATGTACGGGGCAGCCTTACACCGGTGACTCACTGCCAGACGTGCCCGTGTCCGAAGAGGTGCTCCTCGAAGCCTTCAAGAATGGGGAACAACGTTTAGAAGAGGTATTGCTTCACATCCTAACCTTCCTTTTTCTACACCGAATTTGTCACTGTATTTCTGCATAAATTTCGCATCTGATTACAGATCGTTAACAACGAGGTACAGATTAGCCCGGATCCATCGACCCCCGATGAAGCAGACTATACAACAACAGCGAGTACGGCAACCGCCAGCCCGTCGGGCCTGTCCTCATCCGCGGCCGACGGGCTCCTGCCGTTGATTGGAGCCGTGTTAGGCTTCGTGGGCATGCTCGGCATTGCGGGCTGTGCCAGTTTTTATGCTGTAACCAAAATGAAAAGGTCGTCTTATCAGTAAGTTTGTGTGTAGATGGGGTGGGATGGGGGTATCAGGGTGGTGAGTGGCATTTTTTTACCTCACAAAAACATTTTTAACCATTTTTTTTAATATTTAGAAACACTGGTGGAAACAGACTGCGCTCCACAAAACCCCTGTTTGACTTTGGTTTGTGCTGAATTTTCTTCAAACTGGGCCCTATATTTGAATTTTCTTTCTTGAAAATACGTGTGGGTTTTGTCTGAAAAACAAAAGAATGCTGAGTAGAAAGTTATTACTATGTATTAACCTCTAAATGTAAAAGCAGTTTATGGTGTGATACAGATGTTGATTATTTTGTTATCTATGACAGACACAATTTTTTTTGCTTGCAGCGACAGCAAAGAAAGCGCAGACAGCAGCGGCTACCACTGGCGTTACGTCCCACGCATCAGTTTTAAATGGAGACCAGCCTACACCCCTCCTCCAAGTTATGAGTCTATTTCCTATGCGTAGTGATACTTCTGCGGCAGAGCCGAAACTGTTTTTTTTTTAGCCTAGTGTCGAATAGAACTATTATTCTTCCGGTCTATGGTCAACTCGGCACCTTGCCAATTCGGCACCTGACCAACTCGGCACTTTTTGGTTAACTCGGCACCCAACAACTCGGCACCCGCCTTGCCAACTCGGCACCTGGGTATACCAACCCGGCACCCATTATAACAGACTTGTTTTTTAAACCCTGACACTATCTTTTTGTAACAAAATGCAATTATTCTCGTGACTGACGTGCAAAGGAAAGTATTTAATCTCTTTCATTACAATAACAGAGACCCCTTGAAAAGCCTATGATTTTCTGTGTTGTTTTTTATTGCAATTAAGTACATGTCAGAGATCGGTCTTTTATCCATTTCAGCGCAATATTACAGGACGGTTCAAAATCCGGAGATTCCCTTTTTAGCCCAGCTTACGTTACACGTAAGCTGGGGTATTCCTATCGGTTTGCGGGTGGCGTCCGTTAGTTAGTTAGTTAGTTCGCTGTAAACTTTGTTTCAAAATGCATCTCCTCCTACAATTTTGATTCGATGCCATTTATTTTTGGTGTGAGGCATCCCTAAGGGGTCGTGCATACGGCTTGTGCTTTTCTAGTTGATCGGGTGATTTTTGAATTTTTGGCGAATTTTTGAAGAAATTTTAAAATGTATCTCCTCTTACATTTTTGACCCGATGTCATTTATTTTTGGTATGAGGCACCCCTAAAGGGTCGTGCATACGGCTTGTACTTTTTTAGTTTATATTTTTGGGGAATTTTTGAAGCAAAAATTTCGAAAATAATTCAAAATGCATCTACCCATACAATTTTGATTCGATGTCATTTACTTTTGGTGTGAGTGGATACGGCTTGTGCTTTTTAGTCGATCGGGCAATTTTTGTATTTTTAGGGAGTTTTTGAAGAAAAAAACTTCAAAATGCATTTCCCCCTACAGTTTTTTTTTTCTGGGGGGTTTTTTGGATACGACTTGCGCTTTTTAGTCGATCCGACAATTTCTGTATTTTTTGGGAATTTTTGAAGAAAAACTTCAAAATGCATTTCCTCCTACAGTTTTTATCCGATTTCATTTATTTTTTTGCTATGAGGCATCCTTAGGTAGGTCTCGCATACGACTTGTGCTATTTGACTCGACTTGGGAATTTTTGATTTTGGGGGTAATTTTTGATGAAAATACCTCAAAATGCATTTTCTCGTGCAATTTTGATCAAACATCATTTATTTTGGGGCTGAGGCATGCTTAGGGTATCGTGAATATGGCCTGTCTTTTTCAGTCGATGAGAGAATTTTTGAAGAAAAAAATTCAAATTGCATTTCCTCCTACAGTTTTTATCAGATTTCATTTATTTTCGATATGAGCCGTCTCTAGGGGGTCATGCATACGGCTTGTGCTTTTTGAGTGAATTGGAAAACTTATAAATTTTTTTTTCGAAGTTTTTGAGAAAAACAAATTAAATGAATCTCCTACAGCGCATAAACGCAAGTTAAATGAACATTCGGAGTAGTCTAAATTAAGCACTGCGCATCGATGCAAGTTAAATAAACATGCGCATTGGTCCGAAATGTGAACCGCGCATCGACGGAAGATACATAAACATGCGAACTGGTCCAAAATAAGCACCGCGCATCAACGCAAGTTAAATGAACATGCGCAATGGTCCGAAAAAAGAACTACGCTTCGACGTAAGTTGAATAGACATGCGCAGTGGTCTGAAATGCGAACCGCGCATCAACGCAGCCTAAAGAAACATGCGCACTGGTCCTAAAAGCGAACCTCACATCGAGGAAAATTAAATAAACATGCGCAGTGGTCCGAAAAGCGAACCGCGCATCAACGCAAGTTAAATAAATATGCGCACTGGTCTGAAATGAGAACCATGCATCAACACAAGTTAAATAAACATGGGCAATGGCCTGAAATGCGATCCGCGCATCGACGGAAGTTAAATAAACATGCGATCCGGTCCAAAATAAGCACCGCACATCAACGCAAGTTAAACAAACATGCGCACTTGTCCGAAAAAAAGAACCACGCATCGACGCAAGTTGAATAGACATGCGCAGTGGTCTGAAATGAGAACCGCGCATCAACGCAACTTAAATAAACATGCGCAGTGGTAGAAGAAAGAACCATGAATCGACGCAAGTTATATAGACATAAGAGTCGGGCATCGATGGGACTTAAATAAACATGCGTTCTGGTCCGAAACGCAAATCGCGCGTCAACGCAAGTTAAATGAACCTGCTCACTTGTCCCAAAATGCGAACTGCGCATCAACGCAACCTAAAGAAACAGGTATACTGGTCCGAAATGAGAACCGGATATCAACGCAAATTAAATAAATATGCACACTGGTCCGAATTGCGAACCGCACATAAGCGTAAGTTAAATAAACATTTGCACCAGTCCAAAATAAGTACCGATCATCAACACAATTTGAATAAATATGTGCAATGGTCCAAAATGCGAACCACGCATCAACACAAGTTAAAAAAAAACATGTGCGCCGGTCCGAAATGCGAATCGCACAGCAACACAAGCTAAATAAGCAAGCACACTGAACCAAAATAAGCACCTTGCATCCACGCAAGTTAAATAAACATGCGCACTATTTCGAAATGCGAACTGCCCATTAACGCAACTTAGATACATGCGCACTATTCTAAATAAGAACTGCGCATCAACGCAACTTAAATAAACATGCGCACTGGTCCAGAATAAGAACCGCGCATCAACTCAAGTTAAAGAAATATGCGCATTGGCCTGAAATAAGAACCGCGCATCGACGCACGTTAAATAAACATACGCAGTCGTTCGAAATGCGAACCAAGCGCCAACGTAAGTTAAATAAACATTTGCACTGGTCTAAAATAAGCACCGCGCATCAACGCAAGTTAAATAAACATGCGCACTTCTCCGAAATTCGAACCGCGCATCAACCCAAGTTAAATAAACATGCGCAGTGGTTCGAAATGCGAACTACGCTCCAACACAAGTTAAATAAACATCTGCAGTGGTCCAAAATAAGCACTGCGCATCAACGCAAGTTAAATAAACATGCGCACTGGTCCGAAATTCGAACCGCGCATTAATGCAAGTTAAATAAACATGCGTAATGATCCAAAATTCGAACTGCTCAACAACGCAAGTTAAATAAACATAGGCACACGTCCAAAATAAGCACCGTGCATCAACGCAAGTTAAATAAACATGCAAACTGGTCCGAAATGCGAACCGCGCATCAAGGCAACGTATGGAAACTTGTGCACTTGTCCAAAATAAGTACCGCTCATCAACGCAAGTACAATAAACATGCGTGTTGGTCTGGAATAAGAATCGCGCATCGACGCAAGGTAAATAAACATGCGCAGTGATCCGAAATAAGAACCGCACATCAACACAAGGTAAATAAACATGCGCATTGATCCGAAATAAGAACCGCACATCAAGACAAGGTAAAAAAACGCGCGCACTGATCCGAAATAAGAACCGCACATTCACAAAAGGTAAAAAAAAACATTGGCGCTCGTCAGAAATGCGAACCGCACATCAACGCAAGTTAAATAAACATGTGCACTGTTCCAAAATGGGAGCCGCGCATCTACGCAAAGTTAAATAAACATGCGCACTTATCTGAATAAGAACCGCGCATCAAGGCAAGTTACATAAATATACGCACTGGTCCGAAATGCGAGTGTTGTTTGAAGGTATCTATGGCAGACTATCCTGTCTACCAGAGATACAAAAAATCTGTTTCCCATTTTTCTGGGAAAGAAATCTTTGTATGCATTTATCGGTCTATGTTCTGGTCCGGTGCTAAATTAATTATTGGGCTAGCTCTTTGCCGTCTCATCTTTTGAAGCCCAATCTTTCAGGAAAATTCCGTTACTCATGCACGCTGGAATTTGGTCTTATTTCTTTTCGTAAGCTGGGACTTTGTCCTTGGACAAACTTGTTTGTTTTGTATTGAAGTGCTATAGTTTCCCTGGTAAATTGTAATTCATGTTTGAGGGTATAATTGCAACTGGAATAATATCTGACAAGCAAAGTGATTGGATTGCACTTGACTGAGTAATTTACGGAGTAACCTTTGACAAGCAATTGTGATTGGTTCGGCTGCATAGCTCGAGGGCATTAAAAGGGATGTTTTGTGAAAGAAAGATTCATCACAACTCAATGCGGATAACTATGATTCATGAAATAAGCCTTAGGATAACTGCAATTTGAAAAATAGACTTCGGATAATTACGTTCAACTTGCTTTTTCTGTGCACTGAGATGCCACTGGATAAATGCCTTTACGGCAAAGAGGTTCTTAGACCTCGTCAGCAGATCGTTAATTACATTAATTGTTCTAAATTGCAACATAGGACATGCTTCACGGGAATTTCCAGACGGATTATCACGCTGCGAAAAGAGTTTGCCTGAATGTATTTTATAATTTGACAGTGAAAATGAGAATTAAACAGTAAGAATGGTGATGTTATGCAGTTGCAATTTATTGGTATTTCTATTATTGGAATTGCAATTAATAAATAAACTGGCTTGCAATTATAACAAGCAAACAAAAAAACTGAAAATAAGAACTAGAGCCTCAGTAAGGCAGGATCCCCCGTGAAGCAGTAAAAGTAAAATGAGGTCAAGCCACGCTGCAAGCTTCAGGTTCCTACGACAATCCATTCTATGACAAGTCGGCCGGACAAAACAGCGTCTCACGATTAATTTAAAGCCAAAAATTCACCATTTTTGACAATTTCCCACGGCGTCAATTTTTGGCCGATTTTAACAATAATGCCACGTTGCACATCTTCAATATATACATTTTCACCACGCAAGGTTTCAGGCTCCCATGACACAATTCTATGAGAAGTCGGCAAAACTTAGCACTTTTTGCGGACAGACAGATGGACGGACGGACCAGCTCATAACTATATCTCTCCGTTTCACGGGGAATAATAAAACTGAACGAATTGTAATATTATGTAAGTTGCAATTCATGGGATTTAAATTGTCGCAATTATTATTAATAAGACAGTGGACAGCATCACTGGCTTTAGTCATAAATTAGGGCAAATGTTCAATTGCAATATTTTGTTGGTATTTGCGGAGAAGCCTTGAACGCAATCAATAAATATTTTTTTGCTATTTTTATATCGAAAAAGGTTGAATAAAAAATCATAAGTTGACAAAAACACGAGTTTTTCATTTATTTGCGGTGGGATTTGTTTTTTTTACGGGTGCCGAGTTGGTATCACCGGGTGCCGAGTTGGTCACACCGGGTGCCGAGTTGGTAAGAATTTGGGTGCCGAGTTGGTAAACGCGGGTGCCGAGTTGGCAGGTGCCGAGTTGGCCAGGTGCTGAGTTGACCAAACCCCATTCTTCCATATACTTTGGTTATTATATTCAAGAAAACGCTGGCTTCAGTAACAGCGTGTTCTATTATAACTTATTATATGTTTAGGCTTCATTGTGATCTTCATCAACCGTGAAATAAAATCAAACAGCTACGAGTGGAAAAAAGGACTAATCTCATGGCGGCATTCCGTCAGAGCTTTCGCAGGTACATTTGTGAGATGTTAACCACGCAGTTTTCCAGTTCACTAACCTAAGCATTGTGTGCCTTTTGCCGTTCATTATTGCGTGTTTTTTTTTTTTATTTTTTTTTTTTTTGTTTTTTTTTTTTTTTTTGTTGTTGTTGTTAGTTTGTAATTTCCGTTTATTAATTTTAATGGATTAATTAAGGCATTATGTGAAATTTCCAATCATTAAGCAATATATTGTAAGCAATTTCTAGTTTAAAGTTTGTATTTAATCGTGAACAGTTTGTATTTAATCGTTGGTAAGCGTTTGCATGTGCTTAACTAATTACTTAATCTATCATTATCAGTTTACATTTGTTTAAAAAACTGTTTTTATTAGTTTACATTGGATTATTAAGTGTGTTTTGAATAGTTACCAGTTCACATTTGTTAAATATGTTAAATAAGGCGTGGAGAGTTAACTTTTAATCGCCTCACATATTGTTAAAAAATATAATTATTACTGGCGGTTATACAGTTTTCTATTGATTAATTTAGTATTGTTAACAGTTTTCGTTTCGTTAAATTAAGCGTTGTTCAGTGTTACAGCTGATAAGTGAAGCAGCTTAGTAAATAACCCGTTATGTTACTTTTTAAAGTTATCGCCTTGATATTTGTATTGTTTATTTATTAAGCTCTTTTTATTTAAGCTGTCTGTTATTTATTTGTGAAGTGCTTGTATATAAACCTTGTGTGATCATATCTTCTTTTTTTTTTTACTGGGAAACTATCAAAGTGCCCAACACTTTAAATCACCATGATATCGGTTAGAAGGGACGAATAATCCTACCGCAAATTCTGCAAATATGTCAAAGCTGGTGTTGAAAAATTTAATGATACTTTTCCCCACAAAAAGGCCTCCTGAATACACTTGTCATCTCTGCATTTACAAAACGTACATATATTTATACAAATAAAAACCTTAAAAAATAAGAAATTTTATTTTTAAAAATACAATATTAATAATCTACAACAATAATAACAACAAACGTTTGTTTTGCACCACGGGCATTTGATATTTAATGACTATCAGTGTCATTTCATTGAAGTTTACACAAAATTGTATGTAAATAAAAGAACATGAGTGGGGTGGGTGGGGGGGGGGGGGGGGGGGGGTAAGCATAGGTTGAGTTTTGGCCAGTCAACAACGGCTTAATACAAAGATCTTCATACTTTTTCAAAGATAAAAACCTAACCCTGTTTATTGCCAATATCAGAGATCAGAAATGTCATTTTTAGAACTGGAAGAATAAATCAATTCAGACCATCCCATATCTTGTTTCTAATGACTTGAAATGCTGTTTTCACATTTTTTGATGAATTTTTGATATTAATAATTATCTCATGATATCTGTAATTGAATGTACACCTTTAAAATTGAATTTTAGACATTCAAATGGGTTTGAATATTTGATATGTGTAGTTAAATTTAAGATATTTTATATTCAATTAACGATATCTGAGATTCTATCGTAGATAAAAAATATCTGGGATTATATTAAAATGGCGTTGCATAGAACTCGCAGTATTCGCCATTTCTAGACTTATTTTTCTTATATGGTCTTGACCAAAATACTGATAGGCTCAAATATCACTTCTTTTTTCCCCTTACATTTCGAACATTTAGAAACTGGCCATTGATCTCTCAGGGACCATTCAAATATTGCTTTGATGACTAGAATTTATGAAGTCATATTTTAAAGGACAAGACGCAAACTTTCTTATTCTATTTTAAGCAATATTTATATTATTGCACTGTACTGTTATTGTCTTCTTTTTTTAAGTTAGGGGACGTAAAACTCACGGGCATCTTCAAGTCCCGTCTGAACATCTTCTGAATAGTTTTATAATGAATTATTTTGCAAGGTGAGCTTTTCGGTGAAACGGGATGAAATTGTGATTAAGTCTTGTGTTGTACAAGTATATCTTGTAAATATAGTAAGTTGTTCTGTATTTATGTAGGGATTTATGTAGGTATTTAGGTGTTTATTCTGTACTTTAAGATAAAGAATATGTCTCGTATTTATTTTGAAACCCTGCCTGAGAAAAATCATTTGGTTGAATAAATTTAAAAAAAAACTGTTTGCCAGCAAGCACACGAAGGAAACAGTGGTATTTTTGTATTTTGCGGTAGGTACGACGAATATTAGACGTCACCGCAAGGTTCGCTATTCCAACAACACCTATGTCACGTGACGTAAAGGTACATTGGTGAGTTTGTGATGTCACTACTTAATAATTAGGCAGCTTAAACTCCTTTGAAAATGCGAGAAAAATGTTCAAGTTGTCATAGCAACAACATAAAATACCCAAAGTGTTCAGAAACAAAACAAAACATATGTAACAGTATAAAATAAAATTTAAACCAAGGTTATTTTTTTTTTTGTATCAAAATTCACACAATCAAAGAAGTGACTTAAACTTGAAAGGAGGAATGTTTTTGCAATATTAACATAAGGGAATAATAAAAACAATGAATTTTTAATTTTTTTTATCCTTAAAAACGTGTTTTTTTTTTCAAATAAAGCAACTTTCGAACAGATATACAGGGGAAATTGTTCAACTTAGTGTAGGCGGAATGGTGGTGGGTTTACACCCCTACCACTCCGTGAAAGCTGTATTTAAGAGAAAATCAGCAGGTTTCGGGTGGACAATTCGCACCGCCCCCCCTTCCCCCCCACCCCCCCCCCCCCATCCCGTCTCCGGGCTACATGCTATCAACTGTTTTATTAGGATACGTTTATACTTTGATACGCAGCTTGTTGACCCATTTCTCTCAGATAAGCATATTCAGCAATAAAATAAAGACTGCCCTGTATAACACAGATAACTATGGACACTATGAGCTTGACGTTCATACAGAGAAAATGGCTGATAAGAAAGCAGAGAGCGAGTCCGACGCTTTGCCACAGTCTGTAGACGGAGAAACTCGACGCTTGCCTGTCGTAAAACACCACGCCTATCATCGCTGAAATATTCAAAATAACCGATACTTACAGCAATATACGGTGGAAAATATGTCGTTATAAGCATTATGTCGCTGTAATTCATGAAAAGTGAAAAATCTGAGCAAAAATAAGACAGCTGTGTCATTGTACGTGGTACGTCATTATAACACGTGACGTCATAACGGAGTTTTACTTGCGTGTTTGGTTTCGAATCTAAGACAGCTGTGTCATTCTGCACGGTACGTTATTGTAACACGTGTCGTTATAACGGAGCTTTATTCACGTGTCTGGTTTCGACTCCAATACAACTGTATGCTCAAGTTAAAAGAGGTTATGAACTCTTTAAAAAATGTCAAAAAAGTTAACTCGTATTGTCGTGGGAGGAAACAAAATGACAGCCAAATATGAAATTTGACCGCGAAGAAATTGATGCACTAGAACTGAAATCACAGTGATTTTAAAGTTCTATAACTTACTGCTATAACTAAATATATTTCTGTGGATATTTTTAAACTCTTTTTTGGTCGTTGCGCCAAGATTCTGATCAAGCTGATCATGACTATATGGTCGGACGTGCCGATAGCATTGAGAATAAGCCTCTGCTTTGTTATAAAACATACCTGACGTCGTCGTTTGCCACACACCGTCACTTAGTCCCCAAACCAACGATAACGTGAAAATGACCACTATCTGGCCGCTCTTAGGCTCCCATAGGCACATTGCAACCATAGCTATCAAATTAAGGGATGTTGCAAACGCGAAGAGCACAGTCCGTCCCGTGTATTTCTCCAGCCTCCCGGCCATGAATGCCGCGCTCGCATTGCCTATCCCAAACGCCATCATGGTGTAGCCGATTTTGTCAATACCATAAGCACAGCCAACAAACGCCTGAGAAATTCACAGAGAAACAATAACTTCGAGGAAATGCATAATGAAAAACTAGACTGAAATTCGCACAGCGAATTAGATCCCACTTGGAATGATAACTTAAAACGGAAGGTAGATGATATTGCTATTTGTTAACAATTTTCACATATCTGAATGCAGAACATCCTCCTAAATACTCCCAACTATACCGGTAAGATCAAGGTCAAAAATTTTTATCAGATGACCCTCCATACATGTGCCAAGTTTGGTTGGTCTAGCTTCAGCGGTCTTGGAGGAGATGTCTGAAAACCGATTGCTCTATCTCTTACCGTTTTCGAGAAAAGGCCAACTTCCGGTTTTGGGCTCGAAAGTGACCGATGGTCGAAGACACCGGAATTTATACCTTATGTAACGTCGTATAGGGGGTGGCGATCGAAAATGAGGTCAAAATTGCTCTCTTACCGTTTTCGAGATAAAGGCCAACTTCCGGTTTGGGGCTCGAAAGTGACCTGGAGGTCAAGGAAACAACCGTAAGTGATACCTGACGTAAGGTCGTATAGGGGGTGGAAGTCGAAAAAAGGTAAGAATCTCTTACCGTTTTTGAGATAAATCATTGTTTTTCTTAACGTTTTTTGCGATTTGACCTTGACCATCAAGGTCAAGGTCAAAAATTTTTAACTGGTGCCTCAGATCACATCGTCCTATATATACGTGCGGAGTTTGGCTTTTCTAGCTTCAACGGCCTTGCAGTAGATGTCTGGAAACCGATTGACCTTTTTCGCCATTTGACCTTGACCAGTAAGTTTAAGGTCGAAAATTTTTATCAGGTGCACCACTTCAGATGACCCTCCATTCATGTGCCAAGTTTGGTTGGTCTAGCTTCAGCGGTCTTGGAGGAGATGTCTGGAAACCGATTCGCGGAAGAAGAAAAAAAAAGGGAGGAAAAAAAGTGAAAAATTCGAGGCAATCCATCCCCATTTGGTATTTTTAATACCAAGTGCGGACTAGACTGTCCAGTACGAATAGCTGCCATCGTAGTGTCTAAAATTATATAGACAACGTCTCACATTCTATAAATCCGTTGACTTAAAATTTTGTGTTTTACGCACATTACAAAAAGATACATTGCGCCCGCCTTTTTTATGATCTCTGGGAAAATGTACTTAATGTGATGACAAGAGCTTCACGAGGTATACAATCTTATTTTTATGTTATTGTTATTAGTGAGTAACTAATACAGCTGAAATTGGCGTTTCATTTCTCACTAAGTTCTGCAAAAAAACGATTGGCGTCTCCCTTCTCGCAAACTTGTGCAAAACATCGATATCCTCTCAGATTCCCCTCCCTCAGACGATCAACACGAACCGGGTCAGAAAGGCTATGATTTTGCTGTGCGCAAACAATTTATAGACTATTTCTATAAAAAACGAGTGTTGATGCGAGACTGTATATTCTGACATCATAGATATTTTCCACGAACCTTGGTGTATTCAGAGGACAAAAATGCTAGATTGTTTCCGGTCCAGAAGTATAGAGGAACGAGTAATAGGGTCACTTTATGTTTGTGCTCCAGTATTGTTTCCACACAAACTGCCTTCAGTGAGCTGCCAGAAACATCGCATTGGATTTGGTCGACCATGAAAACAGTAAGCAAACAGCCAGTGAGAATCGCGGCCAGCATTAGTCCAAACAGGATGTAGATGAGCTTGGTGGGTGGGGGCTCCAGGTTGGTAGTATTAGAGTGGCTCTCACAGAAGTGGAATCCACATTCGACCCCTGCCTTGGCTCCGCTGTCGGTTGCATTTCGATGGTGGTGCAATACCACTGAAGAAATAACATTGCCCCATATTTGAGTATTTTGCCAGAAGAAGAAAAAGATTCCATTGAAGCGGCTTATTGAAAGGCTTAAAATCTGGCCAGTCAAATTCGAATAATCCGTTGCTAAGGAAGTGACGTAAATGCCTTGTGCTGCTCCAATAGGAATTACGAATATCCCTTGAATGATGCAAATTGGTATCAAAGTGTAGAACTGAGGGTAAAAATTCGCCAGCGTGTACAAGCCATAGGCTGCGAATGCGCACAGCACGGCTCCTTTGCAAGTCAGTATTCTAAGCATCAACGGCACGAAGACGCTGGCAACGACGCACGAGGCGTAAAAACATGACAGCGCGATCACTCCCAAACCGGCATGTTTGTTGATTGTACTTTGTAAGTTTTGAACCGCTGCAAAGGAAGTATACACTAGCAAAAAGGAAACTGCCAGACAGATAAGGTTCTTCCATATTCTGCCAGTACTTTGTGGCTTGGAGGAGCTGTCCGGAAGTAATTTCGTCGACTCTGTGACATCTGTTATTGTTTCAGAAGTGACCGAATTAGGATTCTGTATGGAAGTTTCTGTCATTGTGACTAAGCAGGAGTATTCAATAAACGTATTCAAGTGAACATTTCCAATTTCTAGTGAAATAATACAATCTTAAGCATGCATCTTGTGGTTATAGGCCATACACATCGGCTTGGTATTATTATGTCTTTATTTGTTTGTATCCAAACTCGAAGGACACAGCTAGAATATCCCCACGAATAAACACAAGAGCAAGTTATTGACACCGAATAACATTTCGCCTGAGATGCTTCAGAATGGATTCATACAACATGATGGTTTTAAAGTTTAGTCCTTGTCGCGATTAAAATGATATTAGCACTGTGCGGATCCAGCACTTTTTTTACAACGGATACACGGTTTTTCAAGAGGCGGCGGTTGTGACTTAATATTTTTGCCCGAAAATGGCTGATTTTTTCGTGTCATCTTAAGAAACTGTGCTTTTGCTATGTCTTGAATTCCACCCCCCATCCCCCCCCCCCCAAACGTCGATGACGCATCACTTATCTTTTCAAAGAAAGAAGCTTTTGAATTTATTTTACGTCACAGTAACAATATTGCTAAGCCATATACCTATCGCCATTTCTACAACTGGTTGTGTTTATCAAATAACTTTAATCAGGAATCTCGATATTTCAATTTGAGGTGTTTTTTTTGGAGATACTGTTTCAATAACTCTTGAAGTAAATCTGACACGGTAGTGTAATGTACTGGTTATATTCAAGTGGTCTTACAGGGTGTTACGAATTTGTGTCTAACGTTATGGATGCGAAATGGTCACTTTTTCATTAGGATGCAAGACGTGGAGATGCGAGATTTCAAGATGATATACATCCAGATTCGAGGACTCTACGTGCGGATGATCACACATGTTCATTGAGGGCGTCCTGTGGAACGGAAGAATCAGAATCGCACCGGTGAGTTATCACATTCAACAACACTTGTGTCAAGCACTGTATGTGCCATAGCATTTCCTTTTGAACCCCCCCCCCCCTCCTCCCCACGAACGAGGTTCGGACGGCGAGCCACAGAGTAATTATATATATTACAGGCTATGATTTAAAATAGGCTATCTGCTGTTAGCCTGAAAAGGTCAGGCTATCTCTATATGGCCCAAGTCAGTCAGACTAACAATAAATGGCCTGAAAAGTCAGACTGTAGTAGACACACTTATTATACTCAAAGCCTGTAACATATAGACATACACATATATGTGTGTGTTCGTGATAGGATACTGGTAGCGGAGCTAACGACTGCACAGAAACGAATGTCACATGACAGTCGGGCAGTCATACAGCATTTCCCCTCCCCAATATCCGCACCCGTATCCTAAGTGTTTGCGTGAGTAACAGTTCGTGTGTGTACAAGTATGCCACAGTCGCTGGGTTTTATGGAATTAAGTCATCTTATTGTTCCGGTGAAACCCAAAATATACCAGAAAAGGATTAAGAAATATTCATAGCACGTGAGCGCTTCCAGTTGTGGAAGTTTTGTGTCCGTCTGGCACGTGGTTTTGTAAACTTTTTAGTAATATTTTAAGTTTCGTAGAGGCTGCTATGGAGCCACTGTGAAATTTATATCGCCCGCAGATTTAAATGGATTGGTCAAAGGCCATTACTGAGTGAACAAAAATAAAGGTATGCTATCCTGGAGAGCTCACCGGGCATTTTGTCGGTCACAGGAGTTTAAACTAAGTTGCATTCATATGTGTAGTCAACTCAGGTTTTTGTGAATGAACCTGAAAACTAAAGCGAAAAAGCCATCGCAGGGAGCACAGTCCCCAAACAGAATCCAGTGTGGCCTTCAATTTTGACTAAATTACACCAATTTCTTGTTGTTGTTGTTGTTTTTTTTTGTTTGTTTGTTTGTTTGTTTTTTTTTTTTTTTGGTCGATAGCCTCTTTAAGGTATTAACAAAAGAAAAATGAAAATTGAAAGTATTCATGATTTATTCAGTAATATTTCAGTGCTTGTTTATATATACCAAGAACACATTCTGTTTTCAATCTACCCGAATAACCTGCGGGTTATTGAAGTAAAGACTAAAACGTTTAAGTAAAACCTAAAAACAATATAAATGTTTCGCAGTATACAGCAAACATTTCCTGCTACAATTTTCTAGCGTGTCTGTTGTATGAAAGATGGCCGCCACAAACTGGCGTGGGCGTTTCCGTACACACCAATCATGCTTATGAACGAAGTATTTTGCATCTAAAAAACTCATATGTACAACAAACTGCTAATAGCACAACACACCTGTTTCATAAAAACATATGACATTGTACCACAGAATTCTCATTTGCTGCTGCTGTGCAAGCAAAATTACAAAGAGCAGAAGCACCACTAAAATTTTAGCGTAACTGCGGCATATATCTACTCTAAAACTGCTACACAACAAAAAAGTGTAATATTCAAAATACAAGGCTTATTTCCGGGATATGTAATAAACCAATCAATATGAACACACCTGGAATTCATACTGTAACAATTTCCAGGAACTGAATGAGCAGTCCTGTAGCATAGAATCAAAGTCTAACACAAACTGCGATCTCAAACAACATAGAACTCAATCTCTCACAACACAATTTCCACGCTATATCTACCTTAATAAGAAGTTTTCTTACTTTGTGCCAAAGCTGGGGCATTTTTAACGCCAACATTTTTTCATTACTCTTGAGCTATTAGAAATTACACATCCATTTGCACCCAGTTTTAAAACAACCGGTTTGCACATTTAAATCCACAGAACACCGACAGTTCACCTCTGCTACAAGATCTTGTAATCATTCCAAACACTGCAACATAAATCAGATCATTCGATATCGCAGTATTTGGAAAAGAAAATGGGTCTTGAACGATAACATGAAATTTTCGGGGTTTGAAAAACCACCAGTTTCCAAGACAACAATAGGCGCGGAAACAAAGATTATGATGGAGATTTTTTAACAAACTGGAAGTATCAATATTGGATTACTACGCACTTTATGGTGGAGACTTAAATTTGATTCAACTGTAAGTCAAATGCAGAAATAGAATTTTAAAAATAAAATTACTAAAACGAGCGGTATCCTCTTTCTGGTTGTATAAAATCATGCAGAATAGCTTTACCTTTCTGTGTACTCGGCACTATTTGCATGCCGCAGTATCAAGTCCTTGATTTCCTGCGGTGGATTCATTCCATATTTACTGGCCCTTTCCCAGCGCTCCAGCCTGGATATACCTGGAACACACCAATTGTACGATAATTGCACCCTCAGCCTAAAACAATCAAGACTGCATCTATGCTATTTTCTCGTTTTTTGTGTGTGTTTGTTTGTTTTTTTTTTTTTTGTTTTTTTTTTTTTGTTTTGTATTTTTTGTTGTTTAACGGGGTAGGAAATGAAATCTAATCCCCTCCCCCATCCCCAGCATGGGGCCGAAAAAAATACCGCCCTTACCAAAAGATTTCTGTCGGTAGTATAAAGAGCCGATGTTTTTAGTGTTTATGGATTAATAGTACGAAAATTACTTTCTGTACGAGAAATCATCACAGGATACCTTGCATGTTTTTCTCTTACCTATACTTGGGCCGAAGTTCCAATCCAGGTCAAATTTACGAAGTTTATCTAAGTCGCCTTCTGTAATGCGCTTGATCGGTGCTTTCGCTTCTTCTGCAACTAAACCAAAGAAAAGTTGTTTTCGTTCTTTTCATGAGGCAGTTCATATTTTCGACTACGCCTGCTCAGTAGAAGAAATCAGCAGAACACTAGTGGAGATAAAACATAGGGAAATTAATAAGGAAAATCTGTTAAAATTGTTTTGTCCTGTCATGAAATATTTAGAATGTGTTAAACTTTTAAGGTGTAGGAAAATTTATTCATATTATTTAAATTGTTTCTAACCCAAAACGAGCTCTACATAGTTTACTGAATTCGTGCGAATCTGTGAAGTGATTCCGTACGAGTTCTTTTTTTCGCCATAACCTTGTTACGCGTGAAGGTTACCCAAATCCGGGACAATTGGGACTGGCGTACACGAGGCGCAGTGATCACAAAGCAAGGGTCATCGCGCTGGTGCAGCACTTGTTTACAGGGAATGTATCACTTGTGTCAGTGTTTATAATAAGTTTTACGTATGAGCACTCACCCATACGTCTGACTGAATGTAAAAAGTCTGAAGTATGATTTTTTTCATTTCATTTAGTAAATACAAAGCTCAATTATTATCGTAAGATATGGTGAAACACGTAAATAATCAGTTGTAGAATCATTGTTCTTGTGGGTGATGATGGGGGAATATCCTGGTCTCAAGAAAACATCTATTTTTCTCAGTACAAAATTGTTACTTGACTTTAAACATTGTGCGCCGTAATTTAAAATTGGGCCATTTATGTGATGTACTCGTTCTAAAATAACGCCACAGGGCGGAGTCTTGCGCCGAGATTAGCAAAATTGACATCAATGACAAGTTCTGTTGTGGGAACTGTGACTCTTGCTGTCATAAGAAGACCGCAAGAGTCATCTGGACTAGAGCGAACGCGCTAACAAAAGGGACTGTTCTCGGCGTTTGGGGATAGTACTTCACAATTAGCTTTCCGCGTTTAGGGGTCGACTTAAAAAAAGTCTTGGACACGTATGGAAACTATTGGTACGTGAGTGCCTCTCCGCCCCCTCCCCTGATACGGCCATGGACTACAATTACATTTCCTGGTAGAGACGCGGAAATGTATTATTATGTGATACATGTGCAGTCAATAAATAAACGTTATTGTTGTAAAATAATGACAATAGGTTAGATTGTTATGGAAAAAAATGCTGTGAAATATTCATTGGTTTATACATTTTTTTTTAATCAGCATAATACAAATGGAAATCGGCGAAAACTTGGGAATCCCACGGTTACTATTTTCCAATCAGCATAGCAAAAATCCAATAAGCCAAATCACACTTTGGGCGTTCCCAATAAAAATGCGCAAAAATTCTGAGTTTCGAATAAAAATAACCGGGGGAAAAACGAAAGAAATGATAGAGAGATTTCTTCTAAATATCAAATTTCTCTTGCACCAAAGGGCGATCGGGTTTTTAACAACCCGTATGCTATTTCAAAAATTAATTGAAAGTTTTAACAAATAGTTTCAAGTTTCAATTTCTTTTATGTTCTATATATGAGCTGCGATATTTCTTCTATATTTTTCTATCATTTCTTTAATTTTTTACCCGGTTTTCTTGCAGTCGAAAGTCAGAATTCTTAAGTTTTTTATTCAAAACACCTAAAGTGTGATTTAGTCCCAGCGGACCCTTTCTATCTTCCTAGGACATAGGAAGACCGCAAGAGTCATGCACTTGTAGGACTAAGTTTAATTTGCCTTATCGAAAGACCCCTATTTTTCTAGTTATTTTTGTTCCTCCAAAACGTCCAGTACATCTGATTTTATGGTTGTTTTAGATCGTGCAATGTTGTGGAGAGTGTCAGATTTCAAAATGTTATACAGAATGTCCATAGCCTGAGATCGTTTTTGCAAAGCTTGTATTATCGTCCATAAAATATAATGTATTGATTTGCTGTCCACTGCAATACAATATTTACCACCTTCTATGTACCTGGTTTATTTTTATAACCATCCTGACGTTTCTTTTCAACACGGTAATGATCAGTCAAGAGATTTGATGTCATTTTAGGTTTGTTTATTTAGCTGACGCTTGTGTGTTTACAAAGCGCAAAATGTTGCGTTTCTTCAATGATCCGTATCCCCACAAGTTGCAAAACAGCGTGCGTTGTTATAAAACAGCTGACCTCTCATGAGTTCTATCTGTCGTGTATGAACACGGATTGGTGGATATTTTAAAAAGTAGTTCCACTCTTTGTGAGTATTATCTCCGCGAAATCCCCAGGGGGTCTTCGGAGTAAAAAAGGTGTTATACACGACAAACCAAACCGTTGGCTGTTGAACAGCAACGAAACAGCATGTAAATAAATTAAGTAAAAGTTCCTTTTTATTTTATATTCTTTTTTCTTGCACACAAATAGTGCATATATTATCTCCAAACATGAAAAAAGAATAAAATAAACTTGAGTAACGAGAATAATTGAAGAAATAAAATGGACTTAGAATTTAAGCTGATTTCAAAACCATAAAACGTTCAAACATCAAAAATGCATTCTCTTTCGATTCTAGTTTTTATTTGAAAACATGTCGATCACAAAAACATAACTCCTTCCTTGCGTGACTGAAAGGGTATATTTAAATAATCGCTCAGATATTTTCAGCTCTTGGATCAAGAGATAATAAAAAAACGGAAGATGTATATTCCGGGGTAAATGTGAAAACACATAGCTTACCCATCAGTCGCCAGAGGGCACAAATTGATCACGTGTTTGTTTTTTAAACTATGATTGGCTGCATGCTTGTTATCAGCTGTTTGACAGATGACAGTTGTGGTGGTGTTGTAAGAGGATGGGTCGGATAAGACCCAAATTTATCAGGAAATATTCGTTATATAGACACCAAAAGGCGTCAGAACTGTACTTTTATATACCCCGATATATTTTGTGATAATTATACCATAGGACATATTTTTCTGGATTTACGGTACGATATTTCAAACAGCAATGGCGATGTCAAAACTAAACGAGGCACCCCGTCTGTTCAGAATTTCATGTCCCTTGTTTCAAGGATCTAGGACATTTTCGTATGATTTATCAGTCAAGGAACGGAACAAAGCAGTGTCATCTTTTTACAATCAGAGCGCTATTGATGCAGCTGCTGTGCAGGTGAGTTTTATTTCGACATGGTATTTCGTACGAGAACAGTCACAGGAGATACCCCCTAGTCTGGGTGATGCAAGTGCAATTGAACAGTATATTGAAATACTGACAAAACGGAGGTGTTCGTGAAAACAGGAAGGAAGAATGTTTTGCCCTAGTCCTAGTAGCTCCGAGTCGGCGCTTCCTTATATTACTTCGTATGTCTCACTCTGTCAGAGCTATGAAGCCTTCCATTGTAACTGTTTCGCTAATAGGGGTCAACTTCATATGTCTGAGGAGCGAATCCTACATACCAGCTTCCATTTTTTGAACATTTACTGAAAGTCCACCCACAATATGCACTTTTTGCAAAACAGGCACAAGTTTATAAAAGTTTTGTCCGGTCTGCGCCTTCGACGATGGCTTGTCAAATTTTGTGCGAAAGTTTATTTGATAGGCCTGTCTTGAATTTTATGGTCATCCACAAAATAATAATAATAATAATAATAACATGTCAAATGGGGGTATTTTAATTTTTTTTAGCCAATTTTTCAAATGTTTTTTCTTTCACAATTTTGATCGGAGTGAATGATCACTAATCTGTCATCTTTCAAAAAGTTACTTTCTGGGGATCCAACAAAAATTGAACAAATGCGGGGCATTTTTAATTTGGGAGTCAATTTTCAAAATGGTTTTGTTTCCACAATTTGGATTGGATTCCCTTTCAGTTTTGCGATCCACCAAAAATTGGCGATACGGTATATTTTGTAAATTTATTGGTAACCATTTTTCCAAAGGTTTTTTTTTCATCCACAGTTTTAATCGGATTGCCTTCAAATTTTGCATGCATGTTCACTAACCTGTCCTCTCTTGTAAGGTTACATTTTAGGCGATCCACCAAATATTAGCTAAAAGTATTTTTGACATGACACCTGTCTAAAACTGTCAAATGCTGTCAAAAACTACCACTGGTTAGTGATTACATTTATTACTGCACATATTCACAATCATCACTGTGTACAAAATGACATGACAAGTAGGTTAAATGTCAGTAGTCTATTTCTTCTTTTCGTGGCAGCATTCTGTAGCAAAACACTAATGTAGTGTGCTTTCATGCGATCAACTCGATTCGCAAGCTTGTGGTCGCAAAATTTGCATTGTGCGTATTTCTTATTTTCCTCAGAAACCTCTAAGAATTGCTGCCAAATCAAGTCCTTTGGTCTACTGCCTTTGTGCATGTTGTCCAATTTCTCATTCACAAATGAAGTTGAAGTGTGATGTTTTAGCAAAAACAGCCCCCATTATATACGAAAGTTTTTGACATCGAAGCATCAAGAAATTAAGCAGGAGATTATTAGCGACTCGCGTGGGGGTGGCTTCGTGGGCACAGGAACTCCGTAGATTAAGACACTAGCTGACGTTAAACGGATATTTTTTTATCTGAGGCAGCGTGATGGAACTCCGGAGCTGACGCTAAGTGAAGATCAAAGCAATAGATTGTATAAAAATAATAAATAAAAGAGGTAAGAGCACCAAAACGGTCCAAAATGTCACACAATGTTGAGTTTTTGACAGTTTTTGAAAATTTTTTGTCAGAAGTGTTTTTGACATGACAGATTAAACATAGTAATATCCACCGTCAAAAACCTCACCGTCAAAAACTCTATAACCCTGAAAAGTGCCCCCACAGTACCCCCCACAGACAAAAAATTTGGTCAGGTTTGAAGTTTCACAGTTTCGTCAGTTTTTGGTCTACTTCAAAAATAACCCTAGGTCGTACAACTGTATCATATGTTATTACTTCCCACAAAAAATCAAAAGCCTGCGGTTAAAGGTGACTGAGAAATCGCGCGTACAAACGTGGGGGCATCCTGCCCCAACATACAAAAAATTTGGTCAAGTTTGAAGTTTCGCAGTTTCGTCAATTTTTGGTCAAATTCAAAAATAACCCCAGGTCGCACAACCCCAACGTATGTTTTTACTTCCCACAAAAAAAAATCAAAAGCCTGCGGTGAAACATGAGTGAGTAATCGCGCGTGCTAAAGTGGGGGTGAGGGACAGACGGACGGACGGACAACGAGCGTTTTAGAAGTCCCCGCTAAGCGCGTACCGCAGCGGCGGGGGACTAATTAGTAGCCAGTTTTCAAAATGCTTCTTCTGTGGGGGGGGGGGGGACGGGGGAGGCATTTATAAAAAAATAGTAGCCAGTATTCAAAACGCTTCTCCTCCCACAGTTTTTACTGGATACCTTTATGATTTTGTACGAATATTCAGTTTTGAATAACCGGTTTTAAATTGTGACTACAACGTTATGGCGATCATAAAAAACTATTAATACTTGATTCACTAGATCTCGGCTGGTCACAATGTCCGTGGACATTGTTATTAAAATATCATTCAAAAGTTTTTGATGGATAATAAAAAAATTTGTTGTTTCTTTTACTTAATAAACCGTGCTCCCTGTATGTAAACAAATGTCATTTTCTTTTAAAGAAGGGAACACTGAAGTTGTATATCATTGCCGTTGTACATTGAGTGTTCAAAGTATGTATTTTATCCCCCGTGAAACGGAGGGATATAGTTTTGAACTTTTCGGTCTGTCTGTCCGTCTGTCACGCTTCAGTCTCACACGCCTAAAGGCCACATTAATACATGGATTCGTTTCAAATTTTGTACACGGCTTCTCTGGACCCTTCCGCAGTGCAGTAACCAAAAATTTTCCGGATGGGACTTGACAAAATGGCGGATTTTTCAAAATCGGCGCTGTACTTAGCGTACCTACGACGGTCTCACGCGCCTGCTGGTTAATGGATTGATTCGTCTAAATGTTAGACACTACGTCTACCTATCCTTCCACTTTTAAATTTTTCGTAGTCAACGCGCAACAGCCTTACACAAACCATATCCCCCACGGGGGATAGACGTACTCCTCGAGACGTAGTCAAGTTACAATTTGTTTTCAGACTTCGGTACGCCTTACACCGACAACAATGCTCTATTCTGGGAGAACAAGCGACGGTGGGCACATCTTGGTAAGTGTCTTTTACAAATTTAAAATTTGGGTTTACGCCCCAAAGCCTGAAATGACCCTGTGTAAAGTCCGTTTTTAGCCCTCAGCCAATATTGGCTGAAAGCCACTGCTATCGGTCTGTCCGTCTGTCTGTCCGTAAACTTTTTTGTCCGGGCGATAACTCAAAAACTATTCCTCGGAGCTTCACCAAACCTTACAGGAAGAAGGTGTGCGTCACCAAACTTGAGCTCAAAGGGGAAAAGACGATGAACTGTAGTTGTGCAATTTGACGTTTATTTTATCACCCGATCGTCTCCCCATTCCGTGACACCTAAATGTTGCTTTTCTCTGGGCCATATCTCAAAAGGGTAACTCGCCCGCAGTGATGTCACTGCTATTGGCTGCCTGTGTTTTCTCTTAAAAACTACGGTTCTAATAATCCAGATAGGCCTCGTCTCGGATTATCCCTGAGTGACCCCTCTTATCTCCAAGAAGTGAGTACATAAAAACTATTAAGTATATGGAATTTAGACATGACAAGAATTTAGTGCTGGAAATGGTAAATAAATTTCGAGGGGCAAACCTTTTGCAATCTTCAAAATATCTCCGAGTGTTTTCGCTTTGTACTGACTTCTTAGCACACCACTGGCCGTGATCAATGATAGTTGAGCCTCCCCTGCCCCCCTCTCCCCTCCCACCCGAAAAAAGTTCTTTCATCTTGCAACCAGTTGCACATCGACATCTGACACTCACGCAATCGATCAATCGATTGTACCTGAAGCTCGTAACGCACAGTGTAAATAAAATTGTAAAATGTAAAATTGTAAAATAGAAATCAACATATCGATGAGAGACCACTTGTGTCCTGTGATCTTTCATCAAAATGGATTGATTGAACCTGGTTTCTGTTGGCGTTACTATGAGAAACAGAAACTGTGTATGTTGGTTTTACAGAGGAGTGCCCAGTACCTGCATAAGGAGCTGCCCGTGCGCATAGCCCACAGAATCGACGGATTCCGCCAACTGCCTTTCATTGTGGGATGTAACCCATCGATCCTCAGTGTTGTAAGTAAGATGCACCTCAATTACGATTAATGAACAGCTTGCTTTAACAGTATGGAAGAATAAAAGTGATAATAGATGTGTTAATGTAATATTCTATCTCAGTTTTTTACCGTCTCTTGAGAGTTTTTTTTAGCCCCCCCCCCCCCCCCCCCCGCTGCCGCCTAGCGCGAAGCGGGGTACTATTGAATTATGGTCCTTCCGTCTGTCCGTCTGTCATCATTTCGGATATGATGTCTTTTCTGCCATAGATCTCAAAGACTACCGGAGAGATTCCATTTAACTTGCCTAGGGACAGAATATAAGGTGTAATTGTGCTCCTGGGTATAGGTTTTGCCGGTGTGACATTAAATATTCACCCCCATGAAATATTCACCGGTGGGTGAGAATTTCATTATGAAATCTTCACCCCCTCTATGAAATATGCACCCCCATAGAATACTGTCTGAAATAACAAAGGAAAAAAAACACACACACATACATTTTTTTTTAGAAAATCCACACTTTTATTCCTGTTATGCATACACTCGTATAATCTGCGCCAACTGAAGAATATCTAATCATACAACTGCCAATTTTACTACCAACAGCAGCTTTTAATCATGTAGCAACATTCACTTCCTTCTTTACTTGCTTCTCCTTAAGAACAACCGACTAAACATGAACAACTGGCTGGAAATGGGCACACGTATTTGAAATATAAATTTTATCATCGCTTAAATCGAACGAGCCAATGGCATCCATGTACTGGTCCGGTTCGTATCTCGACCACTTAAAACTTCGGTAACCCATCAGGGTGAGTGCCAGACGGACCGAACACATAAACGAGGGTACCCACTAAGCTAGCGAATGCCAAAATTTCCACTCCGATTCCCCACTCCCCATTTCTGTTCATGCCACTGTTTTCGGGATAATCCTCTTTTCCTGGCGATGATGCTCATCCTGTTGGAATCAGAGCGCATGTAATCACATATCAGCTCCCTAATTAGTCTATGGTCGGCTTGCGATCCTGTCAAGAAATGGCTAAAGGTACGGAAAAGGCAGTTTCCGTCTCCCCTGATGGGTGTCATCTGGGCAGGTCTTGTCGTGAACGTTTCTTTCACGCATTCGCTAACGGAACCAGGCCAATAGTATCGAGATGCAACCTTTTCAACATCAGATACTCCGGAAAATGCAGAAGCCAACGAAAACAGCGTAAAAATGCAATTACTCGACTCCTCTTCTCCGTGATTACTGGTTGAGTCATTTTCTAATACCAGCTACTAAACTCGTATAATTGCATTTAATGTTCAATTACAATTCCCCTGCTGATTGCAGTCATAGTCATAAGATGCTTCTTCCTATCATTGCGATTTAATACTTACTGATTGCTGATTGCAATCATAGTCATAAGTAGCTTCCTGTTATCATTGCGATTTAATGCTACTGGTATAATTCACCTTCCCTATGAAGTATGCAAAATGCAATCCTAGCTCTATTGTTCTATAAGTTCATTGGATCTCTGTCGCCAATTGTTAGATGTGACCGATTTCGTGTTTATCTAAATAAATCACTCTTTACCATTTTTATTTTTAATCTGAAAATATATTTTTTTTTTTTAAATTTTACTATTTTCTTCATTTACTTTTGTAAAGGGGGTGGCGATTTAATGTGTAAAATTCACCGGGGGTGTGTTTTTCATGCTATGAAATATTCACACCCGGGAGGGCATACTTCTTAAGGGGGTGGCTATTTCATAATGCAATATCAACCCCCGGTGAGTTTTACATATGTAATATGCACCGGGGGGGGGGTGAGTTTTTTGGGGGGTGAAGATTTCATGTCACACCGGCCGCCGAAAAATGTCCTGTATCCAAATATCTTATGCCGTCAACATCTGGATAGGATGTCTTTTGTGCGATAAATGTCAAAGACTACATGAGGGAGTCCATTTAAACCTTACACAGGGAAAAAATAAAGGATGTAGTTGTATTCCTGGGTATAGGTTTTGCAGGCCGCGGAAAAATGAAATCCCGGAATTGCACGCCCGCGGGGACTTTAGTCAGTTTAATGTTAGTCAGTTTAATGAGCCTTACTTCACTCATTTAACAAAGCTAACCTTACTGTAAGGCTGGTTCCACGATCAGAGGTAGGGTTGAGTATCGCGGCTCAGTCGGTATCACGATACGTATCGCGATATTGGCTGTGTATCGCGATACATATCGCGATATTTTGTATTCTTTAAAAGTGAAAAAATGCAGCTGTTTTATGACTTTATATCCAGGCATTGTAACACTTACCTACGGCATTGATCAGTTATAGATGATGGCGTTATAACAAATACAAAAAAAGTATGTTGGCAATGGTGGTTTCGGGTGCCATCAGTGACATTAATCTCATTGCACAAACAGCATATACAACTAAATTTTAATAATCACTGATTGATTGAGTGTCTAAACTTATGTCTGATTGGTATATTTTTAACCTGAAACATCATCAGGTCTGTATTCAAAACTGAAATAACAACACAGTGCCTACTCTGACATTGAATCGCAAAATGTCACATGTTCTTTTTATCAAGTTATCATTCAATTATTCAATCAGTTCATATAGCAGTTCATATAGCAAAAAATTATCCATGTTCTATCACACTATAATTGGCCGACTTAGTCAGAAATTTACATGAAAAAAATATCATGAAAATATATCTGAAACGAAAAGCAGCCGAATATGGTGTGTAAAGTGGTAAACATCAGCATTGCGGATATCACTCGTTAGTATATCACCAAAAAATATTTAATTAAACGTGCAGCGGAAAATATCGAAAAATATCGATATTTCAAAATTCGTATCGCGATACGTATCGTGAGAAAACATATCGCGATATATCGCTGTATCGATAAATATCGCCACCCCTAATCAGAGGCATATATTTTCTTTACTTTTTTAATGATTAGGGGTTTCATAAGGTAAATCACTTATGCAATTGCAATAGTTACATCTTTAAAATTGTACTCATTTTAAAGAATCTCGTACATTCTGCAGTTTTGGATTCTATGGAAGAATTCATAAAAATGTAAAAAAAAATCAAACTGTTTTTTACCATTTCATTTCAATCCACTACATCGTGCCTGTTGCCATCAGCAATGCACAACAGAATGCACATAAGAAAAAAAAAGAATAAAAAAACTTCCGTTGTTTTTGCGCATTACTAAAGTTCACGAGGTTTGAGACCATTGAACTGCTAGTGCATCCGAGTGCACGTATGCTGTAATCACAGTTTGTTTGTCAGATCGTAGGTGGGCTTGGAAATAACAGACAAGAAAAGACAGTTCCGGTTTCAAAATTGTCTACAGCTTTTTACAGTCAATTTTTTTTTGGTACATAATATGCGGGTGTGTATGTTGGTTAGAGGTCAGGCATAGTAATAACAATATTTACACGTAATTTATCTTTTTGTACCTCACATTTTATGCCTAGAAACGTCAAGATAGCGTGCCCCTGCCAGTATTGAAAAAAGTGAATAAAAGAATAAAGGTTATTTTACAAGAAGAAGAACGAAACTTGAAATCTCTCGGATGATATTAATTTTATTGCCTGTACTGTGGCCCGCAAAGAGAAACTAATTGCTGTATTTCACTTTGTTTGTTCGAAAGTTTGTTGACATTGTCTGAAGAGGAAATAATCAATGCCTATCTGTGAAAACATGATTTCATTGATTATTAGTCATTTTGCACAGGAGTGTTTTCGAATAAATGCAGTTTCCACAGTATCGAACAGGACCATTATTTCCTTGCCAGAATATCCAAAGATTTTAGGATCCTTATTCACTTGCTATGTTCTTTTTTTCAGAGTTTTTATAGCCAAAAGTGAAACTCTTGTCCATTGCGTCATTTACTGTTTAAGTATCACCCAGTTACATATCGCTTTCATTTTTTTCAGCATGAACTTTATATTCGAGCCTTTCATCTGCTGTCAGAATTTCCCCCGGTAAGTTGCCTTTTATTTTGCTAAAAAAAAGGTTTTACTTCTGCAGTCTTTCAGACCAGTCTTTGTTAGTGCGGGGTTATATTTAGATACCTATGGCCTTGGTATGTTCTGTTAAGCATATAAAAACAGGGGGGAGAGGCTTTCAACCTGACTGCTCTCCCCGAATCAATATATCCAAAAATCTGCCTGGCATTTTGCAGTGCAGTGGAAGACTCAGATGAAATAGAAATGTTAGGGCTAATGCTCCCAGGGGTGTTTTTATAGTGGTATGTGTAACTATACAAAGAAGTGATCTTGGTATCGATGTAAACAATTGTGTCGTTGCAGTGCAGCTTATTTTGAAAGAAGTCACTCACCTTAATAAAAAATTTTTAATTGGGGGTGTTGGGGGCTGAATTCGCCAGTATGTTTCATGACAGTGATTTTTTTTTGTTTAATTTTCAGATAACTAACCGCGACACGGAGCAGCGGTATAGTCGTATGCTGCGAGAACTGCTTGACGATCATCGCGATGTCGTCACGTCCATGGCTGAAGGCTTTAAGGAATGTCGTAAATATATCAAGGTCAGTGGGGTTGCTGTGGCGGAGGAGGGGGGGGGCGGTAAAATAACATTCGGGCACCAGAGGTTTCACAGTCTCAGTACAATAGTGGCGTAAAAGTTGGATTAGTGTCATGCGAGAATTTATTGTGAAATTGGGAAACAGTGAACTATATCTAGGTATGTGGAAATGTGCAACAGTTGGTGAAATACATAATAGTTGCTAATGCTTAAGCAGAGAAAGAAAATAAGATTTTGTTGTGCTTCGTGTGGAATAAATAAACGTACCCCAGATAAATAAAAAAAACTGTGACTAATGACTTTGTTTGTGAATGATTACTTGTTAAAAGTAGGCCAGTCACTCAGCAATGCTTTAGGTCGAAAGAAGCACTTGTACGCACACGTGTCTGGTTCAAAACAGGTCAATCCTTATTTATAATAGAAAGAACCAGGCCAGCCGGAATGAACTGATCTGTCGGAAGAAAAACAAAGCGGATGTAGATTGTGATTGCTGTTTTCTAGAAATGAAAAGAACGTTCCCGCTCAATATTACACTTCCTTTAACTAATATGATAACGTAAGTGTGATGGCAGTGCTTTAGGATGAAAAATCTCACAAAAGCAGAGGATCTCACAAAAATCAACGGCTCTGTGAGACGTTTTATTTAGAAAAAAAGACCACTGTGAACACAACTTCAGCTTCAGCTAGAAACTTTCTGTGAGCTTAAATACGATGTTTTTATTTGTTTTCCAACAGGACGAGAATATTGTGAAAACGTTCCTTGACCGGACGCTGACGTCACGCCTCGGTATACGCATGCTCTGCGAGCACCACCTCGCGCTTCACGAAGAAAAGGTGATCCATTTGTTCTCATCTCTTGAACTGTGATGCTATTAAATGCACAGCCCAAGTACACCTATGTATATATGTTATACTGTAGTAAAAAGGTATTAAGTAAAATATAGCGCAGCGTCTAACACAGGGTTTGATACAAAAATGGTCTGCACCTTACATAACAGTGTCAAATCACGTCACGTATAGAAATTTATAATCTTCCATTAAGGACAGCGTACCGATATAAGTAGAACTAAGTGAACCCACAGTCACAGTATATCTCCTAGTTATTCCATGGTCAACGGGAATTTTGTAGCACTGAAATAACATTTTTTTTTCCTGCACTTAATTCCATTCCCTATCTAGAATCTTATTACAGCAAAGTCACGGCTAATACATTTCCTGATAACTGCGGTATCAGTCGACCATAATTATAGCAGTAGTCTTCCCGGCAAAAGGTTCATTGTAGATGTCTTCTGTGGGGCTGTGGAAATAAATTCTTGCTGTACTGTTACAAGCTGGATGGAACCTTTATTAATCCATGATAACTGCTTGGACATTTATCTAGAGAGCTGTCAAGCCAGTCTTGTTCAAACTTGTTAAATTGTGTTACTGAAATGGACAGGCGTCATATAAAAACAATAGTGATCAAATTCGAACCCTTCGCTCAAGCACGAGATAAGATGTGACGGGGATTTGGGCATCAAGAGACTGTTACAGACAAGCGCTTAAACGCCTTGTATGTTTGAAGCAAAAATAGCGTATATTGGAGGCAATATATTATAACTTATTTTATGGGAAATACCAATATGAAAGCCAGTTCGTTCAGTTCAAAGTCTGATTTGTGCATATACATGTACACTGATGATTCGCTCTGCTTGCCGCTCTAGTTAAATGATTCCAAGCGTTGCATGATAGAAAAGGGCGAAATAACAAAAAAACGTAAGGTGTTTTCCTTTAAAAAAAATGATGCGTATTTTGTGTGTTGCACAGAGACGGCCATTGCACCCTGGCACGTCTCACGCAATGTGCATGACTGATGCTCTATTTTGTTGCAGCCTGGTTATATTGGAATTATATGTGTCAACTTTTCTCCCAAACTTCTGATTGAAAGAAAAGCGGAGGTAGCAAGGTAATTTTAATGGTCCCCCCGGTCCTGCGTCCGAGTTTGCGTGTGTGTGTTAGTTGACGGGAGCTAATGACAACACCCGTGTTGTGTCGCTAGCTTCCAGATACTTGGCACCTCCTTGTATGACGAGGCACCTCAAGGGAATCGTGTGAGTTGGCACCTGTACACGGCAAACATATATTGCCGCCATTATGTATTTTCTGTAAACAAAGAAAAAAAAACTATCTGCTATCTTTAGGACAAGCAATGGTGGTTCTGTGCTGACTCGTGGAAATGTGTGCAGTAGGGGTGGGAATCACGTGTTTAAGCTAGTTTCGGTTCAGAATTAGGGATTTTTTTGGTTAATCTTTGGTATCCTTAAATTTTAAGCAAGAGCGAAATTAACGTTCAAATTTCAGCTTTAATGTACAGCGGATAAAAGCTTGTGATCGAAGTTCTGATAGTTAGAGTCAGCAGATCAGAAAATACATATTCTGAAGTCTTTCCACACTTTTAGCAAATAATACTTTTTCAACTAGACTGTAAATCAGCTGTCAGTTTGCATAAAAATAAACTGTGTTCTCGAAAGCTTAACTAATGATCTTTGTAAATTTTGGTTTCACTGCACGTTGACCTTGACCTTTACCTTATGACATGGCAAGCCTGGTCAAGGTCCTAAATGCCGCAGCCACAAGTCACAGTAAAACAGGTTGCTGGACTTGTCCGAGTATGTTGGTTTGGTAACTCTGACCTGCTCTGAGCTAAATTAATGGCATCCCGAACTCTTAAAAGACACACATAATATAGTGCCGTATTTTGATTCAAATATTAAATTTAACTATTGATGACGTGTAATTACTTAATTATTAACAATTTTAATGTAGTGATTAATAGTTATGTAACTTAAATGCTTACTTGTTTGGAGTCACCATCGTCATAGCGCCACAAAAAAAAAAAAAAAAGAATGGCAATTAAATTAAAAGCAAATTAATAAAAAGACACGTGATTAATAAATGTCATCTAATCAATAACATTGAATTTTTTTTTCATTCACAAATTTATTTATGTTTATGTTCCTGGATAAAGGCGTTGATATAGACCGCTTCAAATAACTACTCACAGAATTAAGAAAAACAATAAAGAAAAAAAAACAGAAGTGGAAACAGTGTAAAAACCGTTAAAAATATAGTAGGCTTCCCGTCTGACTTTATTGGTTTGATCGATGCAAATAGAAATCACTGTATTGAGAAATGTTTTTGGAGAGTTGAATTGACGGGGAGTGGCGGGGGGGGGGGGTTGTTATGATATATAAATAAATGCAATTTTGCCATGGAACCACCCATTGCATAATCAAATTGAAATGGCTGCCAGAATTATCGCTCAAAAATTCTTTTAGACATTCTGTTGTAAAATTAACTTCATTAGCATATTCTAGATTTCATTGGCACCATTTACGTCAAAGCAGAGCACTTTGAATATTGCAGTGGTTTGGTTTTTGCCGAAAAATCTTGCCTTCCTTTACAAAATAGCAACGCGGAAATGAATAAGGAAATGAACAATTATTACATAATAAAGACTTATTCCTCGAATATAACCAGCATGTGGTGTCGTTAACTATCTTTCTTTCTAACTTCAATCACATTTTTCTCTTTTTTTTTTTTCTTTTTTTTTTTTTCTTTTGTTTATTGCCTTTATTGTTTCAAAACAAGGAGGGCCGTTGGTCGTTTTCTGCCTCCTATACCGATTTCTGTCCGCTATGTGCAGCACTAACGTGCGAGTTGTCAGAATAGACAAAAAAAGGAAGTTTGTCTTATATTCCACCCACTTTTCGTGATAAAGGCGAAGACAAGATTTAGGTTTGCAATAACAAACCACTGAGACAAAATTGATCTTAGCAGAAGCAAAAAAGCTTGCCTTTAGATAAAGTAACTAAAGCCGTGATAACATGTCTGTCATTTTTGGCACACCCTGTACGTCGTTATACCCTCGTTGAACGTACGAGATGTACACCTCTCCGAGAGAGATTAATAAGATGTCTTTCTTTCAGTCATATGTGTGAGGTGAAGTACGGGCGGGCGCCGGAAATTCGCTTGAATGGACACCTGACAAAGACGTTTCCATATATCCCGCATCCACTCGATTACATCATGCATGAACTACTCAAGAACGCCCTCAGGTGGGCACCGTCGCCACCATGCAGCCCCCTCCCCCTCCCACCTCCCTCCCCCCCTCCCCCCCCCCGAGAACTGTGTCTGACGTAGCGATATAAGCCAGTCGCCACAATGCAGCCTCATCATGGCTGTGACCTCCCCCTCCCCCCTCCCCCCCTCCCCAAGAAAAAGCGATAATTTTAAGCAAGAAAAAAACCTTAGCCGGGACCACATAGGTCTGTCTTTATCAGTGATGTGTCATTATAACCGATGGCGTGGTATTAGTAAATCATGCATAAATTTTTGGTGAAATGTGTCCGAACCCGTCACACAACAAGCATCGCACATGGTGTAATTGTTGTGACTGTGTTCGACATTGCGTTCAAAATTTTGTGGCATTTGTGAACGTATCGGGAATTTTTTTTTATTTAGTTATATTACATCAGTGTTCAAAGTTTTGTTGAGGATTATCTGTAAGTTTTTGTGGTGAGAAGTATCTTTAAAAGTGCAAATAGACTCAAAGAAGAAACAAAAAAAAAAAAAAACAGTGTGTGAAGTGTAGACTACACTTCACAGCTTTAGGAAAAGCAGTGAATTGCCCCCACATCAAAAGCTTTTTTTGCGTGTTTTCAGGGCCACAGTGGAGGAGCACATTGACAATCTGGAGCACATGCCTCCCATCACCATCACCGTCGCTAACAACGACATCGACTTCATTATCAGGTAGGGAACTTAACCCAACGGTGGAGGAGGTCGCGGGCGGAAAAGTGAAATGTATTTGTAAGGTATTAAAAATCTCAGGTTGTCATCATACATACGCTCAACGCTTTCGGTCTTTGTTGTTTCTTTTTTCCTCCTTTTCTTTCGTGAGGTAGTATCAATAACGACACTTCTGGTATATTTCAGGATCTCGGACCGGGGTGGGGGCATCCGCCATGACGACATGGCCAAGATCTGGCACTACGGCTACACGACAAGCAATGGCGGCGAGGAGAGCGCCGATCGTGGTCTCTTTGGCGAGTTCGTCACGTCGCGGGCCAGCGGCACGATGCACGGGTCCGTATTCGTAGCCAGTCCCTTAATGCACAGAGTCGCGATTCATAGAGCGCAACTGGCGCTGGTGTTACTACTCGCTAATACGACCCCAATGGCACTACTAAATTAATAGTCTTGCGAATACGGCTCCTGATCACAACAAACCAAAATCCAAAGACCTATCAATTTTGGATTAAAACTCACAATTTACAGGTAGCAATAAATAAATAATTGATGTTTGGGTTAGTCTGCTTGGTGTTTGTATTGCTGAAATTATAATTACTGTTTGGTTGTAGATACGGATTTGGCCTACCTGTGTGCAAGGCATATTGTGAATACCTGGGAGGATCGCTGACGGTAGAATCAATGCAAGGAATCGGCACCGACGTTTTCTTGCGTTTGAGGCAGATTGATGGCAAAAAGGAGAGTTTTCGCATCTAGGAAAACAACTAATTTCACCTGATATCCCACACTACACATAACAGCGTTTTATATTATCGTTTATTGCGTGAATCTCGACGTCTTCTCTAGCAATAAACAATGCAGTGGGAACAAAAAAGGATACAGAATCTAACTGACGTGAAATTAAATGGTTGTTGAACATGTGCCGCGTTTCGTAAATAGCTGCTCCCAAGCAGGCTTGATTTCGTGTGAAGTAACGATCTGAATGCCTGATTCCTCGCACAGTTTTATGGCGTGGCTGGCAACTTAGACGACAATGCATTATTCAATGCCATGTAGTCGTAAGGATTTTTGAGAATATAGTTTGTATTTGTGTTTTTTTTTTCTGTATGAAATAGACTTTTGTGGGGTGCTTTGAGTGCACGCGAGATTGTGCCGTTAGAGATGGCGCATATAGGTGCAGTGCCCTGAGAGAAATTGTTTGTTTTTCAGTTGACTTTTTGGTGGCTTGTGTGAAATGGAAACATTAGCATAATTATGTGTAGAGACCGTTTAATGACGTTAGCACCCATACAGTGAGTACATGCGTACTTTGGAACCAGTACACATGCCTGGCGAATGCGAAGGTCAATTAAGTGTGCAGTTTTACATAAAGGGTTACATATGGCCTTGTGGTATTGAATGAAATTTCATGGAATATGATTATTTCTTTTTTTTTTTTTTCTTTTTTTCTTTTTTTTTGGTTTTAGTAAGGTGATATATATATTTATTATAAAATTATCGTGTTCATTTTGAGACGTTTCCGCTGCTACGTGTCATTTGCGCGTTGCATCTCCTATACGATCGAATCTCTGGGAAAGTGGATCTAAAGCGTGTTCATTGCGCATTGAGTTATGGGCTTGTGTATCACTTTATGTGCGTGTGATTAGGACGACCAAAAAGTGCGAGCCTTGGGACAAAATTAACAATACCGCACGGGGTCATCCCAATAAAGCAGCTCTTCGCGCCCTCCTCCTACCCCATCCCCCCACCTCCTCCTACCCCCCCCCCCCACCACCTCCGCTTCCTTTTATGTGATTAACAATGATAACGATCCGTGACGTCGTTCAAATCCTGAAAAATCAGGGTTTCCACAGATATGGAAAAATCCATAGAGAAAAAAATGTTTGAAGTATAAAAGAAGTCCGGAACCATAAATAAATGTAAGCTGTTCTTGAGGCTCCCTTTAACACCTCCCCTTCGTCCTTACCAGTAGGGATTTTCAGTAATGGGGATGTAGCTGTTGACTTTAGGAGGACTTGTTGGGGGGTGGGAGTTGGTGGGGGGGGGGGGGGCGGGGATGGGAGATGAGCTGCTTTGGTATCCGAGTCTAAATCACCAGCATCTTTCTAGATCAACACCTGCGAAAGGGAACACTTTCTTCACATCCAGTTTTAACTAGCTCCTATAACGCATTTATTGTTGTGTTTGAAAGAAATAACTGCATGTAAAGATCATATTTTTAGGTCCGGAATACATTCATTATATGTTCAGTTGAATGTGTCTTTTTTTTTGTTCACGGTTAGTGGTGCATTCTAGTTTGTGTAATTCGGGAGTTACGAATCTGTTGGTCGACAGTGATATAATGTACACGTACAGGCGAGACTGCACACACAAAGTCAGCTCAAAAATTTGAGAAAGGATACCACATTACTTGTAGAAACTGCTTAATTTTTTAGCCTGAAAAGCTTTAAAGTGATCACACATGTAATATTTCAAAATATATGAATCTTATAATAATAGTAATAATGATAGTGATAATAAAATAATAATAATGAGATCATTTCTATCCCTCTTTTTCCACTAAAGGTTCAAAGCGGTTCACACATTGTGAAATACTTGAAAACAATGCGCATGAGAGAAATAGAAAACATTTTCGTGGCATTATTCAGCTACATTAGATCCCGTTTTCAACTTAATGATGATTAATAAACGTCTTTTAGGAAGCTCTTACAGGGTAATTTTCAGGGAACCACATGGCAAAGTCACCGGAAGGACGTTTCGAACTCTCCAACCCACCTCCTGTATGTAAAAACAGTTCCTGTCCAGTTTATTGTTGAGCAGCATTCAAGTTCTTATGCTGTCAACATAAACGGGCTACAGCTGTACTATATATGGATATAGCCTTTGAACTTGTGTTGATTTTTCGAAATGGTCTCATAATCAAATTCCTTATAAAGCGTTGCGTAAATGTGTAAAAAGCTAATTATTGTTATCGCGTATTGGCGGTATCCGTCTGTAAAGTGCATGTGTACTTCTGCTTATTAAAATATTTGGAACTTGTACTCGTCGTTATTACGTAAGTACAGTTAACCGGATGTGGAATCTGGACACATTTCTGTTCTGTGAATTTTCCGGTGTACTATAAGTCGAGTGTTCCAAAACAAAATTGCACAGTACAGATTTATGGCGAGCTTTGTCACGTTTTTGTGTGAGAATTGCCATTAAGTAATTCAAGAAACATATAATACATAAATTCTTTAACACTCTTTTCTTTCACTGTCGGTGGCAGTTTTTGTCGTAATGGTAGTGCAGTAGTTAACTGCATTCTGTGACCAGGTTTTAACGTGTGAGAGCCGGAACTTGGCGTGCAGGTGATGTGTCGATGCTAAAAGCTTCTACCAGTGAAAAACTAAGAAATAGAATACAATAAAAACAAAAAACTCCGCGTTTGAACTCATGCTGGAATTCAATGCAGTACTCTTGTCAATGATATGTCCCAGTCATACAGAATTATTGCATCTCTCAGACCAAAAACATTGACAAGCAGTAGAAGCACAACATAAAAAATTTCCTTGTCATGAGCGGTTTTAAATCGCATCCTGTCATATCTCTACGTCACGCGTTGCGTCAAGTGTTGTGTTTACAAACTTTGCGACGGAGATGATAATATCTCAAAAAGGCATATTATTTTTTGGCTCCCTTTCTCTCGGTTATATACAGCTTGGTGTGTCCATCTGTATTCCTCGAGATGTGTTTTATCCAGACCACTTTTCTTAAGCTATTTTACCTAAAGGTTTGCAGTTTCGACCAATTAAAGAATACGTATTTTACATATGCAACATGTGCAAAAAGTTACGTATTTGCACTTTATCTAATTTTGATAAAACATGCACATTTTTAGTGGCGATTTCGGATTGTGTCGTTACAAGTTGTATGAAACCATAAGGTTCATACTTCTGGCACTTCACGCAATGAAAAATATTGGAAGCTTGCAACGTTGTATAATTGTTGACATGGGCCAAAATATGAGGAATTGAAACTGCCAGGAGCTGCAACAATATACACATCTTGCGTCGAGACACAGCATTTTGTCAGCGAAATTTATAAACTGGGTCAAATATTCAGAAATTGTAACTCGAAGTCGTGATACTTTGCACATTGAAAATATATATTGAAGACATAATGGAGATATGCAATTTGAAATCGATCAACAACTGACTATTGATATATATTACAATATTCATTTTGCATCGATAATTTGTCAAGGCAAATACTCAGAAAGTAGCAGAGGCAGATTTCTACAGCCTTGCGCGGTGAATACGCAATGTCCAAGATTTGTCTGTGTGTGCGTAGCCCAAAGCATGACGAATTGGCACATTGATAGAAAATCGAACTAGTACAAGTGGTGAAATCGAATGTTCCATTTTCCAATATGTTCAACAGATCATTTCATTATCGGGTACATTTCTGTGTGTTCAGGAACACTGCGACCATCCGCAACAAGTTATTGCTTCGTCAATGAACAACTTGAATTGAAGGGAAGAGTCCAGGGAATACTGGTAGGAAATTCGATTTTTTATCCAAGCAACTACCTCTTAACCTTCTGATATAGGTCCTGTTTTACGTACGTATGTATGTAATTAATGACCTTTCCAGGTCCAACTACTCCTTCGATTTTAATCCCATCGTTTTGATGTTACACACGAATGGTTTACCAGTGGCCGGCTATTGGGCTATCACTTTTTTAGCGATTCGCCAAAAATTAGTGCAATGCCGATTGTTTAAGAGAATTTTGATTTCGATTTTCAAAGCTTTCTCTTCCATGGCTTTTAGCCGAAAGTCTTTTAAAGTTTGTGTGAATCACTAAAAGTGATCTTTTTTATTCGAGTTACAGAAGCTATCCATACAAGAAAGTGGCTCCGAGTTTACTCAAAGTGTAAACTTGCAAACAGTTTGCAATTTGAATTTTTTTTCATATAGATTTCATTGTCCAATGAGACGTGGAAATATTCAGACATGTATCATCCCCCGTGGGTGCGGGCATGTAGTTTTCTTGGTCGTGTATCCCTCCGAAATGTTTCATGAATTCAAGTCTCTGAAACTGTAGACCTATGGGTTTCAAAAAATCGCACAGGAAATATATATATTGTAGATGTGTAATGCCGTTTTTAAAAACAGACCAGAAATTGGTGGGGAAATAATCCAATGGGTAAAATATTCACGGACATTCTTGTTATTAATGTTTCTTAGGCGCTCCCTTGTAAAAATTATTTCTTCTGCGTCATTTCACTTTTTTGGGCAAATATTTCTCAGGTTTTTCCCGTATTCCGATAAGTCGCGCTGAGGAGCGGAAGAAAAGTAATATTGTTTCTCATCTCAATTGCTAAATAAATGACCCGGCCGTTTGTCTTTTTTTTAGCCCTCGGCCAATATTTACTGAAGGCTACTGCTATCGGTCTGTCTGTCCGTCTGTTTGTCTGTAAAAAATTTTTGGTCTGGGCGATATCTCAAAAACTATTTATCGGAGCTTCACAAAACCTTACAGGAAGAAAGTATATATAGTCTACATGTGCAACGCGGATTCCATTTGTTACTTGTCCGTCCGTCTGTCCGTCACACTTTTAACTTTTTTTGTTCGGGCGATATCTCAAAAAGTATTCATCGGATCCTCATCACACCTTTTAGAAAGTAAGTATATATAGTGTAGATGTGCAATGGGGCGGGGGGGGGTCAATTTGTGAAATGTCCGTCCGTCGCACTTTAAACTTTTTTCTTGTCCGGGCGATATCAAAATATTTAAATAAGTGACTCTTTACAAGACATTGAATGTATATACAAGTGATTTTTTATCTTAGAAAATAGCAGTATGAATTTTTAAACAGTGTTTTAAACATGTGCGCTTAGTGGCTTCCCCTAAATAAGCGCTATACAAATGCTCATAGATAGATATCTCAAAAATTATTTATCGGAACTTCACCAAACCTTACAGGAAGAAAGTATATATAGCGCAGATGTGCGACGGGGGAGGAGGAGGTTCAATTTGTCACTTGTCCGCCCGTCTGTCCATCCGCCACACTTTAAACTTTTTGTTGTCCGGGCGATATCTCAAGAACTATTTATCGGATCTTCATCAAATCTTACAGGAAGAAACTATGTATAGTGTAGATGTGTAAGGGGGGGGGGGGTTCAATTTGTCAAATGTCCGTCCGTCCGTCGTACTTTTAAACCTTTTCTTTTCCGGAAGATATATCAAAAACTATTTGTCGGAGCTTCACCAAACCTTACAGGAAGAAAGTATGCGCCACTAAAGGCAAAAAGCAGATGAACTGTAGTTGTGGAATTTGAGGTTTATTTTATCGCCCGTTCGTCTCCCCATTCCGTGACACCTAAATGGTGCTTTTCTCTGGGCCATATCTCAAAAAGGTAACTCGCCCACAGTGATGTCACTGCTATTGGCTGAGGGCCGTGCATCTCTGATGCCAATGTTTTAAAATTGTTCTCGAAAAATTGACCCAGTCCAGGGCCAAACATGAGATTTCATATACGCACAGGTTTAAGGTCTTACCCCGCCCCCCCCGCCCCCCCTTCCCAGGTGCCTCATAACCCAGAAAAGGGTTTAGTGTTTGTCCTCACTTCACTTCAGTTAGTGATATTTAGATGTTTTGAGCAATAGACTCACTTAAATATCATTAAAAAAGGAAGTGTTTAAACCTTAACTTTCGCAACTGGGCTCTGGTTTACTCGCGAGATCGGTGATCACAGATAATTTTAAGATGTTCGAGATGCTTGTTATGTCAACAGAAAAAAAAGTTTGCAATTCAGTCTGAACACGTTTATTTCACTCTAATCTGCTTTTCTATGATCAATGAAGTGCAAAAAGTAATGCAACATAAAAAGAAAAGCAAGTGCAGTTTATTTTTACAGAAGATGAAAAAATTTGGGTACATTTATTGAAATAATTGATCGTAATAATACGTAGCAACGACACTCCATTTTTTATTCAAATCAAGATTGTATAAAAGCACCAACTGAAGGTTGAATTTTGGGGCATGCCGAATAAAGGTACACAAAGCACATGAGTTTAACTTTAGTTGTGCTTAGAAAAAGAAAACAAAACTAACCGAAATAAATGAGACGGAAAGCCCATGTTAAGGCAGTGAACTAAAAACAGCAAATCTCCATAACTTAGAATATACAGTATTGAATATACAGATTGTACAGTCTTGTACAATTTTTTACCAAAAAATGGGACATATGATATAGAAATTCTTCCTCAAACGACTCTTAAAATCTGTATTCTGTTCACCTGTTCCAGGTAACTAACGCAACAACTTAACTAGTAAAACACAGGAAATCCCTCATTTTATATGCCGTACACCATTAACATAAAAAATAGCCACACCGAGGTATATACTGATTTCTAAAAGAGTGAATTTTCACCGTCTGTGGCAGGGAGATGGCACTTCTTTCTGATCGACTCCCTAAAATCGCGATGCATCTCCTCAAACTCGCGACAGTATAGTTCTAGTGCTTCTGCGGCACGGTCGACCGTCGTTGGAAAGGCATTCTGTATAACAACGTCACTCGCAGTATATTCTGTCACATCGAAAGGGTTTATCCTCCCAACTCGTTTCTCCTGCTTCACTTGGGAACTCTTTGACCCGGGTACAGATAAATCGACGAGAGCGCCCTTATCTTGATCAGACGTTCTCAGCACCGTTTTGGTCATTTCTCTCCGGGTGTACCTGGGTACCCTGTCTGCTTGAGATTTCATGTGTCTGTCCATATTATTTAACTCATCAAGTTGCCTTTGAAGTTCATTGACCATTAACTTCGTGTATTCGTACCCAGCGCAGGTGATTGCCTTCATCCAAGATTCCATCTCTTCCTGTGTTTCCGCCGCGAGTGTGTAAGTACGACTCCCCTCTCCCTGGAATACAAGATCAAAAGCGAAAACATCCGCGCTGTCCCCTAGCTCTACGGTGCAACTTTCCAAGATAATCACGCCTATTGGTTCGCGATCACCGCGCTTTTCAAAATAAAACAACAAGTTACCCTTCATCACAAACCATCGCTTTTGAAACGATTTATTTACTTCTCCCTTCTTCTGAAGATAGCCTTCTCTGTCTATAGGAGCATTGCTGTTCACAAACGCAATCAAATGCTTGTCGTTGATTTTCATATTTTCCTTCAGGTGACAATGAAGTCGTTGCAGGTCAGTCTTCGTTAATATTCCTGATGGTTATGGCATCGCACCTTGGGGTTTCTTCCTGAAACACACATTCAGCTACATCCAATTATTTAAAATAGGAATTTTCAAGCAAATATGAATTCGGATGTTTTGCGGAATTACACACTTTTATCAAAATGTATCTGCTCTAGTATAAGCTAACGTAGACCATTGACTATCCATCTTCTGTAACAATCGCTCAGGACAAGTAATTTTAAATTCTTATTTGCTTGATACATCGTCGAAAGAATAAGCGGATTCACACTTTGGAATCTGCCGAACTGTTTTGACGTTTCGACTCATTTTACCAGAAACACATCCCTGCAATAATCCGATGTCTTTTGGGGTTGTAAAATGGTTGCTATTTGGTCATGACGGCAATACAACCAAATTTGAACATTTGAAACGTCGTAAAAATGTCGGGCTTGATCGCGATGCATATGGCCGGTAACTGACCCAATGGAAAATGGTTGTTATTTGGTCACAACCAAATTTGATCTTTCGAAACGTCGTGTTTTGTTGTTAAACATCCAGTACTTTGCATATCATCCAGTACTTCGCTGATGTACACTAACTATTCATGACGCCAGTACAACCAAATCTGAACTTTTGAAACGTCGTGTTATGTTTTTAATACTCAGGAAAGTCGTTAGAAAATACTCTCTGTGCCGTTCTTGGTTTGTAAACGATGCTTCGTGCTTGTAAACCGATTGTTTTTTTTTTATATTTTAATTTATTAATTTATTGGGAAGTTCAAAGTGAAGTTTTAAAAAAGCTTAGGAATTCTTAACGATTCGCGAACATTCTAAAGATGTCGGATGTTGAAAGAAACCACACCTTTTTAGGATAAAAAAATGTTTCATGTTTATCTTTTATATTTCACGTAACAGTTAGTTAAGTCAGTCAAATTTGTTTAACACATTTCGACCAGCCTGACAGGAGCTTTTTATTTATAAATACAACAGTGGATTACATTTGTGAAACTGCGTTAAATAAGTCGCATTGATGAACATTAACACAAACATGGCGATGAATGTAATTGGTCAATGGGTCAAGGTTACAAGGGTGGTTTTCCCCAGTGAAAGACAGTTGCGCGTGTGTTAATTAAGAGAATACGAGACAGGCTGTTGGGTGATATTGAACAAGCCGACTGGAGTATCCTTTTCAACCAAAAATCGATCCATTTCATATACAGCCAAAACTGGTACCTCAATCCGACGTCACATATTATAAACGTCATTCCGAAGTCAGAATGTTTGCTGTGATCAGTCAACACATTACTCCTGAATTGCCCATAGCAGGCCACCCCCTCTCTATAGTAGAATAGAGAGTCACCTGGGACTATCAACACATCGACACTAAAATAGATCCAAGTACAAAAACTCCTCATTCATGTTTTCAATTTTTTGTATACTTGGAACCTGCACCTGAATACTCACTTTTGTTACTGCCTCCTTATATATGGATTACATGTTAATAAAAGAGCAGAATAAAATATAAAATGGATTTTAAAAACTCGTTCCAAACTGCTAGACTAGCTTTTTCTACAGCACTCGGACAATCTATCCCAGTTATAAGCCCAAATCAGCCGGAAATCGAAGTCTGTCGAGTTGGTTATAAATAAGTCAATTCGCACTTTGACTTTTGCCGAGAAGTTTTTGCGTTTCGGCTGAATTCAGTTGGGATAAGGATATAAAGAAATGATAGGAAAAAACGGCAGAAATAAACAAAATTCCATTTTGCCAGGAACATATTGGTTATTAAAGGGACTGAATAATATGCAAATTAGTAGCTTTTAAAAGATCATATGATGGCTTTATAAATTTGAAAGTGTGCATGTTGGAAGAAAATTAGTATTTTGATGTTTTTCCCTTACCATTGCTTTATGATTCATCCCAAAACATTTGCGGTCGAAACAACACCTCCACCAGCAAGACCCGAAAGTGCGAATTGGCTTCGTCCAACGGCTTTAATTTCACATTATCGCTCAGATTCGCCTTGGATTCCATCTCATGCTACATATTTCAAAACTGTTAATAAACTGTAGCCTGACAACAATGCCTATACTACTTATTAGATGATATTCTCCTTTGTTGTTTTGTGCATTTAACTTTTTACGGCTTAAAGATGAAACCAGGAAGTGTATTTTTAAAATATTAGCACACACATCTGTCGAGTGGGTCGTCCTTATTCTATTCATCCGAACAAAGGAACAACCCGGAGAAGCGTATAATATCTCGGGTTTGATTGGTTTAAGTTCGAAATTAAGGCAAACATAAACGAGTCTAAATATATATGAATTCTTGAATGTTAAAAAATGGAAGATGTGAAATTTCAGCGAATGGAAAACTTTTGATACCACCATTGATTATTATTGACCATTTATATAATTATAGCATCATAACGAGTAGGCATATGAAGTGGAGTTCTTAATAATTTTAAAACAACAATCGTGTTTGATTTTAAATTTGTGTGCCCTTCAATTGGTTTGAGAAAAATAATAATTCTTGTCTTTGATGTTTGATTTTCATGCTAAAAATCAGATATATATTTAGTACAGTTTCCTTTCAAATTCCTGTTCATCTTGTGATTGAGAGAAGAGAGATAAAAGTTTGAGTCGAACTTAAACAAACTGTTAAGAATTTTTTTTATGACAGGTAGAAATTGGCAAAAAGGTGCTATTTTTTTCACATTTTTGGAATACCATTTTTCAAAATCTTTCTACAGTTTTTGATAGAAGTACTGTCCAATTTGCTGTGAATTATTTTCGGCAGTCCTCTGTTGAAAAGTTCCCATTTTTGAAGACCCGTAAAAAATTTACCAGGTGGTGGCTTTTTTGAAAATGAAGGCAGCCGCTTTTCAAAAGGCCTGCCAAAATTTCGATCAGATTGCTTTCAGCTGGCTGTTTGTTTGGTACTCCATAAAAATTGCTTTTTGTGATCTGTCTAAAATTGGCCAAGTGGCAGTATTTGTAATTTTTGTTTCGTTTTTTTTAGTTATTTTACAAATGCTTCACTGCCAATTTTATTGGACTGCCTCCAAAGTTTACATGAATGTTGACTGGTTACTCCTCAGTTGAACACTTATTTCTTTTAAGCGGTCTGTCTAAAATTGTCTAAAAGGTGGTATTTGTAATTTTTGGGAGCTTTTAGTCTTGCATGACTTTTTCTCGATTGTCCTCACTTGAACAAAAAATAGTCAAGTGTCGGCACTTTTTTTGAGTTTTTAGGCGCCAGTTGAGAAGATTTCGAAGACTCTTGTCTTATTTCTTTCAAATGCTACTCGAGTTCCATCTTGAATGATTAATTTTGCTGATTGCCAAAATCAACCCAAAAATAGTGTTTTTTTTCCCCCCCCCCAAAAAAAAAATATATATATATATATATATATATATATATATATATATATATATATATATATATATATATATATATATATATATATATATATATATATATATATATATATATATATATATATATATATATATATATATAATACTGCAAACAATAACATTAGTTGATATGAATATATTGTTGTGTATTATTGCTGTTGTTGTTTTTTAATATGCTTAATTCACCTGATGGGTGGTTTCAAAAAATAAATAAACCGGGGGTTCAAGTGCACAATTGAAGTGTGAATGCCCTAATCACGTGACGAAAAAAATGGCTGATTTCCCACGTTTTGAGTTGTTGTTTTTGTACACTATATTGTGGTATGTGGGTGCAGAGAATATAGCTTTGATCTACAAAACAGAATATAATGCCTTTTATGTGTCAAATTCCATCACGTATTCCAGCGGTGAAGTGGCCCATACGCAGTTTAAGAACGAAATCAACGAGACCGGGTTCGTACGTACATAAGCTAAGCTTGCGGCTCGAGCATTTTCAGATGCGGGTTAACATCATCCTTAATTTTACCATTAGTTAATTACACTGGGGGCCGTTATGCGCTCATTCAAGAGCCGGTAATAAACAGGTCCAGAAAAAGTGCATGATTGGAAAGAGGCTACACGATCATCAAAATGCATTGGAGAAATACCGAGTTTTTTTAGCTCCGAGTAGCTCTGACTTGTACAACATCGTATTTCTCTTAGTCAGAGCTACGAAGCCTTCCATTGTTCCACTAATAGGGGTCAGTTTCATATGTTCTGAGGTACGAATCCTGCATACCAGCCCCTATTATTCAAACATCTACAGAAAGTTCATGTCCAACATGCCCTTTTTGTAAAACAGGCAAAGTTTTCAGTGCGCTGTATATCTTTTATTTGTCCATAAAAGTGTAGAAAAGTTAGCTTCCGCATCCACCTGTCAAATGTTTGTTTACATTCTGGCCTTTGAATGTCACGTGACCAAAGTCAAGGGACCGAAAATTTAAATAAAGGGGTTATAGTTTATTTGAACAATATATATTAAATGGTTGATAGATGCTGAATTACGTATACATTTATTTGGTACACCCACCATATTTGACTTTTTATGTTTACGTTCTTTTTGAAATATCAATTTAAAAGTTTTTTGGTGGATAATTGCAAGAAATTATTGTTACTATTTCACGTAGTAAAGTATTCTCCCTGTATACAAACAAATGCCATTTATTGCGGGAGATTTGGGGTTATTTCCGTATTATTTTCTTTTGAAGAAGGCGTAACACAGAAGTTGTATATGATTACCGTTGTACTTTGAGGGCCTTTAGCAAATGTCAATAAAAACTTATGGGTCGTTGAATCTCGCGCAAAGTAGTCACAGGGGTGCCTCAAAGCGAGGCTTTGAAGCGGTGCCGGGAACCTTTTTAGCGCACCGCTTCTTGGAGCTAAGTTTTTTTGGCCTGTTTTCATGTGTCTTAAAACATGCGTAAGAAGCTGCGTAGAGTTAGGTTTGTCTTAAAACAGCCGCCCCCCCCCAAATAAAGAAAACAACAACAAAATGCTGTCTTAAAACAGAAAATGGCTGTCGATGACACTGACGAAGCTTTACGTACAACATAACATTGTGATTCTTCAAACATTCAAAGTATCCTGATAAATGTGCTATATTGCAACGAAAAACTTAATAAAATCTAATCGGGATACATTGCAATTTGTTATTTAAAAGCAATATTGTTGGTCGCCATTTTGAATTACGGCTTTTTACGACAATCTAATGTGTCAAGCTTTTAATCCCAAGACGTTTCAGAATGTCTTGAGACATTCAGAATAATAATAGGAAAAAAAAACACAAACAGTGGTTTCAGAATGTCTCAAAACATTCTTAGAGTTCCCAAAAAAAAACTCCTATTGTGTATACACAAAAAACAGCCTAGTATAAGCCAATTCGACCTTTCTGACAGAGTTGTCATTCCGACTTATTTTTCTTTCAACATGCACTTTCGAATTTAAAAAAGCCATCTATGTTTGAAAAACTATTTTAAGTATTATTCAGCCCCTATAATAGGCAACCGGTGAATATGTTTCTAGAAAAATGGAATTTTGTTGATTTGTGCCAGTTTTTTTCTGCCATTTCTTTATATCCTTATCCCCAGTCCTAGATGACTCTTGCGGTCTTCCTATGACAGCAAGAGTCATATAATAGAACATGTCATTGATCTCAGTTTTGCAAATCTCCCCATTATCGCCCACAAAAACACTGAATCTACAGTTGTAAAACCACTGTTTACTCAAGTTTAGTAGTTAGACCGAGGTCGAAAATAATGGGCCAGAATATTTCTCAGTGTGTTTTTTAAAGAAAAGCCTGCTAGTCCGAGACTCGGTGTCGTAGAACGTGCGTCGAACGATCCAGAGCCTCGAAAGTTGAGATCAATGGTCATTTCTAGTACAGGAACTGTGACCCTTTCTGATCTAAGCCAGACAGAAAGGCTCAACTGGGTCTACCTTATCACTACTCCACTATACTAGGTAGAGGAGTGGTAATGGACTACGGTCATTCGGGACTACCTTATCCCAACTCATTTCAGTCGAAACGTGTCAACTTTTCGACAGAAGTCTACGAATCCCCTTGTTACAAAGCAGTGTGCAAACTTCCAAGAATAAGATACCTGGACGATAGATCGACTAATAGATAATTTCATTACCGGGCCCCTAATGAGGGCATGTGTATGTAACTGGTATGTACATCTCTCTTGTGAACATATCCAACAGTGGTGATCCGCTTCTTGGAGCTGGTTGTAGGTATAAGGAAAATCACACTGTGGGTTTTGGAGATATTTACAAGAGTGAGGAGATGCAAGTTGTAGATCATGATTGATGACAACAAAATTTCACATTCCAGTTCAATAAAGATATGTCGGCTGCAAATTTCGCAGTCCCTTCTACAAAAGGACTGCCAAAGGCAAATGGGCCTTTAAAGATATTGAATTGACCTTTCGGTTATCACATTGCTCGTCACCCACATTTTTACAATGTCCATGTTGCCGCCTTGGTTGTAGATGGGCTTACCTGAGTGTGTCTACGTCGTCGGAGTATCCAGCCGAGCAGCAAGCGTACGCCGCCGGCTGGGTGGAAGGTTATGTCACACGGGATCTCATCGCGATGCACTGGCAGAACACTTACAAGGGCTACTGCGGAGAGCCTCTCTCCCAGTTCTGCCAGCGGCTACAGACTTACTTGAGTGAGAACACGAAATGGGTGCAGATGAAGACGGAACAGGCTCCGGATGATCCGTACTGGCAGCAGGTGACGTTTCTGGATTGCAGTCAGTTTTACACGTGGTAGTAGTCGTTCGTGTTACAAACGACTGCAGGCGTAATTAGCAATTTTAGCTGAAATTCTTCAAGAAGTTAGATTGTTATTTGTATCCCAAGCTAGAGGAGGGTAATGTGGAGCGGAAAGTAGAGTTAAAATGAAAATTTTGAAGTGTCATGATTTACAATAAATAACGAAATGTTAACAACTGTTGAATTGTTGACAGGTCAAGCTGTTCTACTATCAGTACAGTGGCTTAATCGATGGCTATTATAACAGAACGGGCACGCCGCGATTTCAAATAGATATCGATGATCTTTTGTAAGTTAATGTTTTGACAGTTGTGATGATTTAAAAGCCAGAAATATAATACTAATAAATAAAATAATAAAAAAGAAGTAAAATAACAAACATTATATAAAATAACACACTTTTATTATCATCCTTTGTTTCTGTTGTATGTGAGTATGAAAACAATGGTTTTTCATCTTACAGCGTATTTCAGATCGCTGGAGATTTGGAGGATTTGTCGTCTGCATTGCAGAAAGATGGCTACTCGCGCCAGCCAGGAAATGGCCACTGCTCGGCCCTGGTGAAGCTCCTACCGAACGCCGCCGATCTGTACGTAGCCCAAGACACGTGGATGGGCTTCAATGGGATGCTGCGCATTCTCAAGAAGTACGACTTCAAGTTTGCCGGACCGAATACGATGACGTTTTCGTCGTATCCAGGCGTGCTGATGTCAGGCGATGATTTCTATATGATGTCGAATGGATTGGTAAGACCTCATTGCTCTGTCTTTTTAGATTGAAGTTTTCTTTGTCATTTCAATGTAATAAAAAGTTTCTTGCGGCTTTATTTTGAGAAATTTGCTTTCAAATATTGATAACTACGACTTGTTGTGTATTTTATATTAAAAAGCCTTCCTAGTGAGTATTCTTTTTGCAAACAACTAGGTATCTATGGAGACCACCATTGGGAATGGGAATCCGGAATTGTGGAAATATGTGCATCCGCAGTACTCGGTGCTAGAAGGTTCGTATAGAGAAGCATGATCAACCCTCGCGATATGCGTTAGTTACCGCTCCGTGACGGGGCGTTTGTTTTGATATTTTTATGCAACCCCGTGCCGTAATACCTGTATTCATCTGCCAGCGGTCGAAAGTGTATTTGGACACGTGTTGGAAAACACGGTTCTTCAGCGCGCATCCACAGTACTCGGTGCTTGGAGCGTTCGCTTGGTACCTGTTGTGAACCCGCACAGACCGGCACTTTCGAGAAGAAAAATCCGGACGGGAGACCATTTTTGTAAAACAGCCGACCATCTGAGGAGATCTATCTGTTATGTACAAACACAGAGCGGATGGATATTTTTAAAAGAAGTTCCTGTCTTTTATGAGTACTATTGTCGCGGAATCCTCAATAGGTCTGCGGAGTAAAAAGTTGTTATACACAACAGACCGAACTGCCGTAGAGGTTGGCTGTTGGAGAACAAATATCAAATGCTGCCTATCTGTCCGTTTGTCAGTCTGTCTCACTTACAAGCACACTGTTTTGTCTGTGTGTGTTCTTAAAAGTGGTTGGACTTAAGGTTCAGAAATATTATGTAGTGAAAACATATCTGTTGCGGACGCGCAATGTCTTATTATTGTTCAAATTCACAAAAAAAAAGAAACTGCATCAAAAACTAATATAAATGACATATATTATTGATTACTTAAAAATGATTAGTTTAAACCTAGAAAAAAAATCAATAGTTAAAAAAAAACAAACAGTTAAATCCAGTAGTTTAAAAAGTAAAGTAAATTTACTGTCTGTTTTATTTAAACCCAATATGCTGTTGTTCTGTACATTAATGTATTTAAATCTGGACTTTTTTTGCAGGAGTAAGAAGTCTGGTGGCTAACAGACTGGGGAGCAATGGCGGGGAATGGTGCGAACTCTTCTCCCGCTACAACAGCGGCACGTACAACAATCAGTGGATGGTCGTCGACTATAACAGGTTCATCCCCGGCGTGCAGCCGAAGGCCAACGACGGGCTGCTCTACGTAGCCGAACAGATCCCGTAAGTACGGCTACAGATAAAAGAATCCCCCCCCCTCCCGCCCCGCACTCCATCCCTCCAGCGTCCTTACGAAAATTCGTACTGTTGTACATCGCCGAAAATCCGATAACTCAGCCGCTACCCAAATGGCAAGGACGGTCTGTCCCAGTGACCGAAGACCAACGGCGATCTGCTCTGTGTTAATAAGCATATCCCGTGAGTACGGATAACAGGCCACAGGTCCCGATGTGCTGTTCCCGTGTCTGTACAGATAACAGGCCACAGGTTCTGATGTGCTGTCCCCTTGTGAGTACGGATAACAGGCCAAGGTCCCGATGTGCTCTCTCCTTGTGAGTAGGGATAACAGGTCCCTATGTGCTGTCTCCCTGTGAGTACGGATAACAGGTCCCGATGTGCTGTGCCCTTGTGTGTACAGATAACAGGCCGCAGGTCTCGATGTGCTCTCTCCTTGTGAGTAACGATAACAGGCCGCAGGTCTCGATGTGCTCTCTCCTTGTGAGTACGGACAACAGGCCGCAGGTCTCGATGTGCTCTCTCCTTGTGAGTACAGATAACAGGCCACAGGTCCCGATGTGCTGTCTCCTTTTTAGGGGCCTTTCTGCCTCAGCTATACGCTGCAGGTTCAGGTGTTATACACTTTATCCCAAATTATTTCCCTCAGCTCTGAAGTTTATGTTATTGAGGGGAAATATTATATCGTTCTGTAGATAGAAAAGCAGAGGCTTTGTCGAAAAAGGAGGGGGGATTGTTGGGGGGGGGGGGGGGGTAGGGAGTTTGTTAAGCAGGCTTTGGCCCCAGGTCGTACTTTATGAAATTGTGAGCTTACCGTATGAAGTCGTCTTACGGTTGAAAGATATCAAAACTGAATGTTGCGAGCAATCCCACGTACGTAATCCAGCAAACGTTCGTTTCCAAAGTCGCCCACGGGTGTGACTATTCTTTGACTTGCTTGTCCATACTGGCGGGGGGGGGGGGGGGGGGGGGAGTCGGGCATGTGGACACCGATAATGTGATCGAAGATGACGTTGTTGAGGCTTTGATCCTTTCTACGACTCCAGTAGGCCGTTAACTCCTAATACGTGTAACCCGATAATCCAAGCGTATGTGAAAATGGAGTATATGAAATAGAAAAAGAAAAAACATCGAAAGTATCTTGAAAAAGTCGGACCGGGAGCAATAATTCTATGGGGGAAGGGAATCATCCGGAAGGGGGGGGGTAGTCCTGTTACCCGGGTCTAGGACAATTCCCATGCACAGTTCGCCCCGGTTTGTTTGAAAATGGTCACATTTTGCCATAAGCCAACTCTACAATAAAGCAATCGTGAAAAATCACCACCCGTTTATTGTCCTCATTTTGCCGTCCATCTGAACAGGAATCAGTAGGGATTGGTGGTCCCGGAAATCTTGTTGGTAAGAAACGCTTACCCAGTAAACATTCTGAAGTCGATTGGACGTCAGTATTAAATCTTATTGTTGTTTGGTTGTGAGTGCTCATGAATATAAATCTAGGTCTAATACAGCTTGAATAGACGTTGGATAAGATATGTTGTTTCGACGCTACTTTTGGTTACAACCAAAACACCACCTTCTACGACGTCTAATCAGCGTTTTACATGCGGTGTTGAACAGACGTCGGAAAATAGTTGTGTAAACGCGAAATATCGACGTAGCAGGGATGGGCGTTGGGGTGACCACCAAACCAAGCCATGCCGGGTTGCTTCGAATATTGGGGAAGATATGCGATCGACCGTGTGTCGGTCTGTCGGTCGGTCTCACATCAAGAGCTTATATTTGCAAGGATTTTAATGAAACTTGGTATGTAGCTTTTATGGGAACAAGCACAGATCGGTATTGTAAATGGGCCAGGTTCGTCCAAGGAAAATGGACCAGCTGGACTTAGAAAATTTCTCAAGAACAACTGCAAGGATTTTAATGAAACTTTATGTGTATCTTCTGTGGACACTAACAAGGATCGTTATTGTAAATGGGTTAGGTTGGCCCAAGGAAAATGAACCAAATGTACTTTGAAATTTACCAAGTCCTGGAAATTATTAAGCATCGGAATGAGTTTGTTAACACGATATCTCAAGAACAACTGCAGGGATTTTAATGAAACTTGGTATGTAGCTTTTATGGGAGCAAACACAGATCGGAATTGTAAATGGGCCAGGTTCGTCCAAGGAAAATGCAACAACTGGACTTGGAAAATTTCAGCTCTTGATTGACTATTGATGGCCGTGTTTAACTGATGGGGGGCCTGTGGGGAATATGTGGGCTTTGCACACTGCTCTAGTTAGAATATGTTTCAAACCCAGGTGTGTCATGTCCATTTTCTCAATTGTGATTACATCCTGTCCGGCAGTTAAGAAAAATTAAATGGGACACAGCTGTGTATACAGTTTAGTGGAAAACGTAATTTTAAGTGGTTGAAAATTGTGGCCAAACCAAGAAAATGCACTATTCCGTAAATAAATATGGAGTTCGATAACAGTTTAGTTCTATAAGTTAAAAATACCGTGAAAAAATTTTAACATAAAACAGGGTTGAGATCTCGCGGTCGCCCGTGGCGACCAACTTTTGGCTCGGGCGACCAACTTTTTCGAGGTGGTCGCCCGAGTGGCAACTTTTTTTCTGAGTATTTTCAGGTAAATGCTGTTTATTATTTTAAACACCATTTTACGTGAAAATGACTTTTGTATAAATTTTGTTTCGTTGCTATTTTCACATTTGAAATAAATTTCAAATAAATACAAATTATGGATACTAAGACACCTTTTTAGCCCAGCTTACGTTACACGTAAGCTGGGGTATTCCTATCGGTCTGCGGATGGCGTCCGTTAGTTAGTTAGTTAGTTCGCTGTAAACTTTGTTTCAAAATGCAACTCCTCCTACAATTTTGAACCGATGTCATTTATTTTTGGTGTGAGGCATCCCTAAGGGGTCGTGCATACGGCTTGTGCTTTTCTAGTCGATCGGGTGATTTTTGAATTTTTGGCGAATTTTTAAAGAAAAAAATTAAAAGTGTATCTCCTCCTACATTTTTGACCCGATGTCATTTATTTTTGGTATGAGGCACTTCTAAATGGTCGTGCATACGGCTTGTGCTTTTTTAGTTTGTATTTTTGGGGAATTTTTTAAGCAAAAATTTCGAAAATAATTCAAAATGCATCTACCCCTACAATTTTGATTCGATGTCATTTATTTTTGGTGTGAGTGCATACGGCTTGTGCTTTTTAGTCGATCGGGCAATTTTTGTATTTTTAGGGAGTTTGTGAAGAAAAAAACTTCAAAATGCATTTCCCCCTACAGTTTTGAACTTTTTTTTTTTTTTTTTTTTTTTTGGTTTTAGGCATCTCTTCTTTTTTTTTTTTTTTTTTTGGTTTGAGGCATCTCTAAGGGGTTGAGAATACGACTTGTGCTTTTTAGTCGATCCGACAATTTCTGTATTTTTTGGGAATTTTTGAAGAAAAACTTCAAAATGCATTTCCTCCTACAGTTTTTATCCGATTTCATTTATTTTTGCTATGAGGCATCCTTAGGTAGGTCTCGCATACGGCTTGTGCTATTTGACTTGACTTGGGAATTTTTGATTTCGGGGGGAATTTTTGATGAAAATACCTCAAAATGCATTTTCTCCTGCAGTTTTGATCAAACATCATTTATTTTGGGGCTGAGGCATGCTTAGGGTGTCGTGAATATGGCCTGTCTTTTTCAGTCGATGAGAGAATTTTTGAAGAAAAAAATTCAAAATGCATTTCCTCCTACAGTTTTTATCAGATTTCATTTATTTTCGATATGAGCCGTCTCTAGGGGGTCATGCATACGGCTTGTGGTTTTTGAGTGAATTGGAAAACTTTTGAATTTTTTTCGGAATTTTTGAGAAAAAAAATTAAATGAATCTCCTCCTCCTAGTTAAATGAACTTGCGCAGTAGTCAGATTTAACAACCGCACATCGACGCAAGTTAAATAATCATTCGCAGTAGTCCAAATTAAGTACTCCGCATCGATGCAAGTTAAATAAACATGCGCATTGGTCCGAAATGTGAACTGCGCGTCGACGGAAGATAAATAAAGATGCGAACTGGTCCATAATAAGCACCGCGCATCAACGCAGGTTAAATAAACATGCGCACTGGTCCGAAAAAAAGAACTACGCTTCGACGTAAGTTGAATAGACATGCGCAGTGGTCTGAAATGCGAACCGCGCATCAACGCAGCCTAAAGAAACATGCGCACTGGTCCGAAATGCGAACCGCACATCGAGGCAAATTAAATAAACATGCGCAGTGGTCCGAAATGCGAACCGCGCATCAACGCAAGTTAAATAAACATGCGCAGTGGTCTGAAATGCGAACCGCGCATCAACGCAGCCTAAAGAAACATGCGCACTGATCCGAAATGCAAACCGCACATCGAGGCAAATTAAATAAACATGCGCAGTGGTCCGAAATGCGAACCGCGCATCAACGCAAGTTAAATAAATATGCGCGCTGGTCTGAAATGAGAACCACGCATCAACACAAGTTAAATAAAGATGGGCAATGGCCTGAAATGCGGAACCGCGCATCGACGGAAGTTAAATAAACATGCGATCCGGTCCAAAATAAGCACCGCACATAAACACAAGTTAAACAGACATGCGCACTTGTCCGAAAAAAGAACCACGCATCGACGCAAGTTAAATAAACATGCGCAGTGGTCCGAAGAAAGAACCATGAATCGACGCAAGTTGAATAGACATAAGAGTCGGGCATCGACGGGACTTAAATAAACATGCGTTCTGGTCCGAAACGCAAATCGCGCGTCAACGCAAGTTAAATGAACCTGCTCACTTGTCCCAAAATGCGAACTGCGCATCAACGCAACCTAAAGAAACAGGTATACTGGTCCGAAATGCGAACCGGATATAAACGCAAATTAAATAAACATGCACACCGGTCCGAATTGCGAACCGCACATAACCGTAAGTTAATAAACATTTGCACCGGTCCCAAATAAGTACCGATCATCAACACAAGTTAAATAAATATGCGCAATGGTCCAAAATGCGAACCACGCATCAACACAAATTAAGAAAACGCGCGCTGGTCCGAAATACGAACCGCACAGCAACACAAGCTAAATAAGCAAGCACACTGGACCAAAATAAGCACCTTGCATCAACGCAAGTTAAATAAACATGCGCACTATTTCGAAATGCGAATTGCCCATTAACACAACTTAAATAACATGCGCACTATTCAAAATAAGAACTGCGCATCAACACAACTTAAATAAACATGCGCACTGGTCCAGGATAAGAACCGCGCATCAACTCAAGTTAAAGAAATATGCGCATTGGCCTGAAATAAGAACCGCGCATCGACGCACGTTAAATAAACATACGCAGTGGTTCGAAATGCGAACCACGCGCCAGCGTAAGTTAAATAAACATTTGCACTGGTCTAAAATAAGCACCGCGCATCAACGCAAGTTAAATAAACATGCGCACTTCTCCGAAATTCGAACCGCGCATCAACGCAAGTTAAATAAACATGCGCAGTGGTTCAAAATGCGAACCACGCCCCAACGCAAGTTAAATAAACATTTGCACTGGTCCAAAATAAGCACTGCGCAACAACGCAAGTTAAATAAACATGCGCACTGGTCCGAAATTCGAACCGCGCATTAACGCAAGTTAAATAAACATGCGTAATGGTCCGAAATTCGAACTGCTCATCAACGCAAGTTAAACAAACATGCACACTGGTCCAAAATGCAAACCCCGCACCAACGCAAGTTAAATAAACATAGACACACGTCCAAAATAAGCACCGTGCATCAACGCAAGTTAAATAAACATGCAAACTGGTCCGAAAGGCAACCTAAGGAAACTTGGGCTGTCCGAAATAAGTACCGCTCATCAACGCAAGTAAAATAAACATGCGCATTGGTATGGAATGAGAACCGCACATCAACACGAGGTAAATAAACATGCGCACTGATCCGAAATAATAACCGCACATCAACACAAGGTAAATAAACATGCGCACTGATCCGAAATAAGAACCGCCCATCAACACAATGTAAATAAAGATGCGCATTGATCTGAAATAAGAACCGCACATCCAGACAAGGTAAATAAACGTGCGCACTGATCCGAAATAAGAACCGCACATCCACAAAAGGTAAAAAAAAAAACATGGGCGCTCGTCAGAAATGCGAACCGCACATCAACGCAAGTTACATAAACATGTGCACTGTTCCAAAATGGGAGCCGCGCATCTACGCAAAATTAAATAAACATGCGCACTTGTCTGAATAAGAACCGCGCATCAAGGCAAGTTACATAAATATGCGCACTGGTCCGAAATGCGAGCGTTGTTTGAAGGTATCTATGGCAGACTATCCAGTCTACCAGAGATACAAAAAAATCTGTTTCCCATTTTTCTGGGAAAGAAATCTTTGTATGCATTTATCGGTCTATGTTCTGGTCCGGTGCTAAATTAATTATTGGGCTAGCTCTTTGCGGTCTCATCTTTTGAAGCCCAATTTTTCAGGAAAATTCCCTTGCTCATGCACGCTGGAATTGGTCTTATTGCTTTTCGTAAGCTGGGACTTTGTCCTTGGACAAACTTCTTGTTGTTTTTTTCATGTGAGGCGGGCTAGAAAATTTTGCAAAAATTGCACTCGGCGACCAACTTTTGTGCCAGGCGACCAGAAAATTTTACGAAGTCTCAACCCCGTAAAGTGGGGGCAGAATTGGAAAGGAGGGTGGAGCTGACTTTCGAAGGGTGAAGTTAGTAAAAAGAGGAGGGCCGACTAGGCCAAGTTGGTCTCATATGGATGGAAACGTGAAAGCGATACGAAAGCCTTGATGTTGAGTGTATTTTTGTTATGTTTCAGGGGAATGATTGTTTATGAAGACATCACAGATGTACTGGTTTCGCAGACTTACTTCGGAAGCTACAACACTCCGTAAGCTATTCCACATTATTCCCAACTAAATCAACTAAGTTCCCCCCCCCCAAAAAAAAAAAAATAGTTATATACATCTTAAACTATTTAGGTCTTCCTGAACTGTTCTGTGCCGGTGCTCAAGTTTCCATGTCCTGAACTGTTCTGTGCCGGTGCTCAAGTTTCAATGTCCTGAACTGTTCTGTGCTGGTGCTCAATGTTCCATGTCCCGAACTGGTCTGTGCCTGTGCTCAAGTTTCCATGTCCTGAACTGGTCTGTGCCTGTGCTCAAGTTTCCATTCCTGAACTGGTGTGTGCTCGTGCTCAAGTTTCAATGTCCTGAACTGTCTTGTGCTGGTGCCCAAGTTTCCATGTCCTGAACTGGTCTGTGCCGGTGCTCAAGTATCCATGTCCTGAACTGGTCTGTGCCTGTGCTCAAGTTTCCATGTCCTGAACTGGTCTGTGCCGGTGCTCAAGTATCCATGTCCTGAACTGTTCTGTGCCGGTGCTCAAGTTTCCATGTCCTGAACTGTTCTGTGCCTGTGCTCAAGTTTCCATGTCCTGAACTGTTCTGTACTGGTGCTCAAGTTTCCATGTCCCGAACTGTTCTGTGCCGGTGCTCAAGTTTCCATGTCCTGAACTGTTCTGTGCCGGTGCTCAAGTGTCCATGTCCTGAACTGTTCTGTGCCGGTGCTCAATGTTCCATGTCCCGAACTGGTCTGTGCCGCTGCTCAAGTTTCCATGTCCTGAACTGTCTTGTGTTGGTGCCCAAGTTTCCATGTCCTGAACTGGTCTGTGCCGGTGCTCAAGTATCCATGTCCTGAACTGGTCTGTGCCTGTGCTCAAGTTTCCATGTCCTGAACTGTTCTGTGTTGGTGATCAAGTTTCCATGTCCCGAACTGTTCTGTGCCGGTGCTCAAGTTTCCATGTCCTGAACTGTTCTGTGCCGGTGCGCAAGTTCCCATGTCCTGAACTGTTCTGTGCCGGTGCTCAATGTTCCATGTCCCGAACTGGTGTGTGCCGGTGCTCAAGTTTCCATGTCCTGAACTGTTCTGTGCTGTTCCTTGTCATAAATCTGAGTAACTCGGGGCAGTGTGTTGAAATGTCTCTATATTAAACATGTTTTTATTTTCTTAACTGCATTGACTCCAAACAAAGCACTTGAAAACTAACCCTTGAAACTCAAGGCTTGAATTAAAAATAATTTTGATAATAATATCTTTTCTTATATTTTTCTAGGTTGTGTAAAATAGCAAATGTTTAAAAAAAAGTAGATGGGCATTTTAGGTACTTCCCGGCGATTTTCAACGCCAGCGGCGGCCCAGAAATGGTGAAGAAGTACGGTGATTGGTTTAGTTACGAGCACACGCCACGGGCCAACATCTTCCGCAGGGATCATGTCAAGGTCACTGATATCCAGTCCATGACCAAACTCATGAGGTAAATAAAGATATAGCTCGTTCGTCTTGGGGGAAGGGCCTTTTAGGAGAAAGGGCGTTTTGCTTTGCTGATAAAAAGGGCGGTTGAAAAGGGCCGTATTTGGCCGCTATTTGTGCTTCTAATTTTCGGGTCGCTCCTACTCATGTCAATCATTTTCACTTTCCGAATCAGCATAAAAAAGAAAAAAATAAATAAAAATTTAAATTAAAAAAAGGGGAGAAAAAAAACAACAAAATATTTTACAGGTATAATGACTTCAAGCACGACCCGCTGTCGGCCTGTAACTGCACGCCGCCATACAGCGCGGAGAACGCCATCTCGGCGCGCAGTGACCTTAACCCCAAGAACGGCACGTATGCGTTCGGCGCGCTCGGCCACCGACTTCATGGGGGCATTGATATGAAGGTAGGAGTATAGTCGTCGTTTTATTTCAAAGTGAACGTGAAAATTTTGATGTGAAGAAACTGCAGACAGTTGAACTGTCTGACCTAAAAACTATGGCTATGATGGTCACTGCTAAATATGCATGTCGGAGGTGCCCAGAAAACAAAAACGTGGTTCATTTAAAACCTGTAAGAGATTAACCACTTTTATTTATAGTCTAGACGTCTACGTGGCTTTATGGCCAATAACATGTCCGATTATCGGCGTTTTTAGACCGTCTGGCTTGCTGAGTCACTGCGCATGTGTGCTTATGTCGTAAGGTGGATTTGCATTTGGGTAAAAATTGTTGTGTACATTGGAAAATGTAGAAGATAGGGAAAAGGTTAAGCTTTTTTAAAACCTACCGGTCGGGCAGACATTTAAGTGACGTGCCTGCCTGACCACTCTTCACCTGCCCGCCCACACTATCACCTGCCCGACCACAGTCTTCACCTGCGCGAACACACTGTTCACCTTTTTTTTTTTTTTGTTATGTTTGTTTTAAATTTGCTACAGTTCACCAGAAGTGCCAACGAATACGTCCAAGTTACTTTGTGACGATAACACTGGTTTTTTACGTGAAAAAATTTAGCACATGTTTGAGTTTGTCATGTTGTTTGTATGTTTCAGTTAACCACATTCAAACTGCATAAGACACTGGACTTCGTCGCAGTGAGCAGTCCTACGTACGACGACCAGCCAGCATTTCAATGGAGCAAGTCAGACTTTGAGAAAACGGCGTCTCACATTGGCCACCCTGACCTGTGGAACTTTAAACCCATTGTAACAGACTGGTCCCAAGCGCACCGCAAGGGTTCTTTCAACCTGTGATATCTTCCACTTTGTGATACTGTGAATAACAACTGCATCTGGTGCTGTGCGCCATCTGATTCTGTTGTAAATATTAGGCCAGGAAATAAGTAACCTGTTTTCTCGCGACCCGAAACACTGAGAATTGAAGAAAAAAAATTGGCTCTTAAGCAATTCTAAATTTTCAAAAAAAAAATATATATATATTATTATTGGGACGGTTACTGGGTTACTTTTGAACCTGGCTTAAACCATTAAATTTCAAAGGTTGTATTATACAGCCATTGTAGTTCATCTGCTTGAATACTGCATGCTTTGAAAATCTTAGCTACACACAAAAAGGAAAGGTGATGTTTGGGGAATCATATCTTAAAATTTCTTCTTTCAAACGTGGAGTGATTCGAATTTTAGTTACGGAAATGTGGTATGTAGCAAGATTTTTTAAATAATTTAAGGAAAAGTGTGCAGATTGAGAAATAATTGTTGAAAAGTAGTTATTATTGAATGCTTGGGCAAACAAACATGCTGTATGAGGCAAGTCTCCGACCGTTCTAATTTATCTTCCTCGTAAAAACTCCTGTATAAAGCAAATGCCAGGGATCAGGATTGACGGATATGGGGAGAAGAGCTCGCCTGTTTATGCGGTTTCTGGGGCTTTTAATGTAAAAGTCCGAGCAATCTCTGCCTGTGCTAAAAAATTCAGAAATAATTTAACAGTAAATTCATTTTTTTTTTTTAAATTGAAAAAAAGACCCATAAGTGACGGGGCAAATTTGTCCCAGCAGGTTTGAAAACCAGTAGTGTGAGGGCAATCAGTTCGTTTTGTTTACACTTCCAACAAAAATCCACCAAGGAAAAACTAAGACGGGATATTTTATGCGAACTAAACAACAGTGCTATAATAAATTGAGAGCACTGAGAACTGATCGCTGGCATTTTGCATTTTGGTATAAAGTATGAGTCAGTGTAAAATAAACCTTGCAGAAGGTACTCGCAGAAGGTGCAAGTGGAGTATTCGTTTGGAAAATTTACAGAATGTCACCATCACGTCATTTTTTACGCATTTTTTACTGCGCGAACATTCGTACACAATTTGAAAGGGATCCAGTCAAAATTGTCACAGTAGCATTTTGAATGTTGTCTACAAAAAACACTAGGTCCTGTCGCCTCCCCCCCCCCACCCCCCTCCCCCTACTGCTGTGGCTAAACCATCCCGACTGACCAAAACTGATGAAAACTTTTTAAAGCTGAATAGCACCGGGAATAAATGAGCTTGTGCACGCTTCTGTGACAAATATCCTTCAGTTTGCAAGAGTTTTAGAAGAAACATAGTAGGGACTAGCAAGAGTGCCCCTCGGTCAGTACGAGAGTGTGGGAATTGTCATCCGCGATCCACGTCAGTCTGTTTTTGCTGGTTAAGCAGCCCGTCTCGGAATTGATTTAGAAGCTTGCACAGTCAGTAGATTCACCAAAAAAAAAAACAAAAAAAAAAAACGAAAAGCAAAAAAAGAGAAAAAAAATACAAACAAACCTGAAAATAAAACCAGCACATATTTTGTTGCTTGTTTGTTAATTTGATATTCAGTGGAACTGATAAAGAACTTCTTCTCCCCCACCCCACCCCACCCCACCCCCCTTGTGCCCCCCCCCCCCCCCCACCAGCGTTTACTTGAAACAGCCAATAGCTTGTGGCAAGGCTCGAGACCTTGACCAGTTTCACCGGCTGCGTCCTTTGGTTCAGTGAGCGTCATGTCTGACTGAGGGGTACTACTGGTTCAAACGGCTCTGCTGCAAGCATAAAGCCTTCTCTTCGAGGTGCTTCAGAAGTATTGAGTAATCTGAAGGACATCAAAAGTTTCATATGAAATTACATATGCAGTTAAGACTCATTAACTTGAACTCATTAACTTGTTAAAACGTTTCCATTTTTAAAAACGTTCCGCGATTAGTGTGGATATTTGATTCTTTTCATATTTGACTAATTCCAGTTGATGCCGGCTTTGCATTTATTATCACTGTCAACACTAGTACTATCGTCACGAATTTGGTGTGTGTGGATGGGTGGGGAGGGGAGGGGGGGTAACGATCATCACTAGTACTGTTGGCACTAATTTGTTGTGTGTGGGTGGGTGGATGGAGGGGGGGGGGGGATAACGATCATCACTGAAACTATTGTCACTAATTCGTAACGTGCGAGTTCCCCCCTGAAAAAGAGTACCTTAGAGCTTGTGTCCGTTTTGGCTACAGCTCCTGAAGGAGAGGCTAAAACAATTGTTATAAAATATGTGCGTATGTGTGCTTTACAAAATCCTACCTCCCCCTAGGTTTTAGCATGAATGTCGTGAACATGTTTTGAAGGTAGCGGAATTTATTCGTACTTTTGCCAAAAATCGGCCGAAATATTTTCTAAAAACCAATTCTCTTATAAACGTATCTCCGAGTATTTTAATTTGGGGGCCTAGCTATTAATGTTTGCGCGATTCGTCCAAAAATAATGGCAAAAATATTTGCGAAAAACCTTCTTTCTTTTTTTTTAAATCTTAACTGACCCCAAGGAAATCGCCTTACTGGATTGAAATGTTCAGAGTGGCACGCAGGAGATGTTTGTTTGTCTGTTTGGTGTTTCACGTCCCGTTTAGCAACTGTGATAGGTATATTGGGATGCACTTGCTAAAGGAACAGCTAGGGGGGGGGGAGCAAAAAGAAGGAAGAACGAAGAAATGGCAAAAGAAGAGCTAGAAACAGATTCCAGTAAGTCGCCTCATACAACATGCAGAGAGCAGAAAGCAGTGGGTCTGTTCCATTTTATTGAAGGTAGGGGGCATAAGTGTTGACCTCGCTATTATTTTGGTGAGTTGACAAAAGTTGGTGAAAATATTGTCGAAAAACCAAATTTTTTCATAGAAAACTAACACCAGGGAAGTCGCCTCAGTAACATGAAATTTTCAGAGTAACATGCATCAGTTTTTGGTTTGTTTGGTGTTTAACGTTCCGTTCAGCAACTAGGATGGCTGTATCAGGATACACTTCCGAAAATAACGAGTGAGGGAAAAGAAGGATGAATGAAGAAATAGTAAAAAAAAAAAAGCTAGAAAGAAATTCTTATTAGTCGCCTCTCACGACATGCAGAGCACAGAAAGCAGTGGGACTTCTGAAGATTCCCCCAACCCACCCCCATCGGTACCTACCTGGCTGTTTTTTATTTTATTTACTTTTATTCATTTATTTTATTTATTTATTTATTATTATTATTATTTAAAAAAAATTAGAGCGGTACTAACTGACGCCAGAGAAATCGCCTTACTTGCGGGAAATTTTAGTTGGATACGGGTCATAAGCACCTGTCTGCCTGCTATTCCTAATTCGAAAAACATTTTTTTTTCATTATAAAACCTTAAATGACGCCAGGGAAATCGCCATACTGAATTAATATTTTTGAAGTCAGAGTTGGCGAAAATATTGGTGAAAAACCAAAATTATCGTAAAATACTGACACCAGGGAGGATGGCCTTAGTGACATAAATTTTCAGAGTAGCACGCATTAGTTGTTTGTTTCTTTCTTTGCTTGGTGTTCAACCTCCCGTTCAGCAACTAGGATGGCTGTATTAGGACGCAGTTGCTAAAATAACAAGTGAGGAAAAAAAGGAAGAATGAAGAAATAGCAAAAAAAAAGAGCTAGAAAGAAATTCCGGTTAATTACAGTTAGTTAGTTACGACATGCTGAGAACAGAAAACAGTGGGTGTGTTTTGAAGATTCCCCCAAGCCACCCTCATCAGTACCTATTTGGCTATTTTTGTTTTGTTTACTTTTATTTATTTTATTTATGTAGTTTTTTTTTAATTTTTTTTTTTTGGGGGGGGGGGGATTTGCAGAAATTTTCAGAAAATTTGTAGAAAAGGGGCGAGAAATAAAAAAAAATTAGTACAATCTTAACCGACGCCAGAAAAATCGCCTTACTTTCGTGAAAAGTGAAATTTTAGTTAGATACGGGTTGTAAGTACTTGTCTGGGTACTAGTTTTCCCAGTTGGTGGAAAACTTTTTTATAAACTCGTAAATGACGCCAAATAAATAGCCTTATTGACTTGCACTTTTCTAAATTGCCGGGCACTGGTACTCACCTGGCTATTTAAATATATTTGATTTATTCTTTGTGATTCGCCAAAAATTTGTGGGAACATCGGTGAGAAACCAAAAAATAAATAAATAATAATAATAAAAAAAGTAAACTCTGAACTGTTCGCCAGAGAAAGTACCTTTCGTTAGTGAAATTTTAGATATGGGTCATAGTACTTGCCTGCCTATTACTTCTGTTGGTAATTCGCCGAAAATTGGCGGAAATATTGGGGGTCTATAGCCTTTCTTTCTTCAAATTGTAATTAATTAAAGCATTGGTACCTATCTGTTATTTTCCGCCGGGCACCGGACTGATATGGTTTTCACTGTCCGTCTGTGCACTTTCAGTCTCACGCGTCTACAGCCCACATTAGTGGATGGATTCATTTAAGATTTTATCCGGGGTTGCTCCTAAGCATTCCGCAGTGCAGTGGCCAGGATCCGAGCAAAATTGGTTTTTTTTTTTGTTTTTTTTGTTTTTTTTTTTTTTGTTTTTTTTTTTTTTGTTTTTTTTTTTCGGTTTTTTTTTTTTTTGTTTTTTTTTTTTCGGTTTTTTTTTTTTGAATCGCTACAGATTTTCGGAAAACGGAAAATAAATTTGTAAAATCTTAACTGACGTGAGATAATAGGCCTTACTTAAAATTTTGCTTTTTACAGGACCATTACTTTTTTCATAATAATCAAAAATTGGCGGGAATATTGGTGAAAATCCGTTGTTTAAAGTTAAATCTTAACTGATGCCAGGTGTATGGGCTTACTTTCTTGAAATTTTGGTCAAGGGTAGCGGACTGTAGTACTTACATGGCCATTACTTTTTTGGTGATTTGTCCAAAAAAAATGTCGAAATATTAGTGAAAAATCAAAAGCAAGATCTTAATTTACGTCATCGAAATAGCTTTACTCTGTTTATTGGACACTGAGCGCATTGGTCTATTACTTTTTTCATAATTCTCGAAGAATTAACGGAAACGTTTGTGAAAAACCAACTTCTTATGAACACTTGGCTGGAGTAGACTTCCAAAGGCTACAGTGGATATCGGATAAGACGATATTTGTGTTGGCCGATATTTCATTAATTTGCCACATGACCCTTTCGGTATTCCGACAAATAGGCCCGCGACAGTCATGACAACGACATTATGGCCACATTGTCAACTGCGATATTTATTCCAGGTTATATTTTTGTGAGCTTTTGATAACTATAAAAAAAGTTTTTATTGCACAAAAGATGACTTTGGTTGCAGTTAAGCGATGTCCACTAACTACCTAACTAACTAACTAACCAACGAACTAACCAAATAACTAGCTAACGGACTGACCGACTGACTGAAAAACTAAATACGTTGAAATTGATGGAACTTTCTGCGATCGACCTATTTGCCAAGAACTTGACTGGGTTTAAATGTCGCAGTTGACAACGCAACGATAATGTCGCTTTCCTAAATATCGTGCCCTAAATATCGCTGGCCTATTTTTCGGACACTCGACCTGTTCGTCCCCCCATTTTTTGAAATTTATCTGATATTTATGTGCTGATGTTATTTTTGGCCAAGTATTGCATATTTCGCTTTTAACGCTATGAATGATATAACGCTATAAATGATATAACTCTATAAATGATATAACGCTATAAATAATATAGTGCTATAAATGATATAACGATATAAATGTAGTTTATTAAATTTTTTATAAGCGGAAACGGACGTTACAACGCACCTGTTTAGTAGTTGTTTTGGCGAATCGTATTGGCGGTATATCAATTTCTTAATTAAATTTTGGTATGAAGTCTTTCTCTTTTGAAATTAGTACCTGTCTGGCCATAGCTTTTTTTTTTTTTTTTTTTTGGCTATTCACCAAAAAAAAAAAAAAAAAAAAAAAACTGGCATCGAGATAGAAAAACATCCTTTCTGTCCTGAAGCTGGGTATTAGTTTTGTAGTGATTTGCCAAAAATTGGAGGAAATATTGTCAAAAAAATTATCAGTTTATTAAATTTTCAACTCACGACCTTACTGTCTTGAATTTTTTCTTGCAGGTAGCCGTCATTAAAACCTACCTGAATATTACTTTTTTGGGTGATTTGATTTTTTTGTGGAAGTGTCCTAAAATTCTGTGTTAGGTAGTGTTATTGCTTTTTTCAGATTCGCCAAAAATTGGCAAAGAAAAATTGACTTGTTAAAATCTTTTTTTTTTTTTGACGATCCACCAAAAATGTGCGGAATTGTTGACCAAAAAAAAAAAAAAGAGAGAGAGAGAAAGAGAGAGAATTCTTATTCGAGAGAAAGGGGTATGAGCGTGCCGTCTCCCTTACCTCCAATCCTTACCTCCATTTTTGGCCATGGCTTATTTCCCATTTCGCTTAAAACTGAACGCAAAATAGGCGAAAACATTTTTAAAGTCTCACTGCACGGATACACCCTTACTGTCATAACATGAAGCTATAGATAATGGGAATTGTACTCATTTGGCTGTTCTTTTTTTTTTTTTTTTTTTTTTTTTTTTTTTTTTTAAATATTGACCAAAATCCAACTTTCTGAAAATCGGATCTTCTAGCAATTCTTTGGGAGCGCCCTGAAATTGTTATTTTTGACGTTTTTTTTTTTGACGTTTTTTTTTTCAAAAATTCATATTATATTACATTCATATTATATTCGCGAAAATATCGATTTCTGGTGAGAATCTTAGTTCACTCTTAAGGATTTACTCACACTATTATTTTTCTGGCGATGCACCGTAAATTGACGCAAATATTGATCTGAAACTGTATTGGCTCAAGTTGTGGCCAAAAAACGCTTTTGTGATAAAATTCGAACTGGCGAGGGGAACGGGCTTTCTGTCGTGAAATTTTAGTTAAAGCTCACAGGACCTGGCTATGGCTTTTTGACGATTTACCAATAATTTGGGTAGGAAACGGGCACAAGTCCCACCCCGGCTTTTTTATCCCTACTTGTTTATTGGGCGATTATCGGAAATATTTACGAAAATCCATTTGTAAATTAAAGTCTTAACCGAACGAAGTCTTCACCTGCTATTACTTTGCCAAACGTTTATCAGGAGGGTCTCTGTATAGCCTTCTTAGTGGCTGAACGGGCTGTAAACAACCAACAAAGATTCGCCAAAAAACAGGCGGAAATATTTGTGAAAAACCCAGTAAATCTTATTTGACCCTAGCGGAACTAAGTTACTACCTGGCTATTTGTGTTTTTTTGGTGACTGGTAAAAGAATGGCTGAAATATTGGCTAGCACAAAGTTGTTTATTAAAATCTGAACGGAATCTAGGGATATAGCCATAATGTCGTAATGTCGTAAAATGGTGATTGAAAGTCGGACATTGACATTTACCTGACTATTATTATTTTATTTTATTTTTTTTTTATTTATTTATTTATTTTTTTTTTTTGACAAAAAATATGGCGGAAATATGGGCGAAAAACCAAATTCTCTATTAAAATCTAAACTAACGAAAGGATCAGCTATTAGACCAGCGGACTACACCCATCCGCCGTATACATGTAAGTAAACTTTTACTTAAAATGCTTCCTAGATGGCTCCCTTCAAAAAAAATCGCGATTCGTATAAAATGGGCCAGATGGCTAGTTTTGATTTGTTTTGTCTGCCTTTATTCAAAACACTTCTCACAAAATTTTAATCGAATTTGTCTCCAAATTTGTATGAATGTACCCTCCTAGAAGTTGTAAAACTTTTACGAATTTCCTTGGTCAGTTTTCAAAATGCTTCTCCCACTTATTCCTTTAGAAAGTGCGTCCTAATACAGCGTACGCAGTCGCTGAACTTGACGTCAAACACAAAATAAAGTTTGTACGAATGTTTCCTGGGTAGGTTTCACTGAAAAAATTACCTTTTATGGCGATTGATTTTTTTTAAACATTTGCCGATTGACGGTATTTAACGTCGTCTTTTTGTGAGGCGTGTTCGAAAAAAAAAATGGTTGCTTAAGTGCAGTTTGATTGGATTTCTTTTAGAATATTTTGCTTCATATGATCTTTTCTTGACAAAATCTCTTTTGCGCACTCGTTAAGCTGGCCTCATGCCGCCTTTTGAAACTTTTTTGGATCAAGTTTTTCAAAATAATCAGAATGCTTTCAATTTTTAGGCGTAGCCCAAGGTAAAGGCTTCCACTATTATTTTTCTGGCGATGCACCATAAATTGACGTAAATATTGATCTGATACTAACTTTAAAAAATAAAAACTTAGCCCAAATATTTTTGGCGACACCAAAATATTGGCAGGCCTTCAGTCTGAACTTATTAAACCTATCTTTTCAAAATGACCTTTTTTGCCTGAATGACCTATTAAACCTATTAAAACCTATTTTTTTAACGAAGGACGTATTAAAATGAGCTATTTTTTCCTGTGGAGCGCTGGAAGGCCTCTGTTGGCCCAAGTTGTGGCCAAAAAAAAAAACGCTTTTGTGGTAAAATTCGAACTGGCCAGGGGAACGGCTTTCTGTCGTGAAATTTTAAAGCTCGCAGGACCTGGCTATGGCTTTTTAACGATTTACCAATAATTTGGGTAGGAAACGGGCACAAGTTCCACCCCGGCTTTTTTTATCCCTACTTGTTTATTTGGCGGTTATCGGAAATATTTGCGAAAATCCATTTGTTAAATTAAAGTCGACCGATTGAAGTCTTCACCTGGCTATTACTTCTCATAACGTTTATCAGGAGCGCCTCTGTAGAGCCTTCGCAGTCGCTGAACGGGCTGTAAACAACCAACAAAGAAAGGAGTCGCCAAAAAGCAGGCGCAAATATTTGTGAAAAACCAAGTAAATCTTATTTGACCCCAGCGGAAATAAGTTACTACTTGGCTATAACTTTTTTGATGACTGGTAAAAAAAGTGGCTGAAATATTGGCTAGAACAAAGTTGTTTATTAAAATCTCAACTGAATCGTAGGATGCAGCCATAATATCTTAAAATGTTGGTTGAAAGTCGTGGACATTGACAGTTACCCGGCTATTATTATTTAACACTTGACAAGCCTTTGGCTTGCAAGAGTTATATGAATTTGTGCGAGCAACCGTTCGTCCATTTTTTTTCTTCTTGACAGTTTTTCCGATTTTTTGTGTCTTCTTCTCTGACACTATGGGCCCCAGGACCATGAAACTTGGGACTTATGAAGAGCTTGATCTGAACGTGTGCATGTCGCTTTTTATTTTCGTCTTCGATTTCGTTTTCTTTGTTAAAACGCCATGTGAAAAGAGTGATTTTTTGCAAGTAAATGCAGTGCATTTAACGTACATCACAGAACACAGTTGCTGAGCTTTCTGCGTGCTCTCACTGCGTAATAGATAACACGGCGTATGCATGCTCAGTCAATAAAACCTTAAGCCAACAAAAACCAAACACTACTCGGCTTAGAAGACGTATTCAACCTGTGTTGTTTGCAATATATTATTCAAGAAATAACCCATTGAAGGAAGTATTGTTGCTGTTTAATTTTTGTCAAGTGTTTAACATTTCGCTAGCGAAATAAGGTTCTAGCTATTATTATTATTATTTTTTTTTTTTTGTTGACAAAAAATGTGGCGAAATATTGGCGAAAAACCAAATTCTCTATTAAAATCTAAACTAACGAAAGGATCAGCTATTAGACCAGCGGGCTACATCCATCCGCCGTATATACGTATTTAAACTTTTACTTAAAATGCTTCCTAGATGGTCCCTTGAAAAAATTGGCCAGATGGTTAGTTTTGAGTTGTTTTGTCTTCCTATATTCAAAATACATCTCACAAAATTTTAATCGAATTTGTCTCCAAATTTGTATGAATGTACCCTCCTAGAAGTTGTGAAAGAATTTTCTTGGTCAGTTTTCAAAATGCTTCTCCCACTTATTCCTTAAGCAAGTGCGTACGTAGCCGCTGAACTTGACGTCAGACACAAAACGATTAAATAAATCTCGCACAAGTTTAACCGGTTTCTTTTGAAGTTTCTACGGATGTTTCCTGGGTAGTTTTCGCTGGAAAAATTACCTTTTATGGCGATTGATTTTTTTTAAACATTTGCCGATTGACGGTATTTATTGTCATCTTTTTGTGGGACGTGTTCGAAAAAGGGTTGCTTGGTGCAGTTTGATTGGAGTTCTTTTAGAGTATTTTTCTTTATATGATCTTTTCTTGAAAAAATCTCTTTTGCGCACTCGAAAAGCAGACCTCATGCCGCCTTTTGAAACTTCTTCGGATCAGATTTTTCAAGATAATCAGAATGCTTTCAGTTTTTAGGCGTAGCCCAAGGTAAAAGCTTCCTTGAAATTTACGTTTTTTTTTGTTTTTTTTTTTTGGGGGGGGGGGGGTCGCTAGAGATTAGGCAGATTTTCAGTGACCAGTTTTTTAGCCCTCAGCCAATATTGGCTGAAGGCTATTGCTATGGCCGTGTCCGTCCGTCCGTCCGTCCGTCCGTTAACACTTACCTTGTGAACACGCTCCAGCCTACAATTTTTTGTCAATCGCTTAGATATTTTAAATATAGCTTGTATATGGACTAATGAAGATCCCTATTGTATTTGAGCCATATCCGACCAAGGACAGTGGCTCAGCTGGACTTTGAAATTTTCTTGTTTGTACCATTGTCAAGTGTGCTTAACATGTGGCTTGTGAACACTCTCTAGCCTACAATTCTTTATCAATTGCTAAGATATTTCGGATATAGCTACTATATAGAACAGTGAAGATCCCTATTGTTAATGAGCCATATCCGACCAAGAACAATGGCTCAGCTGGACTTTGAAATTTTCTTGTTCGTACCATTATCAAGTTTGCTTGTGAACACGCTCCAGCGTACAATTTTTTGTCAATTGCTTAGATATTTTAAATATAGCTTGTATATGGACTATTGAAGATCCCTATTGTTTTTGAGCCATATCCGAAGAAGGACAGTGGCTCAGCTGGACTTTGAAATTTTCTTGTTTGTACCATTATCAAGTTTGCTTAACATGTGGCTTGTGAACACTCTCTAGCCTACAATTCTTTATCAATTGATAAGATATTTCGGATATAGCTACTATATAGAGCAGTGAAGATCCCTATTGATAATGAGCCATATCCGACCAAGAACAATGGCTCAGCTGGACTTTGAAATTTTCTTGTTCGTACCATTATCAAGTTTGCTTGTGAACACGCTCCAGCGTACAATTTTTTGTCAATTGCTTGGATATTTTAAATATAGCTTGTATATGGACTAATGAAGATCCCTATTGGTTTTGAGCCATATCCGAAGGACAGTGGCTCAGCTGGACTTTGAAATTTTCTTGTTAGTACCATTATCAAGTTTGCTTAACATGTGGCTTGTGAACACTCTCTAGCCTACAATTCTTTATCAATTGCTAAGATATTTCGGGTATAGCTACTATATAGAGCAGTGAAGATCCCTATTGTTAATGAGCCATATCCGACCAAGAACAATGGCTCAGCTGGACTTTGAAATTCTCTTGTTTGTACCATTATTAAGTTTGCTTAACATGTCGCTTGTGAATACTCTCTAGCCTACAATTCTTTATCAATTGCTAAGATATTTCGGATATAGCTACTATATAAAGCAGTGAAGATCCCTATTGTTAATGGGCGATATCCGACCAAGAACAATGACTCAGCTGGACTTTGAAATTTTCTTGTTCTACCATTATCAAGTTTGCTTAACGTGTGGCTTGTGAACACTCTCTAGCCTACAATTCTTTATCAATTGCTAAGATATTTCGGATATAGCTATTATATAGAGCAGTGAAGATTCCTATTGTTAATGAGCCATATCCGACCAAGAACAGTGGCTCAGCTGGACTTTGGAATTTTCTTATTTGTACCATTATCAAGTTTGCTCAACATGTGGCTTCTGAACACTCTCTAGCGTACAATTCTTTACCAATTACTAAGATATTTTGGGTATATCTAGTGTATTTAGCAATAAAGATTGCTATTATTAATGATCCATATCCGACCAAGGACAGTGGCTCAGCTGGACTTTCTTATGGTAAATGTTTTTGTTTATCGTAAAGCACTGCCACCCTTTTTTCTTTTCGGTGCTAAGGATTGAAATGAACCTGTGACCGGTCTCAAACCTACTCTTTTCCCAGTTTCGAATGTTTCGGCTGGCTGAGGGCTATGCATCTCTGATGCCTATGTTTAAATTCTACAAATACTCCTGCGACCCTGCAAGCCTTTTGATACTTGATTCGTTAGATCTCGGCTGGTCACAGTGTCCCTGGACATTCTTGGGATGTGATAATTCTTGTTTTCAGTATTCGTATTCGTGAGCTGGCGCATTGTCCATGGACATTCTTGGTGGGTGTTTTTTCCCCCAAACTAATTTTAAAGCTCCTTTCCTGCACACAGATTTTTTTCTTTGAAAATGTTTTACCCAAGTTTCCCTTTGAAAAAAATCAAAACATAAACAGGTAGAGAACTTGAAAAGAAATTAAAATGTAAGGTGGGCATCAAACAAAATTGATCGTGTTCTGTGTCGTGTAATGTAAATTCCCTATCGTTCTTAAAAATGGAAACTATTGAATCTTAAAAAATAGTATTTCTCATCGCTTTGTGGTGACTGGAGAAAGGTAATTATTAAATAATTTAGTGCTCTATTTGAACGTCTTACACTGTCAGCGGTTACACACGAGGTTTCTAGTGAGGTGCCCGTATACTTAAGGTTGATTTGCCCAAGCATGTAGATATTGAAATTGAATGTAACTATGTTCTGAGGTTTGTTCTTGGCTGGCGCATGTAGATATCAGAACTATTCATGCTTAAAAGAGGTTATACTTGATCTCTTGTTCCTTCTCAAAATTGCATTGGCTATGCATATTCTCTACTGATGCAATATCTGAATCATGTTTTCTGCCCCGTAATATTTCCCGTTTTTCACCAAGAATTTCTCGAAGCAGAAGCTGGCGTGAGCCAAGAACAAACATTAACAAACATCTTGTATATCATGATTGACAGGCATGTATATTGTAAGCCAGAGACAGCACACGAATTGCTGGTTGCAATCGGTGCCCCAATTTCGGCTGCTGACCGATACCACCGGGACCCGACCATCCGGTTGTTCTGTGTCGTCTGGGCCTGAGACCGCTGTTATGCTGTATGATCCGCCCCACTCCCCCGCCCTCCAAACCCCGCCATTGCCCGATGTGTGTATCGGCACGAAACACAACCTTTGCTGTAAAATTGGCGCCGTGTCGATTCTCTTAAAATTACACTCCCAGCATTGAATTATGGTTTAAAGCAGTCCTGTAAGCACTTTGTACGTGAAAACTTTTCTTTCAGTTGGTACTTTGTTCAGTTTTTGAAAATGAAGCCAACATAAAAGGCAGTAAGGTTTATTTGGGTTTTGCGAGTTAGGCCAGTGCCTATGGTAGGAAGTGTGCGAGTTAGGCCAGTGCCTATGGCGTGATAGGCAGTGTGCGATTTGAATGCTGTGCAGCCAAATCAGTGTCATTTTTATTCGCTGCTGTATGCCAGATTCTGCAATTCAATTGGCGGCAAGAAAATGGTTTGTAGCACTTGACATTCTGAGGAATGTTGAGCTACGCGGTTGGTGATGGCCGGTGTACCACAAGCCATCATGTAAGTTAAATCCCCTCGTCCAATGAAGAGTTCACGAGAGGAATCATTGCTCTTCAAACGGCCAGAATTCCAACTGTTGTGTGTGGACCCTTGAACTTGAACTAGGCTGTAAAATTGAAGTTGGTTAATCTCATTTTTTTATAGCACTTACTTGACAAAAAAAAGGTTAGTGTAAAAAAAAAACCGGCTGTGGTTGTGGGGGTTGAAAGGACTTTATCCACCCGTCAAGTGTTCCCCAGACTTGTATTGAGACGCCGTAAATATCGGAAACTTGTATGGAGTCTTGTGAGTCAGATAGACATGTCCTAAGATTTACTAGTCAAGCATCCAAATAGGCCGTAACTAGAGTGCCGGATGCACACACTGGTATATGATTAATGTTCCCCAAAAATTAAATTTCTGAGGTAAGAAAGTGAAACAGACCAGCCGATATATAGTTTAGTCCGGTATCAAAAGGCTTGTGAAATAACGGAAAATTTTTATAGCCCGCAGGCATGTAAGCGAAACCTTTATTTTTGTTGGAAGTCGGGTAGCCTTATAAATATTTCTGCTTCTCATGGCAAATAATTTTTCAAAACGCCTGTTTATCACGAAAAATTGCTAGAAAAAGCGCTGAAATCCCAGTTTGAATATAAAAACGTTTTGAGTAGTGGGTAACCTTGAAGATTAAGGTCAAGATCACGCGACATCGTGTACCATTAATGATAGGATGACTTCTCGAAAACGGAGATTTCGAGGTCATTTTCGACCCTGTGGACCTAATCGTCGTTACATGAGACGTACCCCAGTGACCTTGACCTTTTCGGTTACGGTCAGTGTCATAAACCAGAAGTTGGCCATAACCTTTTTGGCCTAATATCGTTACCTCAGTGACCTTGCCTCGGTCACGGTCAAAAACCGGAAGTCAACCATTATGTGGAAAATGGTTTCTACCCTTTGGAGTAAAACATCGTAATGTAAGTGGTGTTTCAGTGACCTCGGTCACGGTCAATGACCGGAAAGTACCCATTATTTAGATAACAATTAAAAATAGAGGACTTTGAGCTTATTTTGCACCCTTTGGACGTAAAGGTCACTGCATGAGAGGCACCCCGGTGCCCATACCTATGTCAAGGTCAGAAACCGGAAGTTGAGCATATTCTCGAAAACGATTCAATATAGAGCGATTTCGAGCTCATTTTCAACCTGTTGGCCTAAACGACGTTGTATAACCTGTACTTCGGTGACCCTGACCTTGTCGGTCAGTCAAGGCCAAACGGAAGTGACTATTATATCGAAAACGGCTGGAGATAGCGATTTTTGAACTAATTTTCGACCCTTTTGAGCCTCAAAGACGGTACCTGGGTAATCTTGACCTCTGTCAATGTCAAATACCAGAAGTTGACCATGAACTTGAAACCGGCACAGGTCAAGCGATTCTATGCTAATTTTTGACCTTTTGGGTCTAAAGACGTGACATAGGAGGTACATTTTGAGCTCATTTTTTTTTTATCCTTTGGGTCTAAACGACGTGACATACAAGATGCCTCGGTCGTGGTCAATGTCAAAAACCGGAAGTTGACCTTTATCTCGAAAACGGTTAGAGACAGCGCGACTTAAGAGCTCGTATTCGACCTTTTGGCGTATAAGACATGAAGTATTTTGCTCACGGTTCGCTTACATGCCTGAGGTCGGCATTTACTAATCCCAGATAAATAATTTTCAACCGAGACCTTACCTTGAACAGCGTGTAAAACGGTAAGCAATCGGACTCAAAATACATGCAGAAAAACCTTTTTGGTGATTTCAGCCTTTAAAACGTTCATGTGACGGTACGAGAGATTATTGGAGGCTCGACATGATAGTTTTCAAACAAAAGATCACCGGAAGAGCATTCTGAAATTTGGCAGAAATCAAACTTCAAGAGGCAACACACTTTGGCAAATGCCTCACGGAAAGTTTTAAATGCCTCCAACTGACCATGCAAAGCAAATTGCCCAAAATTATATACTAAAAAAAAATAATAATAATAATTTTCAAGTGAGGGCTAAATTCCTATAAAATTTGAAAGCAGTCTGATAAAAACTCTGGGAGCGCCAGCTTGCCAATTTTTTGTGAATTGGCATAAAAAGTCATTCTTTTTTTACGTGAGGACCACTTAAATAAGCATTCCTATAAAATTTGAAAGGAATCCGATCAAATGGGGAGGAAAAGCATTTTAAAAACTGGCCACGAAAAATTAAAAGAAAATGCTCCCACTTTACTATATTTTTGGCGGACCGCCAAAAAGGGAATTCTTCAAGTAAGGACTACGTAGGCACCATTCGTGAAGAAATTTAAAGTGCATCAAAATTCTGGGAGAAACATTTAGAAAATTGACTAAGGAAAAATATAAAAATGGCGCAATCTGGTGATTTTGGGAAATCTTAAAACACATAACACCGTATTATTCTGTAGGCTGTCCCGGAATAGCCTATCGAAAGACTGAATAGCGTGTTTTTTAATTAAAGAAACACAATAATTAAAAAAAAAAAAAGACAAAAACAAATATCGGCAGGTTATTCAGCCCGTAACTACTGACATTAAAAAAAAAAGCAAACAAAACGGAATATTAATTAAAAATTTAAACATTCTTTATTTTCTTCTTGTCAAAGATAAGAATTTATCTTGTTAATACTTTTCGCTTTGTTGAAAGAAAGGTAAATAAATTTTGATTACTCCGATAATCGATTTATCGGTAGTCTATTCCGTAATAGCCAACCAAAAAATATGCAGTTTCTTATTTGCTTCAGAATTTTTAGTAATACGATGTTAGAATTTTTGAAGTGAGAAACACTGAAGAAAAATTGTTCAAAGTTTTAAAGGAAATTTTTGAAAACGCATTTTGAAAATTGGAGAAAATGTAAAACTAGCGGCATTTGTAGTTTTTGGCGAATCACCATAAAAAGGGGGCATCGTTACAAAATTTGAAAGGTATCCGACCTTTTGAGAATTTGCCACTAATTTTTTTTTTTTTGTTGTAATGCTGTTATTTAGCCAGTATTCGGTGAATCGAGAAAAAAGTCAAGAAAGAACGATCACCTATAAACATTCTTCTAAATTTTGAAAGGAACGCAATGAAAATTGTGGATGAAGAAGCATTTTGAAAATTTGCTACCAAAAACGGTGACGCCATTTACGTCGTTGCAAAGCAGATGACCTCTGAGGAGATCGGTCTGCCGAGTAGAAAGGCATACAACAGACCAAACCGCCGTAGAGGTTGGCTGTTGAAGAGCAACGACATTTGGTCAGTTGAGGTGAACCGCTAAAATGTAATTTTCCAGAGAGGACTATCCGGGGAACATCATAATTGTGTAACAGAAATGTCAAGATTGCGCCATTTGACCATTTTTTGGCAAAGTGCCAAAAAAAAATTTTCTTCTTTTAGCGAGGACTACGTCGGCTGGTCGAAAACTTTCATTCGAGTTCAAATCATTAGACTAAATGGAAATGTTATCTTACTTTACCTCAAACCATCGGTATTTAAATAAAGACCATTCAGTGCAAAAACGTCATTGGAATAGCAAATAGCATTGGAATATTGCTAAAAACCATCCATATTGGATGTAATATTCTGTGGCTGTATCTTTCAACTCCGTCGTAACCGAGGAGTTGAGTAATTTATTTTTCCAAATCAAAATGCAAAAGCTTAATCCTTGGAAGTCAATGCATCAATACAAGTCCGGATTGGGGAGTTATTCGGGGTTTGATTATGGGTAAAGTCTGTCACCCCCCTGTTGAAAACCGCACATTGAAGTGCTAAAATAACTTGTGTCATTGCAATCGGAAATTAACCGGTTTGCTGAGTAATCGGCTGTCTGCATATGTTCAAGTATTCGGGTACGGTGAACTGTTGGAATTTCCTGGCCTGATTTTGAAAGTGACCTGGTTCTGAACTCACACATCACACGAGGTCGATACTTGCACGAGTGTGTGTATGGCGCCGCAACAATCACCATAAATGTGAGCTGTTCAGAGGCTAGAAGTGCCAGTGCTTCAAAACCTCCTTGTTACGTGGTTGAATTCAGCAAGCTGGGGATCTGAGCGAGGCAGATTTAAAATGCAGTGAATTCTAATGTGATCTTGGCAGCAGAAATAAGCCGATTTGAGGGCTTGCATTCAGTCACGGGTGACACGTGCAGTGAGTGGCATGTGAATTACTCGCAAACTTCAGACAAACCTTATTGTATTTCTTGTGTGACGTAATTTTCAATACTGAACTAAGTGGCACTTTGAAAGAGAAGTTTTCACGTACAAAGTACTTACAGGACTGCTTTAAACCGTAATTCATTTGCTGGGAGTGTAACTTTCAGAGAATCGACACGGCGCCAATTTTACAGCAAAGGTTGTGTTTCGTGCCGATACACACATCGGGCAATGGCGGGGTTTGGAGGGCGGGGGAGTGGGGCGGATCATACAGCATAACAGCGGTCTCAGGCCCAGACGACACAGAACAACCGGATGGTCGGGTCCCGGTGGTATCGGTCAGCAGCCGAAATTGGGGCACCGATAGGAATGAAGACAAATAAAAAAATTTGCTCTTATTTTTATTTCTTTTATTCATTCATCACGCACCCCCGTCCTCCCCCCCCCCTCCCCTCCCCCCCCCCCCCGGGAAGTGCATAACGTGCCCCCGTGTGTTCTCCCCCGCAAACTGCATCATTGCTACAAAGGAAATGTGTACGCAAGTCCCCTCCCCCCAAAAAGATGGCCGGGGTACATTGTGGCACAGATGGAGTCTCCCAACTGAAAAGATTGAGAGAGATTCCATAAATGACGTCACCAGGGCATGCTTGTGAGGAACAGGCATGTACTGGTGACGTCATTTATGGATCTCCCTCTTTCTTTTCAGTTGGGAGACTCCATCTGTGCCACAATGTACCCCGGCCGTCTTTTTGGGGGAGAGGGGGGGGGGGGAGCCCACTGTGTCAAATCCGCGATAAAAAAATTGATGAGAGATTCGTTCCTTCAGAAGCTGAACTCGCATTGCACCGTTAACACTGGTGAAGACTGATCACGAAGAAGGAGACGGCACCAAATTCTACACTAACTGTTCCGCCGTTTCCTCTTCGTTTACATGATTTCGCTTGAATCTTAACCGTTTAACACTAGGAACAAGTTCGACTTCTGTCGGAATGAGTATGACAAACTGCAAACCCTTCTTTGGGGTGACTTGAAATTCTCCCTGGGGAGCAGTAGTACTTTTTCAGATTTCTAGTTTCAACTACGACTTTGGAATTTTGGGCTCGGACAGACAGCTTTACTAAATTTTCATTGACACTCGGATAGGTCGGCTTCATATCTACGTTTTTTTTTTTTTTTTTTTTTTCTTTTTTTTTTGGATATACATAAAATCTGGCAATTTATCAGGTAATAAACTATGATCGGATTCAGGTGCTCTGAGCTAAAGAAGACCATGCTGGATATTTTCACTCTTCCCTCCCCTCACCACCCCCCCCCCCCCACCCAAGAACGCAGTATGCAGTTTGTCGTCTCTTACCTAAAATTTTCATCGCAGATTTTGCACAGTAGCTTAGGCCAGGAAGGAAAAGTCTTGTTTCTCACTCGCATTGTTAATGACCTTGACCAGGCAACCCGGCTATCTGATTCAACTTTTTCCTTTAACAAATTTGGGCTCGACCCGAACCAAACCAATTTCTCTTCAGAAACATAAAACTAAAGCACTTTCCGTACTGTTTTTTTTTTTTTCTTCACTTTCAAAGGTTTCTTTTTTTTTTTTTTTGGTTTCTTTTTTTAGACCAGATTTTTGTTTCGTTTCCAGTTTTAGAGGCCTCGCCGAAGATGAGAAACAAGTTAAACTCCCTTTCACGGCCTAATTCCTTGCGTACACATTTTGACCCCTTGTAGCAATGATGCAGTTTGCGGGGGGAGTACACACAGAGAACACGTTATGCACTTTTGGCTCTTAAGGCAGGAATACCATAATCCTATTTTCGATTTTTTCCGGTAATTTAAGTACTTCCACATTATCTTACTTCCACATTTTTAAATATTACCCTCTGTCTTTTTTTATTACATAATTTTTTTGTTTAATTTGCCAAATGTTCTACTTTATTAATATAAGATTACTATTTTCCACGTTTATAAATATTACGCTCTGTATTTCAAACTTCCCAGCATGATTTTTTTTTTAAATCTGTATTTACAACAGATGTTACTCTGGTATTTTTTGAAGAAAGATTTAGTTCCAAAAGCACTTATTTTCTCCTATTTTTCCGTTTTTTAATATCCCCCTCCCTAACCTTTTGTTATCTTCACCTTGAGGCAACACTGTAATATACCCGATATATTTATCTAAATATTGTCCTTTCTGTAGGATCGTTTAATTATGGATTTTAGGGGATGCAGTATTTAGTTACCGCTGTTCCAAATTATTAAGAACTACTGATCTACGATCCACTTATTCTAATTTCAAAACATTTTCCGGAAATGGCCGAGAGACTTTCTGATGGTTCCGAAGTCGATTATGGTATTCCCACCTTAAAATACCATCAAAATATGCGAACAAATTCAAAATCACCCTCCTGTGAAAATACTATGAATATTGAGTAAAAGGCGGTGGGGGGGGGGGGGGGCGGGGGCGGCCGACATATCTGTGAAGACGGGTTGTAAAGGGTTGGGAAGGCAAACAGCATTAATAATGTCAAAGCAGGCAGCGCAGGAGTATTTCAATAAAAACACATAAAGGAAATATTTTGTCATGTCGTGTATAATTTTGTATAACAAAGGGGTAACTGATACAGGGAGTTTTTTATTCAATGCGTTGTCGTTCTGCGCGACGAGTCAGGACTGGACAACACGGCGTATTGGTATTTTCTTTTCTTTCAGAAGCAGGAGTCGGATATTGAGTATGTTCGCACATATTGGCATGCATGTCCAGGGACATTGCGACCAGCCGAAACACCAACTTTTTCCGCAGAAGCACGGCACTGCTAACAATTCCAACAAAATTTTCGAAGTGCATTCCAGGTCTATTTAAAATTTTGCCAAAGGAAACAGCCCTTTAAATTTCAAAGTGATCCTCCCACAGACTTCAACTCCTGACGTTTTCAAAATTCTGAAAATGGTTTAAGTTTTACCCATTACTTCCATTTTTTTTGCCAATGATGTTACGCCAATTTTCGCCAGTTTCAAGATCGTACGCGCTTCATCAGTGGCACACTTTACAGCGACTGATACTCGAAAACTGTAGAATTTGAAAATCAGATTTTTTCAAAGTTCCGCTTCCTCAAATTTCAAGTAAAAAAAAAAAAAAAAAGAAAAAAAAAATGTGCTGACATACAAACGGACGACGGATAAGACCCACCTGTCACAATTCACCAGCCCGACAAAGTCGGCTGGTTCAAACCCCGATTAAAGTGTCATAACATACAGTGTGACCTTTCTCAAGTGACTGTTGCTTTCATTTCAACGCGATCCCTCTTATAATAATTACACAGCATCATATGACAGCTGCATGCAATGATAAAAAAAGCTACTTAAATTTTAAAATTTGCCATGTACGCCTGTATATGTTACAGCTAATCTCGTCAAACTTTGTACAACAGAATTATTCTCAAACCACTATAATTATATCTTCCATTTTGATGATAACATCACTTAGGATTAAGACTGGTGAAACGTTACAAGTCGCTGTGGCTTGAGGAATGGGCATCCGAGATATAAAGCACGAGGCTGATGTCCAAATTTGGCACAATTGCCCTATTTTTTTGTGTTTAAAACTCAAAAAAGTAACTAGACGTCCATTGGGATTCCGTAAAATCCTGACTACACAGATTGTCTACAACATAGACAAGCGACAATTGTTTTCTCAAATCTACGGTAAAACACTAAATACCCTGAGATCACAGCTGTGGCTTCATTAATGTCAGGATTTATATAAAATGACTTCGTAATAATAAAAACATCAAACCGTTAACAAAAGACACTATACACGTCGCGTAATGCAAAGTAAAATGCTCCCTAATAATGACTACATTCAACAATAAGTATACAAAAAAAAAAAAAAACAAAAAAAAACATGCGTATTCAGTTGCTCCCAAGACTGGTTGGTGACAGGGGAGTGGTAGGGGAGGATGATTTGGTAAAAAAAATCCCCGACAGCAAACAGCACGAAAAATGTTACAAATTGCAAGTACAGGGATGTCCTGCCAACTGGATAAACCAATGAAATGTCAAATGAACTTCACGAGATGCAGATAATTATAACGGCATTAATTAACGTTCAAACTCTAGTGGTGAATTTGAGTGACACCTCAATGTCACTAAAATACATAATAATCACCCCTACAGGTTATTCCTATAAACACGCGTATCAAGGTCACAGGTCAAGTCGAGTTCACAATGCACTACAGTGTTAGAAGTGAGCAGGCCAACAAAAAGCATCAAAGACTGGCAAGAGGACATACATCTGTACACAGTCTGCTCCAACAGAATTTGTATAAATGACTGCTGCTGATGCGTGGTTGGCACAGAGCTGAAACTGGAAATGCAAGGCCCTGTGGCGAAATTCCAGCGGTGACCTCGATCAGTCATGAGAGGTCACACTCACAGCAACATCCGATTATCGCTCACAAGATTCACAAGACCCATACAAACGAAGGCGCTGAAAGTACAAATCTGAAGTCTAGCGGTGACTTGGCGAGGTCACCAAAGTCTAACCGGCTTGGTTTCTCATGCGACGGTGGAATCACATTCGCAAGACGCACAAGACCCACTCCTCAGACAGGGTTTGAAAGTAAAAAATCCAATCCGCCCAACAGGCAACTCATATAAACACTTATAATATGCAGGTACACGCTCCAGGTCCTGTGGTCACCAATCCAGGTCACCAAAATCTAATCGACACGACAGGTCATCGCTAAAAATGCTCGCATCATCAAATCCGTGGGTTGCCTTTGACCACATCCTGCTCACAATGAAAGTGTGACGCACGTTTGCCCCGACCTGAAATTTCGATAGCTAGGTTCCGTCCTTCCCTTTGTAAAGGAAACTGCACTTACGTAATAACTTTGGACCCCAAACCGCGCAGTACCCTCCACCCCCCACCCCCACCCCTCCCCCAACCACACAGACCAATGAACACGCAACTGGCAAAGAAAAAATGATGACTATAATGGACAAAGACGTTGAGCTGTACTAGGAATCGACCCGCGGCGCCTTCCTGGTCAGTTCGTCGAGCAGGTCTTGGAAGGAATAAACGAACCACTTGGCACCGCGCTTCACTGCAGGTCGCACTTGGTTTCCGCCAAACCCAATAAAAGCATCCTAATGAATTAACAGTAGCAGAACATGTTAAGAGATATGCAATCTATAAGGCAGGCAACTTTAAAAGCGCTCATGTAAAAGCTCCGAACAGCACTCTTTCTCGTTTATCTGTTTTGAAGGGGGCGGGTCTCTTTTGCTTCTTGCGATTTTTCCGCATGTCTTGTTTATTAATTTTTTCCTATTTTTATGTTAATTACTGAAAACGAGATAACGAGACACAACGAGATACTGCCGTCACCCACGTGTACCACTCACCGCTGTCACCCACGTGTGCCGTGTAACCACTCACCGCTGTCACCCACGTGTACCACTCACCGCTGTCACCCACGTGTACCACTCACCGCTGTCACCCACGTGTGCCGTGTAACCACTCACCGCTGTCACCCACGTGTACCACTCACCGCTGTCACCCACGTGTACCACTCACCGCTGTCACCCACGTGTGCCGTGTAACCACTCACCGCTGTCACCCACGTGTACCACTCACCGCTGTCACCCACGTGTACCACTCACTGTCACCCACGTGCACCTGGTACCACTTACCGCTGTCACCTACGTGTACCGTGTACCACTCACCGTCACCCACGTGCACCTGGTACCACTTACCGCTGTCACCTACGTGTACCGTGTACCACTCACCGTCACCCACGTGCACCTGGTACCACTTACCGCTGTCACCCACGTGTACCGTGTACCACTCACCGCTGTCACCCACGAGTATCACTCATCGCCGTCACCTGCGTGTACCACTCACCGCTGTCACCCACGTGTACCACTCACCACTGTCATCCACGTGTATCACGCACCACTGTCACCCACGTGTACTACTCCGCGTTGTCACCCACATGCACCACTCACAACAGTCACCAGCGAACCACTCACCGCCGTCACCCACGTCACCCACGTGTGTCACTCACCACTGTCACGCACGAGTACCACTTATCGGTGTCACTCAAATGTAACTATGGCTTGCCCATCACCCATGCGCACCAACCACTCCCAGTGAGTCACTCACTTTCCCCTGGGCACTCGCGTGCACTACACACCGCTATCAACCACGCATACAGTTCACTTATCCCTGTCACTCACGTGCACCACTCACCGCCGAAATCCATATGCGCCCCTCACTTACCTCTGTTACCCACGTGCATCCCAGGCACCCACGTGCGCCCTCACTTCTCCCTGTCGCACACGCGACACTCCACTCAATTACCACCGTCACACACGCGCATTCCACTTACCCTTCTATCCATGCACATCTAATCCACCCATGTCACTCACTTATAGCCGTCGACTAAGCACACCTCACACTTACCCTGTCACCCACAAGCACTAATCGCTTTCACTTACAGCCGTCACCATCATGCCTCATTCACATACCGCCGGGGGACACGCCGCCATGTCTGTCGTTCCGTCACCCACGTGCACCACGCGTTTACACTTACAGCCGTCACACACGTGCCTCATTCACATACCGCCGGGGGACACGCCGCCATGTCTGTCGTTCCGTCACCCACGTGCACCACGCGCTCACACTTACAGCCGTCACCCACGTGCCTCATTCACATACCGCCGGGGGACACGCCGCCATGTCTGTCGTCCCGTCACCCACGTGCACCACGCGCTTACACTTACAGCCGTCACACACGTGCCTCATTCACATACCGCCGGGGGACACGCCGCCATGTCTGTCGTTCCGTCACCCACGTGCACTACACGCTTACACTTACAGCCGTCACACACGTGCCTCATTCACATACCGCCGGGGGACACGCCGCCATGTCTGTCGTTCCGTCACCCACGTGCACCACGCGCTCACACTTACAGCCGTCACCTACGTGCCTCATTCACATACCGCCGGGGGACACGCCGCCATGTCTGTCGTCCCGTCACCCACGTGCACCACGCGCTTACACTTACAGCCGTCACACACGTGCCTCATTCACATACCGCCGGGGGACACGCCGCCATGTCTGTCGTTCCGTCACCCACGTGCACCACGCGCTCACACTTACAGCCGTCACCTACGTGCCTCATTCACATACCGCCGGGGGACACGCCGCCATGTCTGTCGTCCCGTCACCCACGTGCACCACGCGCTTACACTTACAGCCGTCACACACGTGCCTCATTCACATACCGCCGGGGGACACGCCGCCATGTCTGTCGTTCCGTCACCCACGTGCACCACGCGCTCACACTTACAGCCGTCACCTACGTGCCTCATTCACATACCGCCGGGGGACACGCCGCCATGTCTGTCGTCCCGTCACCCACGTGCACCACGCGCTCACACTTACAGCCGTCACCTACGTGCCTCATTCACATACCGCCGGGGGACACGCCGCCATGTCTGTCGTTCCGTCACCCACGTGCACTACACGCTTACACTTACAGCCGTCACACACGTGCCTCATTCACATACCGCCGGGGGACACGCCGCCATGTCTGTCGTTCCGTCACCCACGTGCACCACGCGCTCACACTTACAGCCGTCACCTACGTGCCTCATTCACATACCGCCGGGGGACACGCCGCCATGTCTGTCGTTCCGTCACCCACGTGCACTACACGCTTACACTTACAGCCGTCACACACGTGCCTCATTCACATACCGCCGGGGGACACGCCGCCATGTCCGTCGTTCCGTCACCCACGTGCACCACACGCTTATAGCTGTACTCCCGCTTCAGCTTCTCTATGACGATCGGTTTGCCATCGCTGTCACACGTCGGCTGCTTCTCATCAAAACCCCCGTACTGACCTACGTGCAAGAAACAAACCAACAAATATTCCGGTACTCACCTACGTGCAAGAAACAAAACCAACAAATATTCCGGTACTGACCTACGTGCAAGAAACAAACCAACAAATATTCCGGTACTGACCTACGTGCAAGAAATAAACCAACAAATATTCCGGTACTGACCTACGTGCAAGAAACAAATCGACAAATATTCCGGTACTGGCCTACGTGCAAGAAACAAACCAACAAATATTCCGGTACTGACCTACGTGCAAGAAACAAACCAACAAATATTCCGGTACTGACCTACGTGCAAGAAACAAACCAACAAATATTCCGGTACTGACCTACGTGCAAGAAACAAACCAACAAATATTCCGGTACTGACCTACGTGCAAGAAACAAATCGACAAATATTCCGGTACAGGCCTACGTGCAAGAAACAAACCCAACAAATATTCCGGTACTGACCTACGTGCAAGAAACACACCAACAAATATTCCGGTACTCACCTACGTGCAAGAAACAAAACAAAAAATATTCCGGTACTGACCCCGACATCTGAAACCAGGGGTCCCGAGGTAAAGTGGTGGGGTCCCGACATTTTCGGGCAATAAAAAAAGTTAAATTCTATAAAATCAATTTTATTTCAACCAAAATGAAAAACTTGATTAATGATATCATGCAAATCACAAAACTACTACTTCTAACAACAAAAAAAAGAAACACAATGAAAAAAACTATCATTTTCGATCTTAGCGGTGATACTGAACAGTTGCTATGGAAATGAACGTTTCTATCCTTGAATTAATGCTGCCGACTGTGAAAGCCATTACGCTCTCTTATAACTTAGTCTGCACTGTGACACAGGTCCCTTGCAAGAGAACACCGTCTTTTTTTCCGGGGTCCCGCGGAACCCCAGGGTCAAATTCCAGGGGTCCCGAGCCGATTATCAGGGGTCTCCGGGACCCCGTAAACTTTATGCCCTGCTGACCCACCAGCAAGTATCATCAAACCAATCCCCAGGTACTGACGCACGAGTAAATATCATCAAACCAATCCCCAGCTACTGACGCACCAGTAAGTATCATCAAACAACTCTCCAGGTACTGACCCACAAGGAAACAAACAAATCCCTCGGTTCTGACATGCGGGCAAATATCAACAAACAAAACACCCAGTACTTACCAACAACAACAAATAATCACGAACAAATATCAACAAATAAATCTCTCGGTGCTGGCTTACCAACAAGTAATGACAGACAAATCTCTCAGTACCGAACCACGAACAAGTATCAACAAACAAACCACCGGAACTTACACACGAATAAATATTCACAAATAGATCTCCAGGTACTTAGCAACAAGCAAGTATCAAACATATTTTTGTTCTATTATTTGTCTCAACACACCCATAAATATCGAAACGTACAAGCATTTCATTCCTTGCAAAATACTCATTCAAACGGGTTAAGATAAAACTCGACGATTAACCCATTAACCCCCCCCCCCCCCCCATCCCGCCGCGTCACAGTAATACACATACACACACTCACCGTTATAATAAAACAAGAGCTTATTCGATCTGATGTTGTTTTTCGGTACGTTCAGCGCCTCGGCCACAGTCTCGATGATACTGTGGAAGCCCCCGGAAATGAGGTACACCGCTACTCCTCTTTGCTGCAACGCCTTCACCAACTCTCTGCCACATGTTTTATGCTAATCAGTTATTTCAACACTTTTAAAAACGAATTCTTCAAAGAACACCGGAATTGCAACTACACTAGAAACCCCCAGGGGCCATGATGGATCGTCACTTTTTTTTTCAAACAGTACCAACAAGGGATTATTTATATAAACTGGACGGCAACTGAATTCGACCAAACCGTGGCACAGCATTTTAAAAAGTATCACCCAAAAATAACTAAACAAATAAAATAAAGAAAGATCATCTGAAGACTATTCTTCAAAAATTTGGACACAAAACTAAACAAGACGACATATTTTGGAAGGTTAAAACTTCTGAAGAGGAAACATTTTCACAACGAACCGCGTGATGTTTTATCGTGAGGGCTCCGTATCTTTGTCCTCCCGTGGGCATCTGGTCATTTCGCCCAAAAAGTTGAGTCTTTCGCCCACGAGTTCGGCAAAAAGGCTGGTCGTTTCGCCCAATGACCTGGGTCTTTTCTTCCAAATGTTCTAGGTCGTTTCACTCAAAGTGATCGGTCATTTCATCCAATATTTGACTTTTTTTTACTTTATTTGCTTTATCACAGGCCTGCGTTACATATATTTACCAAAAATTATGAGTTCTTGAGTTATTACGAGGTGTTATTAAAACAAGAGCAATCAGTAATTGTGGGTGTAATTGGTAAGGCGGGTGCTGTACCTCACACTTAAACTAAGTAGATAAAACAACTACACTATATTGATATTGTTGTTATGCATATGAAATGAGAATCGAATCCGGCAAATATTTTAGAGTTATCGTCTAGAAAACAAAGTACACATTGAGATCCGAATTTTGGGGTTCTAAGTCCAATTACAGATCCAGATCCGACCAAAACCCCAAAGGGCACATGTAGATGTCTTGGTTGTTACGCATATCAAATATGAACCAGATTCGCTCAGTAGTTTCGGAGATATCGCCTGGAAACCAAAGTATACGTTGAGATTAGGGATGTGACGGTTTACCGTTTTGGACGGTTAACCGTGACGGTGGCGGTTCGGTTAAACAGAACCGTGCTCTGTGGAAAACCGCGGTTCATTTTCGGTTTTTAATTAACATTGATTTTGTTTTTCTCAGGACCATTTTTAACTGCTATGAATGTTTCAGCTCACTATTTTAGCGCAGCATTATTTTACACTTCCAGATGAGTTCCTTTTTTAGTTAAACAAAGTGTTCACTTATCACGTTCTAGAATAAAAACAGAAAATTAATTGGGATATCATTAATTTATATATATTTGTATAGTCTGAAAAAAAAAAAACCGAAACCGAGCCGAAAAAGCCGCGAATTTTTCTTTAAAACCCGAAACCGAACCGAACCGGACCCATCAGTGACGGATCACATCACTAGTTGAGATCCGGATTTTGGGATTCTAAGTCCAAATACAAATCCAGATGGGCTTCGATCCGATCAAAACCCCCAAAATGCACATCTAGATATCTTGGTTTTTAGGCATATCAGATATGAACCGGATCCGCTCACTAGTTTCGGAGATATCCTCTGGAAACCAAAGTGCACATTGAGATCCGAATTTTGGGATTCTAAGTCCAAATACAGATCCAGACGGGCTTCGATCCGACCAAAACCCCCAAAAGGCACATCTAGATATCTTGGTTGTTACGCATACCAAATATGAATTAGATCCGCCCACTAGTTTCGGAGATATCGTCTGGAAACAAAACTGGCGACTGACGGACGGACAGACCGACGGAGTGCGTTTCTATTTCCCCCGCCTCCGTCAGGACGGCGGGGGATAATAAACCCAGTTTATATACATTTTCCCGTTCCAGGGTCGAAATTATCCGATTGCTATTCACAATATGGTCTTACTGATTCATTAAATCCACATCCAACCAAATCGCGTAATAATTCTTGTTGAACATCGCCTCTACCGGAGTATATTACTCCAATTCACATCGATTGCAATTATATTTGATTGCAACTGCACGTGGCATGTTCCACTCTGAACACTTAAAAGCTTTGTAACTGCAATTCTAATATAGACGTCTAGTTTGAAAGACCTTTGGATACAAGAACGTAACTGCAATTTACTACCATTCAACGTGACATTTTCTTCCCAGTGCATTGATACGAAATACTTAAAGTTAAAAGCCTTTTGAAATTACTATAAACTGTAATTTGTGGGGTTCAAGTTACGATTTTACGTTTAGCAACAAATCATTTAAAATTAAATATAACATATTCAAGGCCCTGAAGCAATCGAAGTTTTTGGTCCAAGTGGTATCCTTATATTTCTGTGGTTTGGGCTAAACGACCAAGTGCACTTTTTTTAAATTGGGCGAAACGACCAAGTTCAGTTTTTTAAACTGGGCCAAATGGCTAAATTTTTCTTGAAATTGGGAGAAACGATCAAAAGGTTTTTTAAAATTGAGCGAAACGACCGATCACTCTTGGGCGAAAAGACCCGAAACCAACAGTGTGATGCCCTGTCGTGAGTGCTCCATCAACCCCCCCCCCCCACCCATGGATGTTACTTGATGCCATCGGTGAGCTGTGGGGCGTGGACGGTGATGAACCGTGTGATATCCTGTCGTGAGGGCTCCATCAACCCCCCCCCCCCCCCCCCACCCATGGATGTTACTTGATGCCATCGGTGAGCTGTAGGGCGTATATCCTGTCGTGAGTGCTCCATCAACCCCCCCCCCCCCCCACCCATGGATGTTACTTGATGCCATCGGTGAGCTGTAGGGCGTATATCCTGTCGTGAGTGCTCCATCAACCCCCCCCCCCCCCCCACCCATGGATGTTACTTGATGCCATCGGTGAGCTGTAGGGCTTATATCTTGTCGTGAGCGCTCCATCAACCCCCCCCCCCCACCCATGGATGTTACTTGATGCCATCGGTGAGCTGTAGGGCGTATATCCTGTCGTGAGTGCTCCATCAACCCCCCCCCCCCCCCCCCACCCATGGATGTTACTTGATGCCATCGGTGAGCTGTAGGGCGTATATCCTGTCGTGAGTGCTCCATCAACCCCCCCCCCCCCCACCCATGGATGTTACTTGATGCCATCGGTGAGCTGTAGGGCGTATATCCTGTCGTGAGTGCTCCATCAACTCTCACTCCCCCCCCTCTCCCCAACCCATGGATGTGACTTACTTGATGCCATCGGTGAGCTGTAGGGCGTATATCCTGTCGTGAGGGCTCCATGAACCCCCCTCCCCCACCAAGGATGTTACCTACTTGATGCTGTGGGGCGTGGACGGTGATGAACCGTGTGATATCCTGTCGTGAGCTCCATCATCCATCATCTCCCACCTCCCCCCCCCCCCCGCCGACCCCCCCCCCCCCACCCCACGGATGTGACTTACTTGATGCCATCGGTGAGCTGTGGGCGTGGTCGGTGATGAACCGTGTGATATCCTGTCGTGAGGGCTCCATCAACTCGAGCCTCTTGCCCAGCGACTCCTTGTAACTCATCGCTCCAGTCATCGCACTGTTTGTTCTACGAGCAAAAACAACAACAAATCACGAAATCAAATTTTCGTAAAAACCACATCCTCCCTGCAAAAGTAACCCCTGCTTTACTTTCAGTTCACAAAACAATCACAGAACAGATTTTGTAACCATGGTTTCTGAGAACTCTAAGCGGTCATTGGTTACCACAAACAGGTCTGTAGTTTTCAATGAAGAATACCATTGCAGGATTGCAAAATATATCAACTGAATACAGTGTGTACTCCAGAAATGGAAATTTTACCGGCTAATATACAAGAAATAGAACATTTATCTTATCCAGTAAGAAAGTTTACGAGACAAAAGGAACCGGAACAAAGTTTCAAGTTATCGACTACATACTGAAGTTTCAAGTTATGGACTACACACTGAAGTTTCAAGTTATCGACTACATACTGTAGTTCCACGTTATCGACTGCATACTGTAGTTTCACGTTATCGACTACACACTGAAGTTTCACGTTATCGACTACATACTGTAGTTTCACGTTATCGACTACATACTGTAGTTTCAAGTTATCGACTATGTAGTGGAATTTAAAAAATGAGCCCTGTACTTACAGTTCGGCAACGTTGGCTCCGACGCCGAGATACTTGGCGAGTTCGTCTATGGCCTCGTCCTTGCACACTGTCGAGTCAACGTCGAAGCAGACGCAGTCGGCCGACCTCCAGATCGCCTTCACCTCATCCTCGCTTGCCATCACCTTCCTGCCACAACAATGTACACGGGAGTTAACATTGGTGGGATGTGTCTGTGGGAAGGGAGGGGAGGGGAGAGGGGGGGAGGTTGTCACCTGTGTAACAACTGAGAAGAAATTTCTATGTTCCTTTGGTGTTCAACGCCACGTTTAGCATAAAGTCCTCAGAAACAGGTGCATACTCTAATTAAACGCACTATATTGTCACCATTGTTCATACACACCATGCGATGAAAAACGCTAAAAAACACGTATATAACTGAAATAGGCATCGGATGAAATTCGAAGAGGAAAAACTTTACGGCAAACAGAAACGGACAACCTACCACACAAAGGCATAAACATGCAAGACTTTCACAAATTTTCAAGGTGCTGCCATACCAAGAATTTTTTGGCCAAACCGGATTAAACCTACACGATGCACACTTGCAATATACATGCTTTCTCTGTAGGTGAAAACTAAATGGGAAAACAGGCGAGGACAAAGCATCTCATACTGCAGACAATATTTTCACCTATTCTCCAAGTGCTCCAATTTTCGTCCATCCAGATGCAATCTGGACAAGACACAACAGCAGTAGATACCCTTTCAACGAAGGTTGAAAACTTAATGGCAAAGTGGCGCTGACAAAGGAGCTGTATGTGAGTCAATACACAAGATTTCCACGAATTTTGAAAGTGCTGCCATTTCAAGAAGATTTTGTCGATCCTGAAGAAACGTGCATGAGGCACAACTGTACAATACATTCTGTCAAGTTTTTGTGCGAAGTTGCAAAATTTAGGATTAACACTTCAATGCAAAGTTCGTACAAAGTTGAGGCAGCCAATTTCAAGGACTTTTCCTTTCCAGGACCATTTTCCAGGAAGTTTCCAGATCTGTTTATCGTATATATATATATATATATATATATATATATATATATATATATATATATATATATATATATATATATCTATTCAACTTGCGTCGATGCGTGGTTCTTTTTTCTCGGACCAGTGCGCATGTTTATTTAATTTGTGCGGTTGATGCGCGGTGCTTATTTTGGACCAGTTCGCATGTTTATTTATCTTCCGTCGATGAGCAGTTCACACTTCAGACCAAAGCGCATGTCTATTAAACTTGAATCGATGCGCAGTGCTTATTTTGGACTAATGCGCATGCTTATGTAACTTGCGTCGATGTGCGGTTGTTAAATCTGACTGCGGCGCAAGTTCATTTAACTTGCGTTTACGCGCTATAGAAGGAGATTCATTTTTAAAAAATCGAAAAAAAAAAAATCAAAAGTTTTCCAATTCACTGGTTAGCGAACCCCTGGGGAACATCCCTGCGTAACATCTAAACGATTGGTATAAAATTGTGGGAGGAGTAGTATTTTAAAAAATGATCAAAACGGGCACAAAAAGTGCCGCAATTTTGTCAGTTTTTCGTCAATCGTCAAAAAAGTAATAGCCAGGTGGGGGACAATCCAGGGAACATTCCTGCGTAATATCAAAACGATTGGAGCAAAACTGTAGGAGGAGTAGCAGTTTAAAGGAAAGTTTAACATACGCACATACATTCAAGCCCTCTGTAGTGATACGACTAACCCAGTCCGACAAAGTCGGCGGGGTAAAAAGGCATTCAAATGCATTTCTGAAATTTTCTGATATTTTTCAAATTTAAAATTTTTTCACATGTTGACCTGTGGAAATTGAGTGAAATTCTAAGTTCCTCCAAAATTTATTCCTAGGCCGTAATTTTTATTTACTAGCACTCTAGTGACTCCCAAGAATTATAGAAAAGGCATTCAAATGCATTTTTGAAATTTTCTGACATTTTTCAAAGTTTGAGTGAAATTTTAAGTTCCTCCAAAATTTATTCCTGTGCAGTAATTTTTACTTACTACCTCAGAAATAAGTACAGCGATAATAGAAAAGACATTCAAATGCATTCCTGAACTTTTCTGATTTTTTTCTTCAACTTTTGAAATATTTCACAGGTAGAGACCTGTGGAAATTGACTGAAATTTTAAGTTCCTCCAAAATTTATTCCTAGGCCGTAATTTTTATTTACTACTTAAGAAATGACTATAGGGATAGTAGGAAAGACATTCACAGGTCGCTACCTGTGGAAATTGATTGAAACTTGCCTACGTCTCTCGGAGTACGTCTATCCCCCGCGTTCGATATGGTGTGTGTAAGGCTGTTGCGTGTTGATCACGCAAAATTTAAAAGTAGAAGATAGGTAGACGTAGTGTCTAACATTTAAACGAATCAATCCATTAACTAGTAGGCGCGTGAGACTGCCGTAGGTACGCTAAGTACAGCGCGGATTTTGAAAAATCTGCCATTCTGTCAATTTAAGTCCCATCCTGAAAATTCTTGGTTACTGCACTGCGGAACAGAGAAGCCGTGTACAAAATTTGAAACGAATCCATCCATCAATGTGGCCTGTAGGCCCGTGAGACTGAGGCGTGGCAGACGGACGGGCCAACGAGAGGTATCTTATGTGGTGGCTGCATTATGTGGTAGCATTTGATATGCCTGAAATGCATTTAAGTGGTAGGTCACGGACAAGATTATTTGAGAATAAAAAATACTTATGTGGTGGTTTATATTTGCCCGTGCCCTTGTGTGGTTCCCAGCAGGCGTCATGTCAATGTCAATAATGTTTATGCTTTGTGTGTGTCATTTGTAAATAAACGGAATTATATATGTGGCACTTTACTGTATAAAGATATTTTACAACTTATCTTTCAGAACTGCGCATATTTATTTAACTTGCGTTGATGCGTGGTGCTTATTTTAGACCAGTGCGCATGTTTATTTAACTTGCGTTAATGCGTGGTTCGCCTTTGGAAAAACTGCGCATATTTTTTTAACTTGCGTTGATGCGCGGTTCACATTTCGGATCACGGCGTATGTCAACTTTACTTGCGTCGATGTGCGATTCACATTTCGGACCAGCGCGCATGTTTGGTTAACGTGCACTGATGCGCGGTTTGTATTTCGGACCAGTGCGCATGTTCATTTAACTTGTGTCGATGCCCGGTTCGCATTTCGGACCACTGCGCATGTTTATGCAACTTACGTTGATGCGCGGTTCACAATTCGGACCAGTGCGCATGATTACATAACTTGCGTCGATGTGTGTTTTTTTTCCGACCAGTGCATATATTTAACGTGCGTTAATGCGTGGTGCTTATTTCGGAAACTGCGCATGTCTATTCAACTTGCGTCAATGCATAATTCTTTTGTCGGACCAGTGCGCATGTTTATTTATCTGGCGTCGATGCGCGGTTCGCATTTCGGACTAGTGCGCAGGTTTGTTTAGCTTGCGTTGATGCGAGATTCACATTTTGGACCAGTGTGCATGTTTCTTTTATTTGCGTTGATGCACGGTTCTTATTTTAGACAAATGCGCATGTTTATTTAACTTGCGTTGATGCGCGGTTCACATTTCGGACCAGTGCGCATGTTTCTTTTATTTGCGTTGATGCACGGTTCTTGTTTTAGACAAATGCGCAGGTTTATTTAACTTGCATCGATGCGCGGTTCACATTTTGAACTAGTACGTATTTTTGGTTAATGTGCACTGATGCGCGGTTCAAATTTCGGACCAGTGCGCATGTTTATTAAACTTGCGTTGATGCGCGGTTCGCATTTCGAACCAGTGCGCATGTTTATTTAACTTGCGTCCATGCCCGGTTTACATTTCGGACTCGTGCGCATGTTTATTCAACTTCGCTGATGAGCATTTCGCATTTCGGACTAGTGCGCATGTTCATTTCGCTTGCGTTAGTGCGTGATTCACATTTCGGACAACTGCGCATGTTTATTTAACTTCAGTTGATGCCCGGTTCGCATTTCGGACTAGTGCTCATGTTTATTTAACTTGCGTTGATGCGCGGTTCACATTTCGGACCAGTGCGCATGATTACTTAACTTGCATCGATGCGTGGTTCTTTGTTCGGACCAGTGCACATATTTATTTAACTTACGTTGATGCGCGGTTCACAATTCGGACTAGTGCGCATGATTACATAACTTGCGTCGATGCGTGGTTTTTTTCCGACCAGTGCATATATTTAACGTGCATTAATGCGTGGTGCTTATTTCGGAAACTGCGCATGTCTATACAACTTACGTCGATGCATGGTTCTTTTGTCGGACCAGTGCACATGTTTATTTATCTGGCGTCGATGCGCGGTTCGCATTTCGGACTAGTGCGCAGGTTTGTTTAGCTTGCGTTGATGCGAGATTCACATTTTGGACCAATGCGCATGTTTCTTTTATTTGCGTTGATGCACGGTTCTTATTTTAGACAAATGCGCATGTTTATTTATTTTGTGTTGATGCGCGGTTCACATTTCGGACAAGTGCGCATGTTTCTTTTATTTGCGTTGATGCACGGTTCTTGTTTTAGACAAATGCGCAGGTTTATTTAACTTGCATCGATGCGCGGTTCACATTTTGAACTAGTGCGCAGGTTTGGTTAATGTGCACTGATGCGCGGTTCAAATTTCGGACCAGTGCGCATATTTATTTAACTTGCGTCGATGCGCGGTTCGCATTTCGAACCAGTGCGCATGTTTATTTAACTTGCGTCCATGCCCGGTTCATATTTCGGACTAGTGCGCATGTTTATTCAACTTCGCTGATGAGCATTTCGGACTAGTGCGCATGTTCATTTCGCTTGCGTTGGTGCGTGATTCACATTTCGGACAACTGCGCATGTTTATTTAACTTCAGTTGATGCCCGGTTCGCATTTCGGACTAGTGCGCATGTTTATTTAGCTTGCGTTGATGCGCGGTTCACATTTCGGACCAGTGCGCATGATTACTTAACTTGCATCGATGCGTGGTTCTTTGTTCGGACCAGTGCACATATTTATTTAACTTGCGTCGATGCGCGGTTCGCATTTCGAACCAGTGCGCATGTTTATTTACCTTGCGTCCATGTCCGGTTGCGCATTTCGAACCAGTGCGCATGTTTATTTACCTTGCGTCCATGTCCGGTTGCGCATTTCGAACCAGTGCGCATGTTTATTCAACTTCCGTTGATGAGCGGTTCGCATTTCGGACTAGTGCGCATGTTCATTTAGCTTGCGTTGGTGCGCGTTTCTTATTTTAGACCAGTGCACATGTTTATTTAACTTGCGTTGATGCGCGGTTCGCATTTCGGACCAGTGCGCATGTTCATTTCACTTGCGTTAATGCGCGGTTCGCATTTGGAACCAGTGCGCATGTTTGTTTAACTTGCGTTGATGTGCGGTTCACATTTCGGACCAGTGCGCATGATTACTTAACTTGCATCGCTGCGTGGTTCTTTGTTCGGACCAGCGCACATATTTATTTAACTTGCGTCGATGCGCGGTTCGCATTTCGAACCAGTGCGCATGTTTATTTACGTTGCGTCCATGTCCGGTTGCGCATTTCGAACCAGTGCGTGGTTCACATTTCGGACAACTGCGCATGTTTATTCAGCTTGCGCTGATCCGCGTTTCTTATTTTAGACCAGTGGACATGTTTATTTAACTTGCGTTGATGCCCGGTTCGCATTTCGGACCAGTGCGCATGTTTATTTCACTTGCGTTAATTCGCGGTTCGCATTTGGAACCAGTGCGCATGTTTGTTTAACTTGCGCTGATGCGCGGTTCACATTTCGGATCACGGCGCATGTTAAGTTAAATTGCGTCGATGCGCGGTTCATATTTCGGACCAGTGTACATGTTTAAATAATAACCACACATTAACACAAGTTAAATAAACGGATAAAACTGTAGGATAAGATTCATTTTGAGGAATTTTCTTCAAAAATTTCCCCTAAAATCCAAATTCAAGATCGAGTCAAAATGCACAAGCCATATGCCCGACCCATCTAGGGCTGCCTCATACTAGATACCAAAAATAAATGAAATCGGATAAAAACTGTAGGAGGAAACGCACTTTGAAGTTTATTCTTCGTAAAATCCCCAAAAATACAAACATTGTCCGCAGTGGGTATATGCTTAAGATTCTCCCCACCCCACAGCGGGATTTAAACAAATGCCGCTCTCCTTATTTGCTTTAGAAATTAGCTTTATAGTTGCATTATTTACCAACAGATGGTGTTACAGGACAGTTGATCTACGGACTTCGACGGACTCCCTTATGTGGTATGTTTTGTGCTCAATGGATGCTTATGTGGCTACCTCATAAGAACCACCACATAAGGAGCAAAAACCACATAAGTGACGGATGTACCGAAAATCCACCACATAACATAATCATTGTGGGCACGGACAAACAGACGGACGGACCGAAAACTTCAAAACTATATCCCTCCGTTCCACGGAGATAATTTTAAGTTCCACCAAATTCACTAGTGAATAGAAGAATCGTCGAAAGGGCATTAAAAAGCATTTCTCACATTTTCGTATATTTTTCAAATTAAGAAATATTTCACAGGTCGGACATGTGGAAATTGAGTGAAATTTTAAGATCCTCCAAAATTTATTCCTAGGCCTTAATTTTTATTTACTACTTAATAAAGGACTACAGGGAAAGGCATTCAACCTGTGGAAATTGACTTAAATTTTAAGTTCCACCAAAATTTATTCCTAGACCGTAATTTTAACTTAAAAGCACTCTAGTGACTCCAAGAACTCCAGAAAAGGCATTCAAATTTCTGACATTTTTCAAATTCATTCAAATTACTGACATTTTTTAAATTTCAAAAATTTTCACAGGTCGTGACCTATGGAAACTGAGTGAAATTTTAAGTTCTTCAAAAATTTATTCATAAGCCGTAATTTTTACCTACCAACTTAAAAATAAATACAGGGATAGCAGAAGAGTCATTCAAATGCATTTCTGAAATTTTCTGACATTTTTCAAATTTTGAAATATTTCACAGGTCGGGACCTGTGGAAACTGAGTGAAATTTTCAGTTCCTTCAAAATTTATTCCTAGGCCGTAATTCTTGGTTTAACGCTTCTTTGGCGCCTTTGTCGGCTGCCTCGTTGCCCGGGATTCCAACGTGGCTCGGTACCCAACAAAATATCATCTCTTTGCCAGCTTTTACCACTTCGTCGTGTTTTTCTATCAAGTCCAAAATTATTGGGTTGGACACCTGTAAGTTTTCTAGTGACTCAAGCACTGACATGGAGTCCACGCACAATATATATTTTTTGTAGCGGCTAATCTTGACAATTTGCATAGCTAGCTGCAGGGCTCTAACTTCTGCAGAGAAAATAGAAGACCCATCAGGGAGCCTGGTTCTGAATGTATTATTTTCTGTGACAATAGCTGCTGCAGCCTTGTCCTCAAGTTTGGAACCATCGGTATATATGAAATGGTAGTCATTATAATTATCCTTTAATTCTGCAAATTTTGACTGAAATACACACGGGTCAGTTCGTTCTTTTGTAGACTCAGAAAGAGTCTTCAAGACCACAGGTTTCGTTAACTTCCAAGGGGGTTGGTTAGGTATTTTGTAATTTGCAAACAGATTCAACGATTATACCTGCTTCTTGCAGGTGTGGTATAATCCTAGTTCCAAAGGGGGGGGGGGGGGTAGCATTGGTACCTCTATCCGTATAATGTGATCCGAAAACAATCTGATGAGTAGGGTTATTTCTATTGGCGTAAAGTTTTATACAATAATGAATGGCAAGTTTTAACCGCCGTATATTGAAAGGTTGTTCATTTGCCTCAACGTGTAAACTGTCGGCTGGGGATGTTCTAAAGGCATTTAAACATATTCTTCAGCCTTGATTCTGTATCGGTTCTAGCATCTTGAGATATGATGGTCTAGTTGAGCCATAAACTATACTGCCATAGTCCAGTCGCGATCTGATTAGAGCTCTATACAACATGAGTTTAGTATCACGATCTGCTCCCCAATCGTGGGAGGAGATGACTCTCAGTAAATTTAAGGCCTTCTGACACTTTCTTCGGAGGTGTTTGATATGTGGGATAAAACTAAGTTGGTTATCAAAAATTAAACCTAAAAATTTGTTTTCCTTGACAACAGGGATTTGCACGTTAGAGATGTGTAAAACTGGATCGTCGTGTTGTTTTCGTTTATTACAAAAGTGTATAAAAACCGTTTTGGTTTGTGAGAATTTAAAACCATTCTTATTCGCCCAAACTTGGAGAGAACAGACTCATTGTAATGTTCCTCCCCACGGAAATCTTTAGTAAAAGGCGAAAGATTTATGCGTGGATGAAGAGAAACCAGAGTAATTTTTACTTACCATCTCAGAAACGAATACAGGGATACTAGAAGAGGCATTCAAATGTATTTCTGAAATTTTTTGAATTTTTCAAATTTTGAAATATTTCACAGGTCGGGACCAATGAAAATTGACTGAAATTTTAAGTTCCTCCAAAATTTATTCCTAGGCCGTAATGTTTACTTACTACCTCTGAAAGGACTACTTTGATAATAGAAAAGACATTCAAATGCATTTCTGATGTTTTCTGACATTTTTCAAATTTTGAAATATTTCACAGGTGGAGACTGACTTTTATTTTAAGTTCCTCCAAACTTTATTCCTAAGCCGTAATTTTGAGCTACTACCTCAGAAATGACTACAGAAGGCCATTAAAATGCACTTCTGAAATTTTCACAGGTTAGGACATAGGGAAATTGAGTAAAAATTTTAAGTTCTTAGAAAATTTATTCCTAGACTGTAATTTTTACTTACTAGTACTCTAGTGACTCCAAGAATTCCAGAAAAGGCGTTCAAATTCATTTCTGAAATTTTATGACATCTTTCAAATTTTGAAATATTTCACAGGTCGGGATCTGTGGAAACTGAGTGAAATCTTAAGTTCCTTCAAAATTTATTCTTAGGCCGTAATTTTAACTCATACAGGGATAATAGAAAAGGCATTAAAATGCATTTCTGATATTTCTGATATTTTTTCAAATTTTGAAAAAACTTACAGGTCGGGACCTGTGAAAATTAAGTGAAATTTTAAGTTCCTTCAAAATTTACTACTAGGCCGTAATTTTAACTTACTACCCAAGAAATGACCACGGGGAGAGTAGAAAAGCCATCCAAATGCATTTCTGGAATTTTCTGTCATTTTTCAAATTTTCTAATTTTTCACAAGTTGAAACCTGCGGCAATGGAGTGAAATTTTAGGTTTCTCCAAAAATATATTCCTAGGCCGTAATTTTTACTTACCAGCATTCCAGTGACCCCAAGATTTCTAGAAAAGGTATTCAAATGCATTTCTGAAATTTTTTGACATTTTTTAAATTTTAAAATATTTCACAGATCGGGATCTGTGGAAATTGACCGAAATTTTAAGTTCCACCAATATTTATTCCTTGGCCGTAATTTTTACTTACCACCTCAGAAATGACCACAGGGATAGTAGATAAGCATGTCCAAGGACATGATCCAGACAAGTTACCAAACAAGGAAGAGAGAAAAACTTTTAATATACGCACATACATTCAAGCCCCCTAAAGTGATACGACTAACCCAGTCTGACAAAGTCGGCTGGGGGGGGGGGGACCCCCCTAAAGTGATACGACTAACCCAGTCTAACAAAGTCGGCTGGGTTAAAAAGCCTTCCAATTAGCCAATTTTTGGCCGATCACCAAAAAAGTAACCTTTCAAAAGAGGGCTCTCTGGTGAACATCAATGCAAAAATTAAAGGCAACCTCATCAAATTTGTCGAAGAAAAAGCCTTCCAAAAATTGGCTACCAAAATTTTTAAAAATAACCCCATTTGGCTAAAAAAATTCCAAGAGAGGCCTACTTGGTAACCATTTGTGCAAAATTTGAAAGGAATCCAATCAAAGTCGTGGAAGCAGAAGCATTTTAAAAACTGGCTACCAAAAAATTTTGAAATGCCCCTTCTGCCATGATTTGGCCAATTTTTGATTCTCTAGGTAGGTCTCTCTTGAAAAAAAAAATTATTTTTTTGGTGATCCGCCAAAAATTGACCAAATAGGGGGCATTTAAATTTTTTTGGATGCCAATTTTCAAAGTGCTTCTTCTCCCACAATGTGGATCGGATTTCTTTCCAGTTTTTGTACGATTATTACCTAGGCGGTTCTCTTAAAAAATACCTTCTTTGGAGATCCGCCAATAATTGGCTAAATGGAGGCAGTTATACTTTTTGGTAGCCAATTTCAAAATTTTGATCGGATTACCTTCCAATTTTGCATGAATGCTCACCAAGCTATCTTCTCTTGAAAAACAACTTTTCTTGACGATCAGAAAGAAAATTCGTTAAATTGGGAAGCATTTTAAGATTTTTCGGGAGAGTTTTAAAAATGCTAGAACTCCCACAGTTTGGATTGCATTCCTTTCAAATTTTAAACGAATATTTACTGGGTAGGCCTCTCTTGAGGCGGATAGTTATCGGAGATATTGTCAAATGTATATGTACTTAGAAAGTCTTCAAGTATCTGTTTTGAACCACATTTGAACCACATTGAAAGGTTTTGAAATACAGAAGACGTCTTTCATTTCACCAATTTGGATCTACTGTAGCCATTCATTCACACCCCCCCCCCCTCGTATTTTCCAGGAATTTGTTTTGTATCAGCAATTTTGTTTTGACCTCCTGTCAGTGATATATATTTGTTCCGTCAAATTTAAGGGACACTTCCCTCAAATCATTAAAAAACTCGTAATTTTATCCCAATTACTCTCTCTTACTTGTATACCTTCAGGCTATTCAGGCTTTGCCAAAGTTTTTAAGGTATACAAGACAAGGAACATTCAAACTAGAGCGGCCACTGCACACAAAACATAAAAGCACAGGCTTATATCACAAATCTTCCATCGACACCTATTATTATTATTATTATTATTATTTTTTTTTGTCCGCAAAAACAAAATCTTCCCGACTGAACCCATAATTCATCAATAACCATTTTCTATTTTCCCTTTCCTCCCGGCAGCCCTTCCGGAAAGTTTTATTTGAACAAGTTTGTATTATTTTCAGAATAATAAGACCTTTTACCTTAGATATCCCATGTGCCCAGTTGTCGGGTTGTGTATCACCTTTATCCAATTTTTGAGGGGGAAGGGCCGGGGGGGGGGGTGTACGTATGTTGATTTGCGGGTATTTCAAGACTCTTTTTATACAAGTTTAGGCTTAGGTGTTTTATCTGGGTCTAGAAGGTGGTGACTAAAGAGGGTTTACTTGATGTCTTTTTGTCCGGTTCTAGATGGTGGTTGCTAAGACAGGTTTTACTGTACGCCCTTTTTATCCCAGTTTTGAAATTGGTCATTATGACTACAGCAGTTTCACTGCAGTACTTTTGTCTATCCGGGTCTGGAAGGTGATCAAAACAAGCAGGTTTTACCGCATGTCTTGTTATCCGAAACTGGAAGTTGGTCACTACAAACGGGTTTTACTTTACGTCTTTTTATCCGGATCTTGAAGGTGGCAGTTACAAATAGGTTTACCAAAACAGTTTTTTATTTAGTTAACCTTTACCACCACCCCCATCCCCCCCCCCCCCCCCCCCAGCTTTCTAATGTAGGTACGACTCTTAAGGCAACCCTAACCATATTAGCAACATTGCGGTAAAAGTTTGCACACTAAGTGTAGTTATAGCCATAACGTATACTTTGTCTTTCTACATTCCCACCAGAAAGACATTCTTCGTAACTGTGCAACACATGACTCACCTCGGTGGGACGGTGAGGAAAGGCATTTTGGGTGTCAAAATAGTGCGCTACTTGTCATGACATAAGATATTAAATGACCCACTTTAAAAGTGAAGCTAGTTCCAAGGTACTACACAAAAATCGAGCCGTTACGTAACTAGATGCTCGAGAAGCATGAATCCGCCGGGTTCGCGCAAATTGTATACCTGATAATGATGTTCCTGTGAACAACTGTTCCAAAGAACACCATACAGCCTTGTGGTCAGTGAAGTAGAGGTTTGTAGAGCCAGTGGTACATGGTTGATTTGGTGTGAAGATAATCAATCCACCCACTAATGCGGCCTGTAGGCGCGTGAGACCGATATGTGTTATGCTCATTCCTAATTCATTTCTTCCATTTTTTAAAGTTTTGTCATTTTGACAATTTTAGTCGGATCCGGTCGAATCCTGGTCATTGCACTGCGGGATGCTTAGGAGCAGCCCTGGGTAAAATCTTAAATCAATCCACCCACTAATGCGGGCTTTAGGCGCGTGAGACTGATGTGTGTTATGCAAAGTCCTTATTAAGTTTCTGCAATTTTTTAAAGTTTTGCCATTTTGGCAATTTTGCTCGGATCCGGTCGAATCCTGGTTACTGCACTGCGGGATGCTTAGGAGCAGCCATGGGTAAAATCTTAAATCAATCCACCCACTAATGCGGGCTGTAGGCGCGTGAGACTGATGTGTGTTATGCAAAGTCCTTATTCAGTGTCTGCAATTTTTTAAAGTTTTGCCATTTTGGCAATTTTGCTCGGATCCGGTCGAATCCTGGTCACTGCACTGCGGGATGCTTAGGAGCACCCCTGGGTAAAATCTTAAATCAATCCACCCACTAATGCGGGCTGTAGGCGCGTGAGACTGAAATTGCACAGACGAACGGACGGACAGACAGACAGAATGAAAACTATATCCGTCCGGTTCCCGGCGGATAATAACTCACATATATGGAACAGCTTGGCAGCCAAATGAACACACGCTAGGAACAGGACAACGCCCCCCCCCCCCGACAATTCCCCCCGTAGGACAATTCCCCCCGAGGATTATTCCCCCTCAATTCATTTTTATTTTTCTTATTTTTTCTTTTCTTATTATTTCTCTCTCTCTCTATTGTTTTTTCTTTTTTTACAACTTATTGCCCTTTTATCTTCTTCTTGGAGACCGTATAATTGTCTTTCAACATTTTCGCAACTGCAATTTACATGCCTTATCCAAACCAATGAACTTTATGTTGGCCACCAAAAACGAATCAAAGCTGGAAATTCCGGTCGGATCCGCCGTAATGTTCGCGGTGCACCTGGTCAAATTATGGGTGGCCGCTTGCCCGAGCCACCAGATTGTCGACTATTTTCGTGGAATTGCCCACAGGTTTTTAAAATGGAAGAAAAGACTTTCGTTCCAGACAGAAGAATTTTGCATTTTTGATTTTAAGGTATTTTACAAATAAAGAAATGACAGATAGTGTTTGTTTTATTTTTGTTTTTGCATTCAAAGTAATATAAAAAGAAAAATTAACTGGGGGGATAATCCTCGGGGGGAATTGTCCTAGGGGAGGAACTGTTGGGGGGGGGGGGGACTGTCGGGGGTGGGGAAGTTGTCTGGGGGAAATTATCCTAGACCCGTGTAAATTACAGGAAATGTGAAAAATCGACAGTTGTGCTGCTGTTTTTAAGTATAGCCTTCCTTAGTTAACAAAAGAGCCGACAAAACGAGGAAAGAAGAGCGGGGGAGGCATATCACATAGTAGTTTTCACGCGATTGGAGCTTTTCTTTATTTCTGTGAATTCAACGTTTAACATAAACCATACGACGTATCCAAGGAACAACTACCGGTACACCAAATTTGGATTCGATCCTATTTTTCGCTTTCGAGATATTTTCACCCAATGACGCCATATGCCGTTTTGGTTCGTTCTACTCCATGCATATTTGACATATCTTTCCGACCTACCAAGCAACATTCCCACCACGAATCGTCCCACTGACCCAAGGAATATCCAGATAAAATTTGAAGTCGATACGACTTTCCATTACCGATATATTTTGCACACACGATTTTGTTGAAACGTGTACAAATTTTACGTGATGACGTGCCATACGCCGCAGTCGTTCGTTGTACTCACGCAAAATTTAAAAGAAACTTCGGACCTACCAAGCATTCGAACTCTCTCCAATGTTCAGCGGCTGAGAATTTTCTATTATTTTTCATACAAGATTTTTACGTAACGACCTACCCAAGGAATGAACAGATAAAATTTCAAGTCGATCCGACTTCTCGTTCTGAAGATATGTTGCACACATTTTGTGCACAACAGACTGACACGCACACACACACAGAACGAACAAACACTATACACATGTATGTATCTTCTTGGTCGGGGAGACATAAGGTTTCGAGTGCACATGCTCAGAGAAAACACGCAGGATTCCATTGTGGAAAACCTATAAAGAAATAAATAAGAAAAACATTAAAACTTGATTTTGCTCCACCATGGTATATCTATAAGGTAGCAACTTTATTGGAATGTGAAAATTTATTTATAACATTATTATCATATGTTTATAATACAAAAAGAGCAATAATCTGATGTATTTCTCCATTAATTTGTATGTTTATAAGTTTCTCTGCTTCTATGTTTATCCCCCCCCCCAAAAAAAAAAAAAAGAATGGAGAAAAAAAAATGGAGTCCTGTCTTTTAGTAAATCTCGCTGGCGAAATTGTGAATCCGCTTAGTAAACAGCACATCCTAATTGGTTCGATTACAAAGTTGTCCATTAGCTGCAGAAAATTATCACGGGCTATTGTAAGGAATGTCATAACGAATTGCGTTGCGTTTAAAAAAGAAACATAGAATAACTTGTGCTGTTTTCACAGTGAAAGAACTCAGGCCGCGTTTTATTGGACCGGGGTTCGCGCTGGCTTCTCAGGAAAGTGAGTCAAAATGGGAAAGTGTGACTCAATTAGGTCCAGAAAAACTCGGTTTGTTCCGAAAAAGTGAGTCATTTCGTAAAAACTGCCCAAAAAGTGGACAAAAACCCCGCCAACGCGAACCCTGTGGACGTATTTAAAAAAATCCAGATAATGTTTCGAAAACGTCCCAGTAAAACACTTCAGATAATGTATCGAAAATAACAAGTAAGTATTTGTGAAACACAAGCAGGCCCCAACCGCCACCAAATTCATAGGGGTATACAGCGATGACGGACAGACACCCCAAACCTATAGGCCCCAATCCGAAGGGTTGGGACCTAAAAATGGCTGCCGGGAGCTTTGGTGCTTTTCTCTCTAATAGATAACTACCCGAATTGCGAATTGCTGTTGTCAATAGTTGTATTTCTACTGACTTTAATGTAAGTTGGTGTATGTCGGTTTTGAATCGTGGTAAGAAAAGCAAAAACTGTATCACTTTTTGGCGATAATGGCGGGTAGGTGCGCAGAAAAGGATTATGGGAAAATTATCTGAATGTAAAGCTCGATACACTCGAAAATGTTTCGAAAATCAGAAAATGTTTCGTTTTTTTTATGTCTCGAAATATTTTCGAGACATTATCCTTGCCCAATAAAACGCAGTCTCAGTTTCAGTCTAGCTCCAAGAAGCCATCCGCTACTTAGGTTCGCGGAGGGCTTCAAATCCTCGCTATATAACTATATACAAGTCAACTACACTCGCTTTGAGGCACCTCTGTGGCGACACTGCGGTACATTAAGATACATACCTAGATTTATGAAGTGTTATGGAGTGCCCTCAAAGGAAATGTGTTGTTGAAGACTGCACATATCTTGATATTTTCATAAAAGAACAAGTTCTAGCAACAACCACAAATTCCCACATGCAGGCATCTTTTGTTTTCCTCTCATGCGCATGCGTAAAATTATGCGGAAACAACAAGGAGTTGTTATAAAACAGATGACCTCTGAGGAGATCTGCGTGTTATGTATAAACACAGAGCAGATATACATTACAAAAAGTAGCCCCCTCTTACTGAGTATTATTTTCGCGAATCTCCAATGGGCCTGCAGTGTAAATGGGTATATACAGACCTTACATTCTTTTGGACCGTCTCGAGAAAAAAAGACAGTCTCTGAAAACCGAGACACCTTTCCGTGGACACTTTCTCGGTTTTTCGAGAACTTTTTTGTCTCGGAACCCTACTTCCGGATAAGGTTAGATAAATCACGTGACTTAATGGCGGATATGTAAACAAAAGCACATTTTGATTGATATTGTTACAAATTCAGAACGTGTAATGACATATCCGAGCTGCAAATCATTGAAATTAATATAAATGGTGTTGTTAAACATTTCCTGTGGCAAACTAGTTGCCTCGAAGGTTGAGACTCGAGAACAATAGAGTGAGGCTCAGCCTGTATCACCATAGTGAGGGCCGTGTAGGTAGGAGCCTAACCGTATATTTTAATCAGGTTTTGGGCTAAGTATTTCGGAAATATATGTACAGAGATTAATTGTGTATCTTTTAGTGTGGTTATAAAGCCAAACAAGCTCAATATAGACAGATTTCACTTTTAACTTTCTCGATTTTCCGAGACGCGTTCTCGTGGACACCGTCTCTGCCCGTTTCTAGTCTGTTTGGAGAGTGCATTATTTTTTTTCCGAGACGTCCAAAAGAATGTAGCCAGAATCGACAGGTCCCTACAGAGGTCAGATATTTTATAACTACGGTCGAATGGCATGCTGGGTAGTACAAACCCGGAAGATAAACAAAACATTTGACAGCTGGCCTATGCCTGTTGTTTTTTTCACCTTTAATTTATAATTTTGAGAAACACAAGGTATAAAAAATGTGGCCTTGGGTGCACAAAGGGTACATACTGCATGAACTATATATATATTCCACCTTAATATGGATTACTGTGCCGACAAAGTGCCTCAGAGCAACTAAAGTTGACCTCAATGAGCAATACAATGTAACGCGTTGTAGCTCTGATAAAGAAATATACCAAGTATAAATTAATGAAGAGCTGACTTGGAGCTAAGTTTCAGTCTTGCCAATTTCGATGTATTGTTCAATTTCAATAAGCCAATTCGCACTTTCGGATTTTTCCGGTGGAGGTGTTGTTTCGACTGAAAATGTTGGGGGTTAAATTATAAAGAAATGATAAGGGAAAAACATCAAAATTCTAATTTTCTTTCAACATGCACACTTTCAAATTTATTAAGCCATCATATGATCTTTTAAAAACTATTTTACATATTATTCAGTCCCTTTAATAACCAACATGTGAATATGTTTCTGGTAAAATGGAATTTTGTTGATTTTTTGCCGTTTTTTCTTATCATTTCTTTACATCCTTATCCCACCTCAATTCAGCCGAAACGCAAAAACTTTTCGGCAAAAGTCAAAAGTGCGAATTGGCTTATTACTTCGTAGCAGCTACCACAACCTTTAACAAGCTGGTGAGTATATAAGACAAAATATTATTTCATCCACACATCGGGGAATGAACAATACTCCTAATTCCTACGCCAGTGTCCCAAGTAAACCTCATCAAAATAAGAGGGAAAAAAGTGGTGGGCGATAATTTATGATCCTGTATAATTTCTGCATGTAATTATTTATTTACGGGAAATGTAAACATTGCACTTCAAACATCATAACAAATAAACAATTTCAGCACTCACTTCACAAATAAAGACAATTGAATAACGCTTTAAAATGAGGTAAATTTTAAAATATCACAAGTTACATTTTCCGCTCGAGACTTCAATCGAATGAGGTCTCCCGAATTATTAGTTTTATTTTATACCGCAAAATAATGACTGTATATGCCTATTTCGGTCCAATCGGCAAAGCAATAATGATACAGGTCCTTGTTGTACATATTCGAACTACAGATCAACCAACAATAACTACATTGTACTAATTTGGTACAATTATCATTACATGATTGTATGTTCTGTTAAATTTATATATTTAAGGTTTTTTTTATATAATTAATGCAATATAATGAGTAAATATCTCCCGAAATAGCAACTACAGCGTAATAATATACCACAATTATTATGACACAATAATACATTTTGTTAAATTTTGATATTTGAGATACATTGTATAATTTATGCAATTAATAAAATATATATCACATCATCTCTTACTTTGTATTGACGTAAAGCCTCAAACATGTGTCAAAATAAAATAAGAAACGTACATAATAAATAATTAAGATCAAACACCAATCAAACATGAGACAATTAAAATGATGCCTTCAAAACCCAAGCACTTAGAAAAATCGAGACTATTAAAATGATGTCTTAATAAACAAAACAATAAAAATGGCCATAAATTCATAATTGTAAATTGCATAAAAATAAAGTGATATCTTGCATACATATATTTCCCAGATGTGTAAGCTTACTTGTGATAAGCATAAAGCTTGTGACTTTATTCAGTTGATGAACGAATAATTGCAGTCTCCAAAAATCCTGCTAGAATTTCACAGTTCATTACATCGACGCTGAAACGTTATTATACTTTTTTTGCTGGCTAACTAATAAATCGCTTCATCATTTACGATATGGAAATAAATAATTATTTATGACCCCAGAGTAGCCCATTTTTAGAAAGGAGGAAGAATTGTGAAACAATTGCCTAACCGACTTTCACAAATGATGCCACCTATTGCCATATCTCATCAGTGTCACCTGCGTCACAGCCAATGCAACTGTCATAACACTTAAGTAATTGGTGAAGTAATTTGTCTGATCGCGTCAAAAGCAACTTAAGATGACAATGTAAGACTGAAGCCAGTGCGCTTTTGAAAATTTTTACTCAAGAGAAAACTAGCCTCTAGCATGATTTTCTAACCTTTCCCTCAAGTTTGATATCGACCCGTGCAGTTGTTTACGAGTTCTTATGTTTTCAAGTAAATAAAAAGCAAGATGGTGGATGTCAGCCATTTCGAATTTATTGATGGATCCTGAACCATTCTTGCAATGGTTCAGTCGTGTCTAAATAAAATTTTTTAGTGTTATCAGGCTGACTAGAAATTGTGAATGAAAATCCAAGCATAAGGTTAGTGTTATCTTTACACTGGATCAAGATTACAATTAAATTAATAACTTGCACCTATCCATTATTATAGGTAACATATATTGCATTGTATTGTTCTTTAGATCCCTTTCAACTGCTATGGTCATGTCGGGACCCCCCTGCCATATTATACTGAAATGGGGCATTCCAGCCCTCCTAACCCTTACATGTGGAGTGCCTCACAGGGTAGCAAGGAAGAGTCCCAATTTTAAAGTCTTAGGTGTGACCCGACCGGGGTTTGAACCCACGATCTTCCAGTCTCGAGGCGGACACTCTAACCACTAGGTCACCGAGGCTGGTAGGTAACATATAAAATAGCGTCGAAAAAGTAATATCAGGGACGGTAGGCAGTAGGCGGTGAGAAATAGGAAATCCCAAAACGTTTATTTTATTCAATTCACACAAAAAGAGGCAATATCACAATAAAATATTTCCTTTTTTTAAATAAATCTTGCTCGCTCAAATAGCTAACCGAATTTTAATTTTTTCAGCTTCATATGATTTGCAAACCTTGACTAGCAATGCACCTATCAGAGTGAGAAATCCAAGCAAGTTTAATTTATTTACAAACAAGGCTTGAAGGAAATTGCAAAGTAACTTCGTTCCTTTAGGTGTACTCTCATATATTCATTTTGATGAGAATCTATAGAAAACAACAAACTTTATCATACAAAAATATGCAAAAAATATACAAAACATTGATCACCGCAACAGTCGGTAAGCAATTGTAACAAAAACACTGCACTGTTTCTCAGCAGTTCATGTTATATTTTTGCTGGAGAAACTGTTTTTCAAAGTTATCCATTGACTGAACAGATTGTTAACCCGCAATAATTTATAATATTCTGTATGGTATTATTTCTTGTTTCATTTACTGTTTTTCACGGCTTTTCGTATTTTCCTTCAGAAAAAAGCTTCTGCCAAGTAGAACCTTTAGGGTATTCATGCGCTATCACTGATGCTTCCTTCATTTCCGTACTAAATCCTGGCATCTGCACAATAATTATAAACACATTAAATATCTGTTTGTTACTAGAATTTAATAAAATCTGGTGATTTGTCTTATTTTCTCATAGAGTGTTGATAATTTTCAATTTATGTTATGTTAAAATTATATAACCGCCTACGGGGGAAACACAACAAACATGATACCCCTATTGATAAAGTCGAACCGACGTGTTGTTGGTTCCTGTGTTTCAAAAGTAATGCTCAACATTATGTTTTTGGTTTGGTCAATCTAAGTGTCTCATCATCTGCGTAGTAAATAGTAAAGAACAACATAACCTTACCGAAAGGATGCCTCATATATTTTGAAAAGTATAAAGCAACAGTCATAGGATGGGTTTCATGCGAACTGGCTCTCACTAAATATACTAATTTGATATTTTTTACCAGTTCCACATAATTTTGGATGAAATACATTGATTTGCACCACTTTGAATTTTAACTCTAGTTTGAAAAAACCAAACGACACGAGAATTTTTTGTTACTCTCACTCATATGTCTAATATTTAAAGCGGACATATTCTAGGTAACACTCTTTAAATATAATTTATCTTTATTGGTGAAAAATGTAATTTCAACTAGAAATGTGTTCATTGGAGCACGTATAACCGGCCTGCCCCCATTTGACACAGCCTTAAGAGAAGTTTTTAGGGACATTCTTGACATAAGTTAATGACATAAAGCTCTACACGTGTGCATGTACTGAAAATGTTTATTTTGAGCCTAAGTTCGGGCGACAGTCATGGACTGACAGACGCACCGACGCTGACCCAAAGGAGAGGTACACAACTACAATTCATAAGCCTTCAATCCATATAGGTTTCAAATTGATTGAAGCAAAACCCTAGGACAAGTTTACAGGACACTTACGGACTGACGGACGGACCGACGCTGGCCCCAAGGAGAGATGCACAACTACAACCCATAAGCTTTCAATCGATATAGGTTTCAAGTTGATTGAAGCCAAACCCTAGGACAAGTTCGATCCACACAACTTAAAAACTGCGCTAATAGTCGTTCCGCGCATGTACGAAGTCACAACGGAGCCCAAAATTTGTTGTCACCAAATTAGGCTTATTTTAGCATAGAAACACGTTTCAAGGCCTAATATAAAATTTTTTCTTGGGGTCACGCACGCACGCACACACACACATACACACACGCACGGATGAGTCAAAACATAATAGCCCTTCTGACTATCGTTCGACGGGCTAAAAAATGAATTTTGGCAAAACTATGTCGACTGTATGTAATTCGCAGCATTTAAAGTAGGTATTAACAACATACTAAAAAATATAAGCTTAGGAGCGTTTTCCAGGAAATGGATATAGGCACAGCAAAGCATTTCGTGTTTTTTTCCTTTCCAAATGATCGTTTTATAGCAATTTCTTGTGTAAGATAATACAGCTTTATATGTTGCATCACTTGTTAAACATCGCGAAAATAACTATGAAGTGGTTATCCGTGTGTCTTTTTGCTACTTCTTGGTATCACAAATACATAATATAGCAATATTAGTACATAAAAGCAGTATGTTTTAGTATTTGGTACACTTTGGGGGAGGGGGGGGGGTTGTGGTCTGATAAGATGCAAAATAATTTTTTTTCTAAATAGGGAATACTTTTAAAAAAGGTATGTTAAACTATGTTTCGGAGACCATTTTGGTCGAAAAACACTGATCTGCGCGCGCACTTTTTGGATTTGTTAAACTTTCATCTCGTTTCGCAAAGTACAGGAAGCCCCGCCCCAGCTGTAGTTTGCGAAACGAAACTCTGTTTGTTTAAATGCGACTCTTTAAAGTAGAAGAGGTGAAAGGATATATATATATATATATATATATATATATATATATATATATATATATATATATATATATATATATATATATATATATATATATATATATATATATTCAAACATTATGATAAAGTCAAATTATTTCTTCTGAACTTTAAAACAGAAATTCCCCCAAATGCGGCCCTATTTTGTGTTTCGTTTGCAAATTACGGTAAGACCAAAAACGGCAGATGTGTCAGTTTGGAGCACAGCAATTTCTGTCAGTGAGCGTTTTTCAGTCACCCATTGGGTACCTTAAGTTCAAATAGCACTGCAAATTTAAAGTTGCAGAGTTTTACCAATCGAAGTATTTAATAAGCGCCTATCTTGGTGAAGCATATCCTCTTCAGGGTTTGTTATCAATAATCGTGAAAGGCATTGCAAAGCTGCTGATATACTATAATTTGATCCAGGTGGTAAACTTTACATTAACATCATGCCCAAGAAACTGTATGAGATGTAATTGCACCTGTTCGATGGATCAGCCGTCCAATTTCCTTAAATGAAAAGAGGTGCTCTGTGATAAATGGAAATGTTCCCATTCACTCGCTATCCTCTATAACATTTTGAGCTGTCAATATTAATGGTTTGTGTTTTGACTTTATCTCTTCCCGTTGTCGTGTGCCCAGATACGTAATACTGTAACGCAGTCGTATATTAAACATTATCCAGTATTAATCTTCAAAATACCCTAAAATTATTACACTTGGAGATTTTCAATCTCCATAGCTTATTGAATCGTACGATTCTGTAAGGTGTTACCGCATCATTCCTTTTTTCGCCATAATCTTGTAAAACAAACTCATCTAAAGGGATAGGGTCATGACGACCACATTGTGAGATAGACTGTAATGAGTTGGTCCACCTGAATTTTTTTTATAAATTCATCAACATTTTATAAGCATAAATGGACATCGAAATTTTGCCATAGAAGCCCATTATAAGGTAGGCACACGATACGACATAGCTAACAGTACAACCTATTTATTTCCCCACTACCGACAGAGTGAGCAAACATAGCGCTTATATGTTATGTGTTGTATCTTTGCGTTAAGCTGAATCATAATTATCTCAGCGAAAAGGCTTATGTCCGACGTTTCGGGAATGCTCACCTCCACACAGTTAAGTTTTTATTCACATTATAAATGCGATTTTGGGTTTCCATATCTTACTAAAAATTAAAAAAAAACATGAAGAATTATCCGTCTGTTTGTCACGAGATTGTTACGATGTAACGTCACATTAATATTTATGACGTTATTATAACTTACTATTATCAATAAACATTTTAACGTTTCAACAACGTCGAGGTTATGATGACTAGGGAAGTCTATAAGACAAAAACTCGGGGATGGCTAAAATCGCATCTATACCAAATGACCACCGGGTAAAACACAACCGGTCATATGACCACAGGACAACAGACCAAGGGCCATATAACCATCAGCACAATGAGAAATCGTACATTTGATCAACAGGTCATGTTGCCTGATTTTTATTTTATTTTTTTTTGTTTCTGTTTCTGTTCCCGGTCATATCGCTATCCTTTCTAACATTTGGAACTGTCAACATCAATGATCTGTACTTTGACTTTATCTCTTCCCATTGTCACGTGCCCAAATACGTAACGCAGTCGTATATCATCCAGTATTTATCTTTAAAAGGCCCTAAAAACGTTTTGACACATTTAAATTCGTGTTGTATTGCATCATTACCTTTGGAACATCGTAATTCCCTCTAGATATTGTGGCAGGATCTTTAAAATGCTCGTGCAGATGATCTACATATTCTATCACTCTGTAAAGGTTAAAAAAATTTAAGAAACTTGTTTTATAATTATTGTCAGTCTTACAAATATTAACTGTAATCAAACCTAATTCCTTTTAAGAGGTTGTATCATATAAAAAATAAACATATTTCCCTAATAAGAAAATGAATGACAAGAAGCGAAGTAACTCTGACGATAAACAAATATATTCCAAAATAAGTTTTGTTTTTAGAATAACTGTGCAATACCACTTAGCTACTAGGAATTAACTGAGTTTTATGGTAATTTTTCAATGATTAGCTGTTGTATGTATGTGGCATAGTTAACAGCTTTGAGATTTGTTGCTACTAATCTACTGCCTTTTAGGTCCAAATAAAATCAAGATGCCTGTCATCGGTTGTTCGGGAAAATTGTATGTAATCAAAGAACTAGAAAGTTCTGACCAGTTCACGCAAACCAACTCCGCCGGCATGTGGACATACCTTTACTACAAAGTGCAAAAAGAAAAATACCTGTCATCGGTTGTTCCAGAAAGTCGTATGTAATCAAAGAACTGGAAGTGTCTGACCAATTCACACAAACCAACTCCGCCAGCATGTGGACATACTTTCACTACAACAATAATGCAAAAAGAAAATATAACTGTTTTGGTATTACAGTTGTTTATTTCCCTTCTCAAACCTAAACATAAAGAAAGACTGTGGCCGCACCCCAAAGAAAACATTAGCTTCAAAATTCAAAGTAATGGAAAGTCCATGGTTAAAAGATTATTCTAATAAAATAAAGAGATGTTTTTAATAAATAAAGAGCCTACCTCCAAGCTTTGCCGCCATTAGATATACTGATAATATTTCATTAGGCCCACCCATGCGACAGCTATCTATCTGGCAGTAATGCAGGGCTTTCGCTTGCAAAAACTGCTTAAACATGACTCGGTTATGGCATGCTTCTCCAGTCGCAACCTTGATGCCATATGGCTCAAGCGCCTGTAAAAACGCATCCATCATTAAGACCGTTCGTGACGATACTCAGCACTATTTACTTCATAACCATCTCCTTGTGTGTACTCACCTTTTAAAATAAACTTTTTTTTGTTAAATGTCTTGAAGGTCTTATAGCAACGTTAATTTTTCTATATCCCCTGATTTTGATACGCAAACATAATCTTACTCAAATGTCTCAAAAATTACTCCAATTTCCCCTAAATTGCTGTTATTTATTTTTAGTTAATGTATCTTAAACTTAAGATTAACTGATTTGCTATTTGTCATGCATCTAAATAACTGCTAAAAAGACATTTAAGAGAGATTGTGGGACTTCATCAGGACGATTCTGTGTATTTATGAAAAAATATGCTTCACAAAAACAACATGGCGTACATGGATTTATTTAAGGAATGCGAAAGGCAATAATTTAAATAAAAATCAATATGAACAAGTGATCATCAACTACAAAACTCTAAATTCGAAAGCGGTTTTTTTATTGCTAAGCATTGTTCAAAATTTGATGAAGATCAGTCGAGTACTGTTTGTGTTATCGTGTTAGAAAGATTCGGGCTTCCTAGCATTGTGTTTTTTTATTCCTTACAAAACCAATTCTGAGCGTGATTTTGACGTAGTTAAGGCATGTCTGAAATTTTGAAAGATCCGTAACATAGTTTATGAGCTCTTAGGCTTCGAGAAATATCCAAACCGGCTGATGGAACGTGTCTTTTGAAACGGTTAAGGCTTGTTTGAATTTGATGATCATCGGTCAAGTAGGCTTTACCGTGGTAGCAAGAAATTGTATGCCTTTGAAATTGGGTCAATGGTGAAGTATAAATAAAGGGCACCTATCCAACATAATAAGTAATCCATATATCAAATATGACAGAAAATGAATCATCGGTCAAAGCAACAGTCGGAGATGAATGGACGGACAGACAAACTGATGGCAATGAACAACATCCAAATATTACTAAACAGGAATAAACGATCAAAAAATATAGGCTTAATATCAAAAACATAGTGAAACGACCTGCTATGATATATGGTTAAAGAATCTCCGCAAAAATGGTTGTAGTACAATAAGACACAATGATTTCATCAAGCGTTTGGACCCTTTCCAAAATACCGGTCAAGTTACCTTAAAATAAGTTTTTTTTCAATTTAAGGGAATGCACTGAAACCCGGTTACCTTAGCAATGGTTGCATGACCTAATATATCATCAGGTGATGTTGGCTCTTCGATCCAAAGAGGTTCAAACTCAGCTAGTTGTTTCATCCAAGCAACAGCTTCCTCAACACCCCATCTTTGATTAGCATCTGTCATCTACGCAAATTGCATTAAAATATACACAATTAGTATTGTAGTAAATATACACTTCGATAACCCTTCTAAAACAACTTAGAAAGGATGCTTCAATATCAACACAAACACACACATATATATATATACATGCTTCAACACCAACACAACAATATGTATATATATATATATGTTTGTGTTGATGTATTGTTGTAGCATCCTTTCTTTAATTATACTTTAATTTTGGTCTTTTAATTGCTCACCATAAAATAACGGTAAAGGTGGTCATAAATCGAAATTCAAGAATGTTATGCTGACGTTTCCATTAACATTTGTTTTACAATTACAGTTATTTCAAATTAAAATGTAATATAACAGAGTACATTATATTCTCACCAAAACTTTGTCTTGCCCAACTTGCTGTCGAACCATACCTAAACGCCGCTTATCGTCTTCAACGTTCAGTCCAATCTTAACTTTAAACCTAAATTTTTACAAAATATCCATTTAGCAAAGTATGCATTGATAGTGTTTTAGCGACCTATATCATTACAATTAAACCATTTTCGTTGGTGTCATGAACTGTAAACAAATATTCATGTTTCACTACTGTTCTAACAAGGAGTGTGCCAACAGGCCATGGTCACTTAGAGAAAATGATGTCCCGGAAATGGAGGAAAGACGACCCGGTTTTATAGATCTTGTCAACTTGCTAAAGTCAACAAAGCAACATTACTGGGTATAGTCTCAATGTATAATCATGTGAAGTAACTGAAAATATGGTAACAAAAATCAAGTTTTCACCATTTTTAAAACTTATTCGATAAAAACACACACATAGAAGATACATTTGATATCATCTGCATAAAAATACCTAGTAAAGCCCTCATCTACAGCCTCTTTGCATAACTGAAAATTACAACATTTATTTTATTACATGAAGAAAAACATAATATACAAAAAGACAATAAACAAAATTCTACAGGAACATTGTGACCGGTCGAGATCTAGTGAATCAAGTCTCAATAGGTTCGTATGGTCACCAAAAGGTGGTAGTCATATTTAGGTTATTGAAAATTCGCACAAAACATTAAAGGAATCCGATAAAATTTTCGGAGAAGCATTTGGAAACTTGGCTGCTAATTTTTAAAATGCCACCTATTTGGCCAATTTTTGGTGGATTGTCAAAAAAGTAACTTTTCAAGAGATGACCACTGAGCTGACATTTAGGCAAAATTTTGAAGGCAATTACATCATAACTGTGACATAAGAAGCATTTTGAAAATTGAAAACCAACAAATTATAATTGCCCCCCTATTTAGCCGATTCCTGGTAGACAGCTATGCAAATTTTGAAGGCAAGCCAATAAGAATTGTGGACGAAAATCCTTTGAAAAATTGGCTACCAAAACATTGGTAACAATGCCCTCTATTTGGTCAATTTTCGGTAGATCGCCAAATTTTTTCAAGAGAGGCCTACCCAGTAAACAGTCGCACAAAATTTATAGGTAATTTGATCAAAATTGTAGGAGTAGAAGAAAAATTATTAATGCCCCCACCATTAAGCCAATTTTTGGCGAATCGAAAAAAAAACCAAATTTTCAACAGACAGACATACGGGGAACACTAGCATAAAAATGGAAAGAAATCCTGCTTACCAGTTTTTTAAATGCCCCCACTTAGCTTTAGCAATTCTTGGCGGGTCGCCATGAAAGTAATTTTTCAAGAGAGGACAGGCTAGTGGACATTTATGAAAAATTTAACTATCTGATTTAAATTGTAAGAAAAAAACTTTGGAAAATTGGCTACCATAAATTTAAAAATAACCCGTATTTTGCCAGTTTTTGGTGGATCGCCAAAACACAAAAAATGAAGACAGTCCTATCATGTCAACATTACATTTGAAAGGAATGGGATCCAAACCGTGGGAGTGGAAGCATTTTGAAAATTGCCTCCCAAAAAAATTAAAAATGCTCCCAATTTAGCAAATTTTGTTTTGGCTGGACAAAAATGTAGCTATTCAAGGGAAGAAGGCCTAGTAAATATTTGTGCTTTTAGTTCGATCAAATTCTTGGAAGAAGCATTTTGAAAATTGGCTACCAGTTATGAATACTCCCATCTTGAGAATTTTTGTTGTATTGCCACAAAAAGCCATTTTTCAAGACAGGCCTCTTTTGTTGAGCATTTATAAAAAGTCTGAAAACAATCCAATAAAAATTGTTGAAGAAGTATTTTAAAATTAGCAACTTAAAAATTTAAGTGGCCCCCATTTAACCAATTTTTGACTGATTGCCAAAAAAAAGTAAATTATCAAGAGAAGAATTGAATCCGATGAAAATGAAGAAAGAGTAAGCATTTTAAGTAAAAGTTTACATACGTACATACAGACGACGGATACCCCTCTACTGAAGTGATAAGACCAAGTCGACGAAGTCGGGTGGTCTAAAAAGCAATTTCAACAATCTTGCTGTAAAACACCACCGACATAAGAGGGATTTGCCTTAGCTTTTCCATGTCGTCTAAACTGACGCAGTTTTTTTAATTATTAGCAGTAACCTACAGCTAATAACACAGAAAGATTAGAAATATAGTCAAAGTTAAATTGACACAGTAGTGGATTTCACAAATTCATTACGCGTTTAATTTTATCATCGCTGTAGCCCATCCACCCTACAGACGTTGTGTAAGCTGGGTATCCTTGTTCAAGAAGTCTTCTCTCTGAAAAGAGAAGCAGTGAATACAAAATGACGACTAAAAGTATATTTGTGTGAAAATAGCCATACATGTCATTGCTTAATAGCTCAAAGAGAGCTTTAATACCTCAAAAGAAAACAGAATCTCAATAGAATCTTCAAGGGTCAATTAAACCATACTCTTCATAGCTCGAAGAAAATACAAGGAACCTTTATTATATAATTATTTTATACATATTTACTTCCTCCTTTAATTCCTTAATAAGATTAAAAATAAAAGGTGTATTTGATATAAATCTAACAAACATTCAAGATCTATGCTTGACTACCTCTTTCGTCTTTTCCTTCCTGTCTCTCTTTAAGTAAAGCTATAGCCTCAGCCTTCGTTATGCAGTCAGTTCTTAAACATAAACCGGATAAATAATTAGTAGTGACTAACATCAGTTCCTAAACGTGAAATGGCGATACACTAGTGCTTATTGATATCAGTTCTTAAAAATAATCACAGATAACTTAGTGTTTATTAAGATTCGAGGAAGACTGGCATTCATAAAAACTTTGTACCATGATTAGTCAAAAGTATGCAGCTATACGCAAAATTATATCAATATTAATTACTTCTATACGTGTTGAGTCACTGATAATAAATCAAAGACATGCAAATAACTTACATGTATCTAAAATCTACAACTGAGACTAGAGTTTCTGGATCCTTGAACACGAAAAAAAAAACAATGTTACTTGTTTCATTCTTTTAACAGGAGGAGGTAATATCAAAGTATAAAATAAAAATATTGAAAATACAGCTTGGGAGGCTGATGGAACATTGTTACTTTAATTAATGTTTTAACGTACAAATAAGTAATAATAATAATAATAATAATAATAATAATAATAATAATAATAATAATAATAATAATAATAATAATAATAATAATAATAATAATAATGATAATAGTAACAATTAGGGCTGTGATCCGGTTCGGAAAACTGAACCGCGGTTCGAACCGGTTTTCTAACACAAAAAGATAAAAGAGTGATTTTATTTATCACCTCAAAAACGTGAGTATAACTTCCTAACCAGGACTTTTGTTTTGCTATGTATACAAATCGGTATTTTCCGCAAAAATCAACAGTTGCAATTGCACTGAGTTTCTGCTTCAATCTTCAGCTAAAATAATTCAGTGTTCAACAATTTCAAATTGCCCAATTCCTTTGGCAAAACATGAAAACATAGGCATCAGAAATGCAAAGCCCACAGGCCGCGCCATCAAGTCGCAACAAATTAAGTTCAGAGGTTTATAAGGTCGACATTTTTTGGTCGCTCAAAGTAAAACTTGACATTGCACATCTTCAATATATGTTCTTTCACTGTGCAATGTTTCATAGCTTTATGTCAAAGCGTTCATGTCGAAGTGATGTGTACAAAGTCGCCTGTATGAAAGTGAAACACGAAAAATTGCCTAGTGTTCAGAGGGCCGTAATTTCGACATTTGGCCGATCAAACTGAAACCTTGACGTTGCACATCTTTTGTTAACATGCCACACGAAAGATTGTGTGTAAAATAAAACGGGAAGCAACGAAACCCATTTTTGGCTTTGCGTTGTGTTTTGCAGACACAGTTGCCAAAAGAAAACGAATATAAATAAATAAAAAGCAAACGCAGCACAAGATAATAAAAAAACTCGGAAAAACCGGTTTCTTATTTTCGAACCGATTAACTGAACTGCAAAAATAAAAAAAACGCGGTTTTCAGGTGAACCGGTTTAAGCCGTAGAGCCCTAGTAATAATAATAGTAATAATTATTATTATTATTAACTTTATACAAATATATTTATTTCCCAAATGTTATACTGTAAAACACCAGTGCGCTTAACGGTTATTTGCTTTTCCTTTACTCTGTGATGAAAATGAAAAATTACCATGTCCGACAGAAGTTTCCACATGGGCTTCAAAGGAAGAATATATATACGTTACTTATATTTTTTGCAAAATAAAATACAAATGATATAAAATAGAAAAAATCCAGAGTTACTTAAACATATGATTTTATGCTTAACTATGAGGTGTCGCTGACCGGTTACATGATAACGTTCTACACAAAGTTCTTAAAAGTATGCAGTAGTTTTAAACTTCCTCCTTGATATAATTTGCTGCAAAGTAATTGTCATAATCTAACTTCCAAACTTTTTACACCATTCAGGCATAAAGGTATTTAATATTTGTTGTTTGTACCTTTCCTTCTATTCTAGCCCAAAGATCCCACATTGCATTCATGACGGCCCCTAATGCCATATGTGTGACGCCCTTCTCCGGCCCTAGCTATATCACAAAGGATACACTTAATACTCTTTTAATTTTTTGTACATAGCTACCTGTATAGCCAATGACCGCCTCCTCTGGGTAATAAATCGCTGTTCTCTTCCCATCATTATTTTTGCGTTATTTATTTTCAACCAATAAAATTTGTGCTTGGTCGCAGACCGGACTTAATCTTGAACATGTGCTAAAGATTTCAATATGTAAGGCTCAACTAAACAGCCTCCCCTATGGTTCTTCTGCACTTGTGAGACATGCGAATAAGACAGGTTAATGATTTAAGCCATAGTTTTTAAATACTGTCTTTTTTTCTTTTGCTTTATATTCAGGTGACCTTTAACAATAAAGTGTACTCAACGGCCACGCCTTCCTTTTATCCTTATCTTCCCGGCCGTCACAACCTGCTTCATACTTTTCATTAAACTTAATGCTACTTCTATTCAATTAAAGCGTTTTTTTAAACAAAAGTTGTTTATGGTAAGAAATCTTCATGCGATGCGTAAGGACTATGATTAAGAATATCTCAAGTAGACAAAGAAAAACACAACGTGATTTCTAACTCTGGGTGATTATTCCAACTGAATTTTTTGTGGCTTGAGAAAGTTGAGAAGACAGGAATTAGTTGATTTTATTTTAAAATGTGTGTACTGAAATATTTAATGCGAAGCTTAAAAATCAAAGCGATCAAAAGTGTAGCATAACTACCCATCTGAATTGTGGCTCGTGTGCGAGATCCTGCCAAAATGTGCCAAAGTTTGAATATATATTTGCTAAGTTTTTTCCGACAATCTTCTTGCAATACCATTCAACTGCTGCACACACTGATAACCAAAACAATTTAACTAATGTTATTTTGTTGGTTCCATGAGGAAATATGGTTATTATTTAGAAAAAAATAAAACGAGCGATCGCACAACATTATAAATAGTAAAACAGCTTCTGGGAAAATAGAAATTAAAACGCAATCGCCAGATAAATTAAGGAATTTAAAATTACATGTCAGGTCACAATTTAAATATCAGATTGAAGAATCTAAGCATTCAACTAAAAGAATTCAGTAAGAAGCAGAAAAATAAAAACACATATTTTTGATAAAACAAAGACTACAATGTCACAATAAATGAATCAGCGGAATTCCTACAACAGTGAACCAATCAGCCACCTCTTTTGTGGCTTAATTGCATAAAAAGCAACAATTTATGTTGTTTTGGATTGCCAATTTTTAAAATATACAGGAGAAAACATCAAAAAGTAATTTAATTATTTAAACAAAATACGCCAGAGAATAAGTGATTCAATTATCCAAAACAATTGCAATAGTTAATTGCCCTATATGTAGAGCCACAGCCAACAAGAAATATTATTAAACGATGTTAAACGATTTTTGTGTCGATTTAAAGTCATATCGGGTTTCTATCTAATTATAAATGTGTATGGAAATACCGATTTCGGTCACATTTCCAGCTATAAATGTAATGCTTTTGGGGAAACAAAAAGCGAGTGCACAACTTCAGAGCAAGTACTACACACGTACGAAATTTGGCAGTCCTATGGCCCAGTGTGGTCACAGGAATAGAAAAGACAAAATGACAGACCAATAAACAGTAAAAAAGGTCCAAAACACTGGTCTCATACAACCTCAACACTCTTTACAAGTCTTCGACTCGAAGAGTTAGTTGATTATGAAGACGCAACATTTGTTCCTTTAAGCATCATAAAACTAATGGTGAAAAGGTAATGACAAAAAATAGGCTTTTACAAGTAACTGCTAAAAATAAATAAATATGCATGACAATTAAATACTTTTTCAGGATATACTGCTTAAAATAGTAAAACTACTCTACAAATGCTTGTCACTTAAACACATCAACTGACTAATAATGCAATGAGTGAATAACTAGTGTTTGCCCACTGCGAGCTCAAGATCAAATTAATCCTTTTTGCATAAATAGATCAAATTGCTGTAATTTTGAGGATTCATATACATTTGTGCAATTGTACCTGATTTGTATCTGAAATGTGTTTTAAATTAAATAATTATAATATATACGAATGACATTTTACAGCGTCCACAAACGCTTAACACCATCAATATCTTGATTAAACTGACCATTTGGTCTGGGCTCCAATAAAAAGTGGCTGGCAGAGAATAAGGTGGCACAGCAGTTGACGATACCATGCATATTTAGGAAATTGAGATAATTTTGATAAAGAATGTGGAAGTAATATAAAAAGGAATACCTATATCGTTTCCATTTCCCAGAGTGAATGTCATTCCAAATCCTTCTATGTTTCCATCGGTGACAAGAGTCACGTAGGAGCAGGAGAAATCGGGATCATTCTGGAACAAAGTATATCACAACAATATGGCGTATTTTTAAAACGCTACTACGTGCAAGCCATTATCGAGGGCACAACAATGAAACCAGCGCCCTGCAGTATTCCGATTACGGAGGTCCGCAAGGTCTTGCCAAGGAAAGTTGAAGAATTACATGGCTTGGAAAATGTCTGCTGTTTCAATGGGTTCAATTACAGATTTGACTCCAAATTATTTTTATTATATTTAAAACAAATTACGGATATGCAAGACTGCGGTCATTTCGAGTACTCCAATCTAGTATCATATGAAACACCAATCAAATGGTAAAGCCGTTTTGGCTGGTGATGATTTGTCATATAGTTTTTCTGTTGTCGTGTTGACCAAAATTTCCGGATAAAAATTCAAGTTACCTGCTGGCAGTCATTTTGAGTTTTTCCATTCACCACCACTTCCCCCAAAATCCAAAAAAGCAATCAACTCTTTGATTTTCACTTGGTTAATATACGTTAAAATGGGCTCTTATCTCCAAAATTGTGCCAAAAAGTCCTAGATGGTGACTGGGTGCCCTTTTGAATTCTATGATCGATCCCAATATTACTAGGAGGGTTCTTTTCAAATTGTTAAACAATGTCTAAATGTGGTATGAAGATCGCTCCAGTAGCTTTTAGCCCAAGATTCTTACAGAAGCAGGGACTACAGCAGTCGTTGGAAGCATGTGCATTTTACACATGTGCGCTTTTAAGTTGAAAGTTATGTCCTCTCCTAGGCTTTTAGCCTGAATGTCTAGAAATTTTGGTTTGTGGTAACACGTGGCTATTACTTTTTGGCGATTCACCAAAATTGACACATATATTCACCATAAACCATTTTTGTATTAAAATCTTGACTGACATCAAGTACATAACCTTAGTGTCTTAAAATTGTGGTTACATCCTTGAGATGGGGTATTGTCCACGAAGACGATGGTCGGACAGACAGCCAGGCACATGGACAACACCCAAACCAGAGGACCATCCCCCTGGGGTCCCGTTTGGGGACTAAAAAGTAGTTTTGTGAGGAACAATCAACTATGCTTTTAAATGAGCATTCATTTTGAATTTCCTTTTGTTAGGTTATCATTTTATCTTGACATAGTTTATACATTTAGCACAATTTACAGAAACGTTCACAACAGTGAAACCCAATAATATATAATTTTACGCAAGCAAGCGGTGTAAACTTACTACAGCATCCGAACCGTCTCCAGTCAGTTTAGTTGGAAATCGTACATCCTTCACGTCAAAAGACACAATTTTGGTGGGTTTTCCCATGATTCGTACTATAGCTAGTATTTGATGTATATACTGATGTACAGCAGATCGTCCAGAGGTATATCAGGAATTCAGATTATTTCGTAACTGACGTTACGTTGCACGTGACTTCTTTATATATATATATATATATATATATATATATATATATATATATATATATATATATATATATATATATATATATATATATATATATATATATATATATATATATATATATATATATATAGGGCTCGCGCTGGGTTCTCAAGAAAGTGAGTCAAAAAAGGAAAGTGTGACTCAGTTGGGTCCAGAAAAACTCGGTGGGTTCCGAAAAAGTGAGTGAATTCGTCAAAAAAGCCCAAAAAGTGGACAAAAACCCCGCCAACGCGAACCCTGTTATATACATATATTTATAAACATTCATTTGTTATATATATATTCTTTTGTATCGTTGAATTCACCTTTACTAATGCGTTTTAGCTATCAGTTGCAGTTACAACATGACTGTAATGAAGTGCAAAGTATGCTGTACACCTCCTTAGTTGGTTAGCCAACTCGTTCGTGCAGTGTAATTGAAGTAGTCCTTTTCATGTTCAAGTAGTATAGAGTTGCTGCCTGCGTGTGATAAACATTCATGTGTGTTATGTAGATGTAGGGTGCTGCAGATTTCGCCTTTAAAGAAGCCGGGGCTGGGTTGCATATATTTTTGTTTTTAACGCCATTTTAGAACAATTTGGATTTTAGAAGGGACTTTGCAACCCCTCTACTCAACAAATAACATGTAGTTTGTATATTTGCGCTAAAAAAATGTCATAAAAACGTTTTACTTTTTTTTTGTAATTTGTGTGGTCATATTTATTTAATTGTAACGGAGTTATCACTGTCAATTACATTTCGACAAAACTAACCCTTACAATTCTGTATCTTTTAATTTATCCTTTTTAACATTTTTCTCTCTGTTTTCACAACATGAAATCAACGACAGACCAAACCTAGGGAAACCTCGGATAAACGAAAGTGCAAGAATTGTAGCATTTTATCAGAAGTACTAACATTGGCATATTACTTGCCAAATTTTACTAATTTTCGACCAAAAAAAAAAAAAAAAAAAAAAAACAAGCCTGAGTGGTAAACATTTCTGTCAAATCCGAAAGCACACTGTCAAGATTTGTAGGAGTAGCATTTTTTTGGCCAGTCTCCATATTTCTGGTCAACTTTATACGCGAACCTGATAGAGTCTACCTAGGGAACAATCACTCCAAATTAGAAAGCAGCCGGACTATGATTATGGAAGGAGAAATAATTTGTTAAAATACTAGAAATTGGCTTATTTTGGCCAAATTTATCCTTTTCGCAAAAACAAATAAAAATCAACACTTTGCCACATATTGTCTAATTTTAGACAGTTCGTCAAAATAAATAAAAGTCCTGGAAGAAAATAGCTAGTGATTATTTCTGTCAAATTTGAAAGCAACAGGGCAATAATTGTAGGGGTACATCTTGAAAAAATAATCCCACAGAATACATATGGTCGACGGGTAAAAAGTAATTGAAAAAGCTCACCAACGCCAGCCAGCTGTGCTAAAACCCTAAATTATAATTGAAGTGACACAAAAACCAGTAGATTTCTTGCAAGGAATGAAACTACAGTATTAAAAGGTACTTATCACATCAATAACAACGTCTTAAACATTTATGTTGCAAGAATAACAAAACTCCTACAGAGAAACTGATTAACTGTCGCTGTTTGTTATTTCATCAACTGAAATGCCTTGCTGGCAAATAAGCATCATGTTCTGGGAATTACGGCGTCATCAAGCCACGCTCTTCTGAAAAGTGGTCTGCTACAGCATTTTCCCGTCAAAATACTGTCCAAAGGTGAACGGCAGCATTCAACACTCCACCAACCTTTATTTAAAACAATTATATGGAAAAACAAAACCAAAAACATATATTTTACTGGATTAAGTTTTAAAAGGGTGGGCCTAATAGTTTCTCAGAACTTGTACAGACAAAAATCTAAGTTAGATACTAAATATCTAAAATTTGATCAGCTCTTGATAGACAGCAACTGCGTCCATTTTTGGCCAATTTGAAGAATAAGCTGGGCCCTATAGTGTTTGAGAACTTGCCTGGACAAACCCATCCTCCACACCGCGATCGAAAATGTGTAATTTTTATCAATTGTGCTGATGAGTCAATTTTTGCCTATTTTGAACAATTATACGGCGTTGTTTATCTGCGACATGTTTATTTTCGCTGTGTAAAGATTTAAAGGCCTGGGGCTTATGGGATTTTAGAATTTGTCTGACAAATACCTGTCTACGTGTGATATTTTTTTTCCGTTTTTGACCCGCCAAATCCATGTCAATTAAAAAAAAAACACGACGTGGTCCATTTGTAATATACATATCTTGTCAGTGTGCACAATTTTAAAAGACTTGGTCTATATATAATTATTACTGGTATTATTACTATTACTCTAGCGTATTTTTTCATTGCACGATCATGATTATTATTACATTATTATTATTATTATTATTATCATTATTATTGGATTGCTATAAATTGTTTATTTATATATTTTATACAGAAAACGAAAAGAACTGACGTAAATATTTCTTTCTTTCTTGCAATGCCTTACATATGCATAGTCTTTTCCATCCACACAGAGAGAACCGTTTTGATTGTTTTAAACTACCTGCACTGGGTGTTTCCGGCATCCATTTTCGATGTGAATGTGTTAAAGCAATGGCATGCCTTGTTACAATCTAATTTGTATAAAAGTGCGACCAACTGTCTACCCCAACCACATCTATCAAATCCACCAACAACGTAAAAGTGAACATAGCAAAAGAAAACAGAACAAAACGCCCCAAATATTGGTTCTCAAAGCATTAATATTTGGCGAACTGCCAAAAAATGACAGAATTTGACTCAGGAAAACTCGAGGCACCAGTGTTAAAAATGTCAAAGAGAATAAAAAATTATATAGAAAATTTATTTTCTGGTGAAAATTTGGCGAACGTTGGGATTTCGGCTATTCAACAAATCGGTGAATATCAAAAATCGGCTCTGATACTTTTTGACCTGATCTACCTTCATGCAAAATTTTGAGCAAATTTGGCGAAATTTGTAGGAGAATGTTTTTTTCGTAAAGGTGGTCTTCCGTTTTCGTCAAATAAAACAATGGTCATATTTTCCTCTGAGTTGGCCATATTTCCATAACATTTTACTGCAACCTGGTGAAAATTGTAACAGGAGTAGCCCAAAACGAAAGTGTACGGACGACGGACGGACATTTTTATTTGGTCAATAAAAATTTACCGGGGGTTTCCGAAAAAAGCCCAGGGTTTCTATTTGGAAACTGGCCAATTTTAGGCGCTCATTTAGAAACCAAATAGAAGCCCCGGGGCTTCTATTAGGAAACAGTTTCCTAATTAGAGCCCCGGGGCTTTTAAATGGGGGGGGGGGGGGGTGGAAGCTTCTTTTCGGAAACTCCGATAATAGCGTACGTTGATTTTTGCAAAGGTGGATGTAGCCTTTTAAGTTGATTCTATCAAAACTATGAGAAACATTGTAACACGAATTTTCAAATTTACTTGCAAGACCTTTTGCAATTTCTGATTAAAAAACTTATGAAAAATTTGGCTTTGGACAAATAACCACAAAAAATCAAGACCAAAATATTTATCACTCTGTTGCATCTTTCTGTGAAGCTTGCAATCACTCAATCCAGCGGTTTATCGTTATTCGTAGCACACTGACGGACAGACAAAGAAAACCCATACGATTGATACTGTTAAAGACAGCGATTTTGAGCTTATTTTCGACCCTTTGGGCCTAAACGATGTTGCCTAAGATATGCCTAGGAAACAACTGTTGCGGTCAATGTAAAAAAGTTGAGCATTCTCTCGAAAACGGTTAGAGGTAGAATGAGGGTCGAAAATTGAGCTATTTTCGACGCTTTGTTTTCGCCGAATCGCCGTTACATAAAAGGTGACCTTAACCTTCTTGGTCACACTCAAGGTAAATATTGGAAGCTGATCACTATCTCAAAATTTCGCCGAATCGCCGTTACATAAACGGTGACCTTAACCTCCTTGGTCACACTCAAGGTAAATATTGGAAGCTGATCACTATCTCAAAAACGGTTAGAGATGCAGCAGTTTTGGACTCATTTTCGACCATTCGGGCATAAACGAATCTTTTTGGTTTTTTAAAACGAAGAGCTGCGATGACCATGCAATTGTGTACTACTTTCACTAAAAATATTATTTTTGTCTTCTTATCATATATATATATATATATATATATATATATATATATATATATATATATATATATATATATATATATATATATATATATATATATATATATACAGTGGAACCTCGGCATCGGACCACCTCCCTCTTGGGACCACCTCTGAATTAGGGCACATTTTTTTCGGTCCCGAATGCGCTCCATAGACTTGAATTGCTAAGAAAACTCCTAATTGGGACCACCTCGGATCGGACCACTTCGGGCCGCTTTTTTCGGTCCCGAGCCCTCAAGATGCCTGAGATCGGACCACTGTCATTCAGTGGGGAATCCCCTGTATTTTTGCGGCACATTACTTACAACATTGAGCATGTTGCCGTCTTAGATATTGTTGCTAGGGATTATGGTAGCAAGTGTGTAACCAGATAGGGGCTTAATTTTGTTATCTATACTTTTGTACCTTGTCTAAATAATAGCGGCTGACAAAATACTAACCCGAGACATCTTAATTAATGTGGTGCCTATTCTTTTAGTATTTAAGCCGACCCAAATGCCACCGATTTCATAATGACAATTAAATGTCAATTCAAGCACATAAATTTAAATAAAAAATTGCTAAAACTTTCTCAAAATGGAAAGCAGAGAAAAGGTTAATAGAAAAAGAAAAGACATTAGTCTCAAGAAAAAAATTGAATATAATTAATAACAGTAAATTGATTGATCAAAGAAAATTAGCTGAAAAGTATGGAACTAGTAAATCACAAGTCCAAAGACTATTGAAACGGTTTGCTAAATATAGTTGCAAAAGTATGCAAAATATAATGCTTGTGTGTGTCTATAATATGCAGATTGTGATACAGCTGAGACATAATAGATGTTATTATAAATGAATGTTACTTTCTTTGTGTTTGGACAGCAAACTTGAATCTGCGGTCAACCCGCAAAATTTTACCCAAGTAGGATCAAATCTCCAAAATGGGACCACCTCTGAAATAGGGCACATTTTATCCGGTCCCAAAGGTGGTCCGATTTCAGAGGTTCCACTGTATATATATATATATATATAGGTACCCATTTCTATCATTATTCATGCCTGGCTTTTCTATGTACATAGCTTTAGGCTCTCTACACTCTACTTAAGTCTCTAAAACGTGACTGTCTTAAAACAATGGCCTGTTTTGTTATAATGTAATTTAAATTTTCTGCGTGCAACTTTTAACCTTGTAACTCAGTCCACAGGTCACATCCATAAGAAACGCAAAGTTTAGTGGAAAAAACGCAAACAATTTCACTACAAAGAGTAGTGAAAAGCAAAAATTTACAGACGGACGGACCGACGGACGGACAGACGACAGAGACCCCACACGAATGGGTACAGCTTATAAAAATTACATGCACTTACCCATTATGACAAGTAACTTATATAGAAGTAATTCCACAGGAAACTGATCATCAATGTGGGAGTGACACTCTGGCGATGGATGGACAGGCAGATGGCTAAACATAAAATTTCAACTTATAGCTCTTTCCAAACCTGAAATTATGGTTTGGGGACTAAAAATACACGCAACTTTTAGAATCTGGGCGAGATCCTCAAATAGAGGTTGGATTGAGGTAATGTTGTCGTGATTATGTTTAAAGAGATTGTGATACAACCGAAACAGTGGCGATTGTTCTCCAACAGCCAACTTCTAAGGCGGTTCGGTCTTTTCTGTATAACACCTTTTTACTCCTCAGACCTACTGGAGATTCCACAAAAAGTAGTACGCATATAAAGGGAGAGATTACTTTTAAAATATCCATGCGCTCTGCGTTTGTACATAACAGATAGATTCCCTCAGAGGTCAGCTGTTTTATAACAACGCCGAAACGCTGGCATCTTTGTGGTGCTTTTATCAGTTAAAAATGGAAACGCACCATAAATCTATTCGATAAAAAAAATGATGGTAGAAAGCAGAGAAAGGTTCATTAATTGGCTCGAGTACATGCTTGCACAATACCACACGATCAACGGCACTTTTTGATCTTGAAAACCCCCACAACCCCCTCCCCGACCGTGATAGAAAAGGGTGGGTATATGTGAAGACTGGCTTGCTCGGGATTCAAGACAGGTAATTTCACGTGTCAGATAGGAGAGGGCGGGGAAAACAGAATAGCAGGCTTTTGTTGGGGTTCATTTCATCTTTCCGTCGGTCCACCACAAATTGTCTTACTGCACAGACCAATTTACTCAACACACTCCTTGACTAAGTGGTAATAATTGCCATGATGTATTCTGTTGTATTGAGCGGAAAGGGAGGGGGGCTGCAGTTGCAAACGGGTGGCTATACAAAGCATGATATGAATTTTTGTTTTGTAGTACTCAGGTGTGGCACCACCCTCTTCTTTTACATCGGGTGACTGAGGATGCAAGTACTTTTATGGGGCCACTCATTTTCAATTCCGGGGGCCGGGAGTCTTTTTTTTTTTTTTTTTTTTTGCTTTTATATTATGCCTTGTGAATAAATATTCAATTATCATATTCATAGTAATATCACTCATACAATTGCTTGTAAAAACAGTTTAAAACCAAAATACAAAATAAATAAATAAATAAAGAAGAAGAATGAAAACCTTAAGCAAGAATAATCTCCATCTGATGATTGACTGACACCGCCCTCTTCAGATTCCACCGAGACGCAGCCACGAGTTTCTGCTCACGGGGCATGAGAAAATCACGGGGTCACTGGGAACAATCTCATTTTCTACCCCCTGGCGGCAACAACGTGTACTCAAGTTTGGATTGGAATTGAAACCTGAAAAATAAGTATACTGCAAATTGAAGTTTTTTGGGATATCAGTTCGCATGTTTAAAAGGGTTAGAATACAATATTTCAGCTTATTGGTATGTTCGTTCTTTGATAATGCGGAAAGCTTTTTAAACTTTCATCCCTGTATCTATGCTATCAAAAGCATAGCTAGTGATATCGAAAGTGTAACAATTGACACCAAAGACGTAACAAATGTTATTAAAAGCGTAACAAGTGATATTAAAAGCGTAACAAGTGATATCAGAAGGAAATAATTTACTTCGCAACCAGTACATTATGACGGTACCGAGTCACAAGTAAACCTTCTGCACAAGCTGTACTTTTTCTTTTAAACAACCGGTCAGTTTCAGCCTGTTTTCTGTCTTTGGAATGAAAACTTGTTGACTTTCAGTGCTGCCATAGTCTCCACTTCTGGTGAGTGAGAACATGGGTTTGTCGCTATTTACTGGGCAGTGGGACAAAAGCGTTTCGATTTGTTCGAAACAAAGGCAAAAAAAATAAAACCAAAAACAAAAAAACAAAAAACAAAAAAACAAAACACAAAAAAAAAACAAAAAAAAAAACAAAAAAACAGCAAAATATTCCATGGACAATGCGCCAGCTCACGAATGCTGATATTAAGATTTATGACACAGAAGCACAACCTTCATCCAAAATTTCAAGACAGTAAGGCTATGCACCTAGTCGTCAAAATTTTAAAACAAATATGGTTTATCGTTAATATTTTTACCAATTTTCGGTGAATCGCCAAAAGAGTAAGTGCAACCTAGGTACTAATGTTCCCTGCCTTTAACCAAAATGTCGAGACAATAAGACCATATCAATATCCTTGCGTCCATAAGGATATGGTAGTTTTCGCCAAAATTTCCACTTTTTTGTAAACTGAAATAATAATAATAATAATAATAATAATAATAATAATAATAATAATAATAATAATAATAATAATAATAATAATAATAATAGCCAAGTGGATAATTGCGCCCCCACATTCAATCAGGAGGAGGAAATATATTTTTAAGAAATTTGGTTTGGGCCAAAGTATTAGCCAGGTATGTAGTAATGCCTGCTACCTTTACTTAAAAGTAAAGAGTAAAACTATTTTTCTGGCGTCATTTAAAATTTTACGAAAAGAAATTGGGTTTTTTATTCATATTCCCGCCCATTTTTTTCGGAATCACCAAAAGCAGTCACAGCCAGGCAAGCATCAAAGTATCTATTTTAACTAAAATAGTAGCATGTTTAATTTAATGCACTTGCTACTTAAAATGTTAAGACAGGAAAGCTATTTCTCTGACGTCATTTAGGATTTTATTGAATTTTTTTCGACAATGTTTTTCGAATCCCACCCCCCCCCAAAAAAAAAAAAAAAACAGCCGGGTTGGTACTGATGTTCGCCACCTTTACTCAAACTTTCACGGCCATATACCTAGAGCCAGTTGCGCTTTTGGCGTATTATCATAAATAATAACAATAACAACAACAACAACAACAACAACAACAACAACAACAACAACAACAATAATAATAATAATAATAATAATAATAATAATAATAATAATAATAATAATAATAATAATAATAATAATAATAATAATAATAATAATAACAATAATAGCCAGATAGGTACTAATTCGCTCATTTAAAATTTCAGGAAGGTAAATTATATCCCTAGCGTTAGTTACGATTTTAGTACGAACAGGTTTTTCGCCAATATTTCCGCAATTTTTTTCCGAACTCCGAAAAACAGCAACAACTCGGTAAGTACCAGCGACCGCTATCTTAAACCAAAATTTCAAAACAGCTGGTAATGCCAGCTAACTTAATCTAAAATTTGAAGGCAGTGGGATTAGCTTCCTCGAGTCAGTTAAGATTTGACTGAAATTTTTTTTTCGCCAATATTTCATCAAATTTTTGCGAATCACAAAAAAATAACAACAATAATAATCAAAATAGCCAAGTAGGCACGAATGTCCGCCTCCCTAATTCAAAAGTTTAAGACGGTAAGATCATACAACTAGTAATTAAGATCGAAGCACGAAATTGATTTTTCGCCAATATTTCCAGCATTTTTTTTTTCGAATTACGAAAAACAATAATAGCCAGGTAATATTTTCACCACTTTCTGTCGAATCGCCTAAAAAATGATAGCCACGTGGATACTTATGCCCCCTACCCTCCACCAAAATTTTAGAACGTTTCCCTTAAAACGCCAGGAGGATATACGTTTCAAAGAAAACTTGGCTTTGGCCAATATTTCCACCAGTTTTTGTCGATTTACCAAAGCAAGTAATAGCCAGGTAGTCACTGTGTCCGCCACCATCAACTAATATTTCAAGATGTTCAGGCTAAAAACCAAGGAAGAGATACAATTTTTCAGCTTAAAACGTACATATGCACATACTTTCAAGGAATGCTATAGCTCCTGCTTCTGTAAGTAGCTGGGGCTGAAAAAAGCAGCATAATAAAGAGTTGGCAGCATATAACGAAGAAGATGTGTCTGGCTTTTCAGGTCTTAAAGATCAAGACTGACTCCCTCGTCAGATTAATGTTGTTAAAAAAAAAGTGTTACGAAACGATCTCTGTATATGAATGTATAAAGGTATAGCCGCTGTGTTGCGATATATAAAGTATAAAGCGACAGGCTGTAAAACACCCACCCCTCCTGATGTAACACTGTAATTTTTAATTTAAAAAGTCAACACTCTTAACAAACCTGGTTCAACATGTTGAGATCTGCATACTCGACGGTCACATCCTGAAGGCAGTTTCCTCCAAATCAAGAAGATACTTTCAACACTCCGGTCTAGATTGTTGAAAGTACATTTGCACTGTACCGAAACGTACACGTGTACTACTGATCAATAACTGTTATTCACTGACACCCTCTGTAATAACAAAACGAAGAATCATGTTCGTATTATGTGTCTAATTAGACAAGTTTCTGCCTCACTTCATTGACAAATTCAGTCATCGCCTTCACCAGAATACTAACCCCATTGAGGAACCCAGATTTAGTACAACACACGGAAGCCTGATTCACTTGGTTAACAGTTTCTAAACCAAATACCATTTTAACCGATTTTCATACTCTGTCATAAAATGAAATAGTTTGTTCATCAGCTCCTATAAATAACCCCCCCCCCCCCCAGTAAAAAAGAAAAAAACAAAAGAAAACGAAATATACCAAAACTTAAAGTTAATATTTGGGTATGTGTTGCATGTGTGGGTATCGATTTATGAAGATTGGTTTTTATCAAAAAATTTCTTTGTTATTTGTTATTTATTCAGAAAAGATTCGGGGTGGGTGGCGCAGAATATTATTATTATTATTATTATTATTATTATTATTATTATTATTATTATTATTATTATTATTATTATTATTATTATTATTTTGCGGGCGGGGGAAATTCCTATGACATAAGCTATGCCTTAAATTCGATAAGTTTCGCCTCATTTAAAAAAAACACAGTTAACAGTGATGGAGGTTTATACCCAATGTAACAGTAGATCCTGCCCCATGTACAACTCCTCTCTCCCCCCCCCCCCCCCCCCCCCCCGGAGAAGATATCCCGTTACACCGGCTACCCCCAGTTCCCGCTTGCGGAGTCATATTCACTTCTTGGAAATGGTTTCACAACACACAGCGGCAAATTTAAAAAAAAAAAAGAAAAAGAAAAAAAAAAAAACAAAAAAAAAAAAACAAACCCAGCTACCCTAGCTCCCTCCTTTCGTTCCGTAACACGGCCAGAAACAACATTGTCTTTAGAATCAACGAGTTCTCTAGTTTCCCATATTATCCCAAAGGTAGATATCATCATTAAAATTATCATGGGGGAAATAGACAATACGAAACACGAAAACATGAGACGGTGAGCGGAAACTTGTACATGTGTCCATCTTAAATTTGCCGCCTGCTCCGATTAAAAAGACTGAGTCGACCCGCCCCTCCCCAGCCCCAATAATAATAAGTGATAATAAACATAATAATGATAACAATAATTATAAATGATAACAAACATAATAATAATAATAATAATAATAATAATAATAATAATAATAATAATAATAATAATAATAATAATAATAATAATAATAATAATAATAATAATAATAATAATAGTAATAACAACAACAACAACAACAACAACAATAATAATAATAATAATAATAATAATTTCAATCGCGCGTGCAAGATATTTTAGCCATGCGTGGGCTATTGGCTTACAATGTGTGAGTAATAACATTCTTGCTTGGTTTGGGAGTTACATATATTATGCAAATAATCAACTTACAACATAAATCGTTGATGGGCACAGTGTGACAACACTGACTTTTTACCTGCTTTATATTTGACTGTCGAAGTGAAAACTACACAACTGTAATAAATATTAAATTCCAAGTACGGCCACTTAACATTAGCCAATCAGAATTCAGATCAGTATTTATCAGTCCTAACATGGAAAATCGCTGTTTGAAATTACTCACATTGTTACTGAATGCACCATTTCTGATTCATCTCCATCAGAACAGCAATAAATTTGGTATTTTTGTTGTAGATTTTTATCCGTTGGAACCACTGATAGGCACATTGCAGTGAAAAAGTCGGTCTCAAGCGTATCAATTAATTCATATAGCTGACTAATTACTGACGTCATTGCAATTATACCCATAAAAAGGAAGGGCAGTATGCATAAAAGGAAGAGTCATTACTCGACAATGACCACACGGATACTTTAAATTGATGGAACCTAGACTTCAAGAAAAGATGGAGAAAATGAAAAAAGCTATACCGAAAAGTGCCTTTGTTTTGGCGGGAACTCTCGCCACGGCTGTTGTCGGGGTCACTGTGAGAGGTAAGCGTTTAGATTTAGATTTTTACCAACCGGCTATTTTTTTTTATTTATTTTTTTTAACTATATAAGTATAAACATGAACCAGTAAATAATCATTTTTCACGACACCGCTAAAAAATGGACTATTATTAGGTATTTTTTGTGAAAAGTACATTCAGTATTTCTGAAAAAGATAAGTGTCAACTCTTCTCTCCGCTTTCGATTCATGAAATAAGGAAACAACCCAGCTACTTGATTTTCCTCAAAATAAGTCGCCTCAGAAAAATCTAAGAGACAATGACTGGTTAGTTTGCAGTCCCGGGGAAAGAATCTAGAATTTTTCGCCTTCCCCATTTCTGTGCGATTTTCATATCTTACATTCAGTTCTGATTTACAGGCGATTTATTGCTGGTCGGAGTGCAACTGTACAAAATATTTAACCATCAAAGCTCAGAAGGGGAACGAGAACCAGCGACGCACACCGAATCTATGAACGAAACAACCAAACTTGATGTCTCAAGTATCGACTGGCGCCAGAGCATGAAGCTTCGATATATAGAGATACTTCTTCCATTCTCCCTGTTTGCTACCTTTGTTTCTTACTTTGCAATGGGCGGATTCATGCAGTATTATTATTACTATAAGAGGAAGGACCAGGTAAGTGACATGGAATGCCGTTTTAACATTTAATACTTATTTCCGATATTAAAATATAATTAAAGATACCAATAAATCAATGTAGATCTCAATAATTTATATTTTGCTATCAACAATTGAATTTTAGACGGCAAAAATCTATTTTTGAGATCAAAAAATCAATTTTACAAACTTAAAAAATCTTAAGGAAGACATACATTTACATAAAATATAACGAATCGTCAATTAAATTTGGGGGATGAATTGTTGAGATCAATAATAACAACACAATTTTTGATCTCAAAAATTGCTTCCTTTTTTGCACAGTAAAAATTTTAAGAAAGATTCTGTATACGAGGACCAGTCATTATTTATTTACAGATGTGTGTTTCTGAATTTTAGTTTAAAAAATAGACTGATATTTTGCTATCAAAAATCAATTTTCGAGATCATAAAATCATTTGCAGATTTCAAAATACAAATTTATAAGGTATCATTATGAAATAATGATATCTGAAATAAATTATTAATATCAATCTAAGGAAAATGGATAATTGAGCTCAAAATTGATATTTTGCTCTCCAATATTTCATTTCTGCTATCAAGAATTGAATTTTTGATCTAAAAAATCAATTTTAGATTTTTTATATCGATATATATTTCATAATTCTCTAAATATTTATTGATATCATTTTTTTTTCAAGAATACATTTAGAGATATCAAACATACAATTACAGATAGCAAAAGGTAATTCTTGATATCAAAATACGGATTTTTTGAGATCAAAAATTATTTCTTTATACCAAAAAATCAATTTTTGAAATCAAAAATTAATTCTGGAGATCAATTATTCCGTAATAAATGTGAAAATGGCATTCCATAGTGACAGGCTTCGGGAAATTTTGTTGCAGAAACATCCTGGTGGTCCTTCCACCATATTACCTATCCGTACCACTTCGCCTTTCGCAACAAAACATATTCTTGAGCATTATACTTCCACCACATAGCATGACCTTGGCCTTTCTCATGCCACCACATAATATAACCTTGACATCCCTTCCGCACATAACATGACCCTGACCTTTCTCCTCCAATCAGGGCCGGACTGAGAACACGACCTTGATCTTTTTGCTTCCATCATATGACTCTGCCCCATCTCTTCCCCAACATTATATGACTCGCCAGTGCCTTCTCACCTTAAAGTACTCCTCCAAACACATAGCCGTGACGTGCCCCTTACTTGTCCCCTTCCCTTGATCATTAAGCAGGAATGCAAGAGGCGCCAAAGCGTGAGGGGGAGGATCGTCCCTGCTTTACCAAGTGAACAATAAATGCCAATTTCTAAATATAGAACATTTCATAAAATGCATAAAATGGCTCAAGGTTATTTCTGGGGAGTTTTTGTATGCACTGGACACAAAGATAACAGGAACCAGAATTAATTCCAGTTTAGCATTAAAGGAAGTAAGATATATGTGTTTAAAAATAGCACAGGAAGAAATAGGGACGTAAATAGAATGTGCCAGGAAGAAGGACATGCTGCTATTTTCGAGTGCAGTCTATAGCCATGTGAGTCTAAACCTTTGAACAAACACAGGTGCGTCTTTTTTTGTATTTTAACAGGCGAAGGAATGGAAGTGTCAACCAGACAGATGGCTCACACCAGCCAATGAGAGACATGAAATTTTACTGGGAACATTTAACATGTTTTTGGGAGGAACAATATCTGGTTTCATAGCAACGTATATTTACAACGGAGGTAATTAATTGATTTGTGTTAACATTAATTTAATTCCCATTCATTCTTACTAGTGATGGTAACAGAGGAACGGAGGGAGAAGAGGTGGGTTACGGTTCCGGGAAGGGGGAGGGGTGGGTTACGGTTCCGGGAATGGGGGTAAGGGTGGGTTGCGGTTAAGGGAAGGGGGCGGGGTGGGTTACGGTTAAGGGAAGGGGGCGGGGTGGGTTACGGTTAAGGGAAGGGGGCGGGGTGGGTTACGGTTAAGGGAAGGGGGCGGGATGGGTTACGGTTCCGGGAAGGGGGTAAGGGTGGGTTACGGTTCCGGGAAGGGGAAGGGGTGGGTTACGGTTCCAGGAAGGGGGGTGGCTTATGGTTCCGGGAAGCGGAACGGGGACGGGGTGGGTTACGGTTCCGGGCAGGGGAGGGTGGGTTACGGTTCCGGGAAGGGGAGGGTGGGTTACGGTTCCGGTAAGGGGGGCTACCTACTTACCAATTAGTTGCTATGCGTGTTCATGACTTTTTGAAACAGCGCCTAAACGCGGAGTGCAGTCCCGAAACACCCTTCTTTTTTATGAGAAACGCGGAGTGCTGAAAGGAAATTGCCCCCTTTTAAAGCGAAACTGGAATTCTGAACGCACCATGTCTAGCCTTTCTCCATTTTTTTGTTGTCCCCCGAGGGTGCGGTGTTGAATTGGTGCGAAATCAGTGGGGATCATTTCAATTTTCTATTTGCAACGCAATAAGGTTTTGTTTAAATTTTATTGTATCTTTTATTATCATAGTACTCAAGATGTATTAATTCGATCTAATCTACTAATCTATGAATCTATTAATTCTTCAGCGGAAATATTTTTAACGAAGAGTTTGATTTGGGACATGAAGAGAGTGCAGAAAAAACAACAGAGTGTGCAGGAACTTTTTAAGTACATATGTACTTAAAAAATTGTCATCAACAAAATTTGTTTTGATAAGAATGACCTCAAGGCCCAACGGCCAGTGCCCAGGGGCTGTGTGGTTATCATCATAATCCTAAGTGTTTTCCTTGGATAGGAAGATAAACACAATATCACGGAGCTGTGTTATGAACTAATAAAAGTACATTAACACTGAAAGTTCACATGTTCTGAACCTATTCCTAATAATCTGCGCCGTTGTAGTCTCTTAACATTGTCTTAGGCGCCCTCGTTGACGTTATTTTTGTCGGTCGCTTTTAGCACTGCTGGCCATTATGTTTCATCAATCTGTGACACGTTTCTTTCTCAACGATAAGAAATATTTGGACACTCCATTAGAGAACACTGATAGTGAAAACAACCACTTGTACTTGTGTCTGCATTTCGCTGTGTCAACAATCTCATGTCCACAAATCTCTCTCTCTCTCTCTCTCTCTCTCTCTCTCTCTCTCTCTCTCTCTCTCTCTCTCTCTCTCTCCCTCTTTTTCTCTCTTTCTCTCTCTTTCTCTCTCTCCTCTCCTCTCTCCCCGCTGTCTCTCTTTCTCTCTCTCTCACTCTCTCTCACTCACCTCTCTTTCTCTTTCTCTGTCTGTCTCTCTCTCCCTCTCTCTCTCTCGCTCTCTCTCCCTCTCTCTCTCTCTCTTTCTCTCTCTCCTCTCCTCTCTCCCCACTCTCTCTCTTTCTCCCTCTCTCACTCTCTCTCACTCACCTCTCTTTCTCTTTCTCTGTCTGTCTCTCTCTCCCCCCTCTCTCTCTCTCTCTCTCTCTCTCTCTCTCTCTCTCTCTCTCTCTCTCTCTCTCTCTCTCTCTCCCTCTCTCTCTCTCTCTCTCTCTCTGTCCAAAGGACCACATTTTCTTGATGATTACCAACACTTCATTTCGACCCGAATTAAGCCCATGTCTGTTTACTTGACCAGTCAGTGACTATAAAACAGCTACTTTTAACGCACTCTATTTTTCTTATTAAAACAAATAATGTGGTCAAATATTACAAACAAATTCATTACCTTTTGAGTTCATGTCTGAATTTTATTACTGATTTAGCCGACGTTATACGTTTGAGTTGCTCAATAAATGCATGCAGGGACCTCTTATCTAACGAAAAGTTCCCACTAATTTTCCTTTCATTCAAGTTAGAAGTTGGATTGGTTCATTCAGTTGTCCAGAGATAAGAGATAAGATACAAAAATGAAGAAAATCGAGAGTTTTTGGTAAAACAATTCTTATGTTACTTCTGACACAATTTCGGTATCCCTACATACGACTTCATATTCATGGCACATAAAAACCCCACAAAAATTCCAGGAGTTACTCGAAATAACACATGCCCCGGGTATGGCCAGGGTGCACGAGCACTCTCCTTAGTACGGCAGCACTCAGTTCAAAACTTGACCAAAGTGCGCGAATATATGCTAAGGAAATCACAAACAGAAAAAAGTATGCTAATCCTACAAACTGATAAATAATAAATTGAAGACGACACTATCTGTGTTTACGTTATATACTTCTCACAACAAACAAGAACGCCCAGTACAGAAAGTGTCGTACGTGAAACATCATTTTTGTTATCAGGAGAATGCCGGCTGTACTTCGGCATGTTTGAGAAGGGCGTGCCTTATCTGATAGCATCTACGATATTGTTATTCCTCATCCAAGACGGCATGGCATATTACGTACATCGCATTTCTCATACGCCCTTCCTGTACAAACTGTACCATAAAATGCACCACAGGTATGTCATCTCTTCTTATACCAATGTGCTAAATATGCGCTTTCTTACTGTCACAGCTAAACCGTATAAAATTCTCACTACACAGCGCATCTCAGTTTGGTTTTTATTAAATAAAAAAAAAACGTATGGCATGCGTAGCAATGAGAAAATTTCTCTGTCAATGCCATGTTTTGCAGGTACCACTGCCCGACAGCGTTCTCGGCAGTAGCCATGCATCCCCTAGAATTTCTCATGTATCAGGTCGTCCTGGCATCGCCTATATTGTACATGCCGTTGTATTCAGGTTCGCACAGTTAACGGGCATTGAGGGTAAAATGAATTAAAGAGTTACGTCACACTACCAAGTCCGCTAATATGGCAAATGGTTCCCATGTTTGACCTGACACTTTTTATGTCGACTACGCGAAGAAACATGAACAGTGAGTTCAAGGAGGACCCCCCAGAACCATACGTGCATAAAAGTTGTAGAGTTTTGTCACGTCAAGCCAGACAGACGGACAACCCTTTTTCATTTCTGCCATATACAGATATCATGTAATGGGAAAACTACTCATCAATTATACATTATTTGAATCGTTTCCACAATACGATATTTCCCCTGGCATTTGCCAATGTATAGCGAATGCTCTATACACCTGTTTCTGTGTGAATATCAATTAAAAATTGAGCAATACATGGCAATCTTTGCAATGGTTGCCTGGGAAACAAGAAAGGCAACATCCTTTTTTGGATACTTTAGCTACATGATTTGTCTAATGTACAAGGGTGGGCTTATTTTGAGCTATGATTCGAAAAAATACAATATCAGGATTTTATTTTGGAAAGATTCCTAAAGTATACTTTTTCGTAGCTAAATCATACTTCGATTTATTGATTGTATTCAGATTAAAAATTAGAGAATCTTTGACCATTTAAATTTTTTGGAACCCGAATCCTGAAGGTCATAACAGCCTCTAGTTTCTAGATACAACCATTACATTATCAGTTAAATTTGTTTCGAAAGTTTTTTCATACAAAAATTGCCCATTGATTTTTTTAGGTTCTTTTATTTTGACGTTAGTTTACAATTACTACTACGGTATGATGGATCACTCGGGAGTCAAAATGGACGCTCTGTGGCCATGGCAACCGCCCACTTTGTTCCATGACAACCACCACAAGTAAGCTGAAGATAGCTAAATATATATATATATATATGCAGTCAAAGGACATAATTGTTCGTCACCTTGTACGAGTTCGAGTTGGACACCGGGTGTGTTCTGTATTAGGACGTTGTATTTGAATACTTTACAGCGTAACTGTTACGCCATGAGTGACTGTATCTATAGTAAAATCAATGCAGATTACATTCTTATAAGTATTGTGACTGGTAGTTTTGAACCTTTGTGTAAATTCGAATCAAAAGTTACTTCACCTTGTTATGCGTTTACTTCCGCTACGGGTCCTCACGTATGAATACCTTCACTTTGTTATGCGCTTACTTCCACTACGGGTCCTCACCTATGAACATCATACAAATGTCAGTTTTAGACGATAAAAAACGTCAGCGAATCAGAATAATTGAGTAGAAAATTAGACACTATTTGTGAAAATTAAAATTTTAATGAACATTAGAATCGAAGCTATTGAGAGAAAGGACAAATTTCAGGACTTAAGTGAAAAACTTGACTACGTAACCATCGGCTCAACCGCGTGCAAGTCGAAGGGAAGAATCCCTATTTATCTCAAAACAGCTGAGGGTACTCACCACCACGCCATATCAGGCATACATTGCCTTGCCATACGTTCATTTCACTAAAAAGTTGTTTTGATTTTACAGTAAAATTTTGGCATATAAAGATGGCTTCCGGCAGAAAGGAATATGGAAGTGAACTGCAACAAAAAAAAACTGTAGAAAGTCATAAACACAAGAGAAATACTTCAGAATTGGCAAGAATTTTTAATATACCTCGGACTACAATTTGTATTATTTTGAAAAAAAAATGAAAAAAAGGTGTTGAAAATCGTACTGGTAGAGGAAGGAAAAACTTATTTACTGAAAGAGACAAAAACCAACTTTCCCAGATCATTAAAGCAAATGGAAGACAAACTTCGGTGGACATAACTGGTGTATTTAATGAACAAAAATCACATAAATTGTGTACTAGAACTATCGGAAGAAATATGAGGTATCAACGGAGGGCCAGCAAAAAACAATGCTCAGTTACAAATGTCAACAAGAAAAAAAATTACATGATGCAAAGAAAGAAAACATTGGTCAGTTGCGGAACAGTGGAGAAATTGGATTTTTAGCGATGAAAGTCAAATAGTTTTGGATAGTGATAACCGCATGCATGTTTGAAAAAAAGGCGACGAAAAGTACAATCCCAACTCTTGTGCCCTACACCTCGTCACAGTATCAGCTTAATGGTCTGGGGATGTGTTACCTATCAAGGGGTAGGAACAATTACCAAAGTTGAAGGTACAATGAATGGTCAAAAATACATAGATATACTAGACGCAAACCTTTGGTCTGTAATTGCACAACATTTCCCTCAAAAAATTATCTTTTTATGGATGACAATGAACCGGTTCAGAGCACTCAAATTGTACATAATTTTGTAATGGAAACCAATATTAATACGACAGAGTGGCCAGTAAAAGAAAGCTACAAGAAGCCATTAATCGTATAAAGAACCAGACAGAGCTAATGGCTGAAATCAGACACATCTGGGGAAACACCACAAACCCGAATTCAAAGTTTATACGACACTATTCCCGCTCGTATTTCGGAAGTAATAAAAATGAAGGGCAATATGACCAAATATTAAGGAAAGATCATTTTTATTCCATCACTAGAGGATATTGATTTCAGAAGAAAACAATACCATTGCGCGGCCATTTTGTAAAAGACGAACAATTATGTCCATTGACTGTATATATCGTGGTATCTGTGATGTCAGCATTAAGGTAAACACAAGGCCATGTTGACCAGCTGACAAAAATTTGCTGATATAAAAAGACTTTATACATTTTTTAAATTACAGGGTAGAATTCGTATCAAACACTGTTGTTTTCTCGACCATTTTATGACGTAATTACGTTGCATTTTTTATTTTATATCAGAAAGCACAAAGCCCCGTACACGTGTTACCCAGGAACAGTGCACTTGTTCTTGAAGTACAATGCACTCGATCATACACTGCAGTCATTCTTAAATATGTTTGTATAAACTGCTTTTCATACAGGCTGTTTCATGTCAACTTTGGCTTCAATACCTTTATCTGGGATTGGCTTCACGACACACTAAGAAAGGACTCACGAACATATGGAGAGGACGTATTTGGCGGCAAGGGAATCACAGCAGGGAAACAGAGGGCCAAAACGAACTAGAACCGCTTTATTTGCGTTCACACCATTCAAGAACACTTAAAAAATTTCAGAATAAATTTCATAATTTCATTATTTAAACATACCAAACCTTATTTTCTGCACATTTTTTTCGGGCATTTCATAAGTTAATATTCATGTTTCATTTAGCAATTAATTTATTTGCTTCATTTGTTTTATATTATTATCAGTTGCTAAATGACGGTAGTATAATTACCTGATAGCAGTCGATACGTTTCATAGTTTCTTGAGCTGTGTTGCAATCATTTTATAAACACAAAAGTGAACATTCAGGCAAATCAAAACGCTTTCAGATTCCGATGGTTTTTGGATGACAACGTGTCCAAAAGCATAATAATAATAATAATAATAATAATAATAATAATAATAATAATAATAATTATAATAATAATAATAATAATAATAATAATAATAATAATAATAATAATAATAATAATAATAATAATAATAATAATAATAAAAACAGGAAAGAAAAACTATAATCTGAATTTTGAAGTGACTAAAGTGTTATGAACACAATGCTTCAATTTACTGAAGTCCCAAGTGTAACATTGTCACATAAAACAAATTCAAAATACTTCTGAATTAAAAATGGGAGTAAACTCAAATATACGTAACTCTAACCATTTCATTTTGAGGAAAATGATTCTTAATTAACATTCAGACGCTACTAGTTTTGAAACAACTAAACTAACAGGGGAAGTCTTGAGGGATCTTGTCATCACTTAAAATAGAATGATTTCTATATGTTCCTTAGCTCCTTGTACCTCTGGTGTTCTTAACCGTTAACTACCAAAATATGTGAACCAAAATAACTCTAAGCTTTACATTTCAGTAAGCTCAAAAATATGCATTTTTTCTGCAAATCGTTTCCACGCAACTCGTCAAAAAAGCGAGTTTAAGAGGCTATCCAATTTAATGCTATGCGAAATTTGAGGTGAAAAATGAGTTGGATGCTGAGTTGTAGGGATAACAAGTTTTTGCCTCACATGTACGATAACACAGCATACGAGCAACCGGGGAGATGACTCAGCAGTTATGACTTATTTCAGAAGCCAGTGTTTGTTGTTGGCAAGCTCCCTGACTGATGTAAAAACACTAATGTGGGTTGTTAGATAGCAACACGGTATATATTAGATAAAAAGGAGATTTTTCTGCACTGACGGTCATTTTTGAAGGCAGAGTTATCTGACTGATTACCTTGTTAAATCACTTCAATTTCGTTTCTACTCGATTTTCAATTTCCCTGGTCTTCTTGTTTCGGAATGCATTTTTTGGCTTGTTATTATTTTGCTAAATTAAGTAGTTCTTGGAATGAATCCATTGTACCCCGGGCGGGCTTCAGTCGAACAGCTTGATCAAACTGCCTCCTCCCTCCCTTTTTATAGTTATTACACGGAACTAGAAATGGCATTAAAATTAGCTGTGTCTTATGTAAAGTTAACAATGCGGAAAGTTGTATATCTTTCTTGATGTATGATTTGGCTTAGAAAAAAGGAAGTGCCGCACTAGTTAGAAAATTAACTTGTTTCATGTTTTCCGTACCTCCCCGTTAATTCGACATGTATGGACCATACAAAATGCTTCAAATTGACCGTACTTCAAATTAACCGTTTTAAGTCTAGGTAAATTGGTGCCACACCGTATCATATGTGATCTCATATATCCTCCCTCTTGTAACTGTAAATTAAAATTTTACCTTTAAAATATGAAAGTTGTCTTCATGATGATTTTATACATATCTTATGCCATTTATCCACATGGCTAGTGTGATTTTTGTCATGATATAATCCATTTTCACACAATGAGAATCATTGTTTTATTTTAGTTTTTTACTTTAGTTTTTGTTTAGATTAAATTACAATCTTCCACGAAACAACACTTTTTAGGGTGCATTTTAATGGTAAAAACCATTACTTAAACTGCTCACAGAAATCAATTGCAATTCTGTTTGAATAGACATAAATACAATTAAAATGTTGACATCTGATTGTAGTCGTTTCTGATTGCAAGTTAGACACCTGAATCCATAAAGTAGACTACAACACCCTGTCTGATCATCAAAATTGCAATCAAATGTCACTTTACTTATATTTTGTGTTCCACTTATTCTTTTGACAAAGTCAGCACGAAGTATACCAGAAGAGTCTTGCAAGAGATCTTCGAAATCTCAGTTTCGTACATTTAAAAAATAGCTTCAATACAGGGATTAAGTAATCGGAGTCACATCAATTCGAACTTTTCCTCAAGAATGCATTGGTTCGAAAATCTGGACCAAGGGAATGGGTCAAATTAAGCCGGGGCGAATTAACGAGGAGACACTGTGTTAATAAATAATTTACCCCAAAAAATATTTCCTTGTTGGTATCTTCAGTTAAGTTATGTTACGCTTGGAATCCGATTATAATGGAACTCTATTCATTTCATGTCTTTCAACATAGAAAGGGGTTATATCGGAAAAACATATTTCTAGTACATACACACAAGTCACAATATTTTAATCTGAGACCAGATCTTAGCTGATGTAGAACTCATTTACACGCCAAAACTATTGAATATTTAATGAAAAGAAGATAATGGATGCAACAAAATAATTTTTAAATTATAAACATTTACAACTTATCAAACAAGAATATGCAGTAAGTTGTTTTAAAAGGTAGCTAAAATTTCCTTAATAGAATAGAAAGCAATAATTTTATGGAATAATAAATCTACCAAGAACAGGAAGACAATCGTTAGAACAACAAGAGTCGATAAGTGACAGGTAAATAATCAAATAAATTATTATTATTATTATAATTGTTATTATTATTATTATTATTATTATTAGATCATTTAAATACTGTATATATAAATATGTATTTATAACAATACAAGATACTAAAAAATACATGCAAAACAAGACACTAAAATGAGTAGTTAAAATCACAGAATAACAAGTTATATTATTATTATTATTATTATTATTATTATTATTAGATCATTTAAATATATACAAATATGTATTTATAACAATACAAGATACTAAAAAATACATCTTACCTATAATACATGCAAAACAAGACACTAAAATGAGTAGTTATAAATCACAGAGTAACAAGTTAAATTAAATCCTATAAAGTTTCTCTGAAGAGAAGCGTTTTGAGATCCTTGTTGAGCACTGAAATATTTTCCGCTGTTTTAAGTATTCTGGGAGACAACTGAATAGTTTTGGACCAGAATTTGAAAAAGCTCTTCTGCCATAGTTACTGTTAAACCTATGTTCTTTTAATAGGAAACGGCTTGAAGACCGTAGATTTCTAGAGTGTGTACAGGGCTCAGCAGGTTCAGATAGATATTGAGGATATTCCCACTGCAGGCTTTATATACAGTGATTAATATTTTAAACTTGATTCCGAATTATACGGGAAGCATGTGCAATTCCAGGAGAACAGGGCGCGTATGAACAAATGTTCTTCTGGCCTTTCCGCCGTATTTTGAACTTTTTGGAAATATTTTACTTTGACACACCATACAGTAAATTATTATAATAATCTAATCTGGATGTAACAAAAGAATGTACCAGTGACTGGGTGGCTTCTTTAGTGAGAAATCTTCGAACATTTCGTCTTGATTTTAAATAGAAGAAACAGGATGAACACTTTTTGCTAACGAAATCATTCATAGATAACGTATTGTCGAAGAATATACCCAAATTTTTGGCGGATTTGGAGATTTCGTACTATTTCCACCAGCTAATAGTGAGATAGAGTTCATTTTCTGAGGTTATAAGAGGAACCAATCAGAACAATTTCTGTTTTGTCTTCGTCAATTTTTAAATCGATTACAGCCATCCATTTCTTATATCGTTCAATGCACCACCCCAAAGTACCAATACTAGACGCGCCCTTGAAGCTAATGTACAGCTGTGGGTCATCAGCGTAGAACTGGCTACAACACCCTCTTCTCTTGTTTATCACAGAGTAAAGCGGTGTAGAGACTAAATATTAGCGAGTATGCTACCTTGAGGAACCCCAAACGCTAACAATTTGCTTTCTGACATTTTTTAACCTACTTTGACAGACCGGCTCCTATTTGTAAGGTAGGAATGGAGCCATTTCAGTGCGTTCCCACGAACTGCACATCTAGATCCATTCTAATGAGTAAAATTTCGTCGATGCAGTGTCAAAAGCGGTCGATAGATAAAAAATAGTAATGCACTAAGAGCTTTATTGTCTAGGGTACAGAGTATATCATTTTGAATTCTGAGAACGGCAGTCTCAGTAGAGTGGAATCTGCGATAAGCTGATTGATTGGGCTTTGTGTTTCTCCCACGTATGTCTTTAAGCTTGAAACTGGTTAAGATCCTTCTTGACCTTTTTTGATGGGGTCTAACAATAGCTTTTTTCATGCTATCAGGGACACTAGGCTGTTGTAGAGACTGGTTAACAACATCGACTATATGAGGCAAAATTTCATTCAAACACAATTTTAACAGATCTGTAGGTATAGCATCTAGCTGGTATGTAGCGTTGGACATATTTAGGATAATTTTCCCCAGTTCGTTTTCAGAATTTTGTTCAAAGTTTGTCAGAAATTCTTCAGTTTCAAAACTGAACATCTCTGTCCCAAGCAATTAAAGCTGCTCAATGTATGCCTGTTTTTCAGGACTACCCGTTTGAATTTTACAATTTGTCAATAAAGAATTCAGAGAATTTATTTGGAAAATCGTTGAGGTATGAGAGCTATCCAAGTTTAATATTTCTTTTGCAACTTTGAACAGTTGTTTTTTCTCGCTACTTCTTTCAAGTATTTTCTCGGAGAAAAAGTAATGAATTTTTACAGTAGTCACACTGTCTTTTGAAAGTTTGAAAGTTTTTCTGTTTCAAGGCCAGTTTCCTCCATTTTCTTTCCACGCGACGTTTTTTAACCTTTTCGTCATGAAGTTAGTGTACCATTGAGTGTTCTGTCGCAAGATAACAGTTTTCTTGACTTTAGGAGCGTGTTTATCACAGATGTGAACCAGTTTGTCGTGGAGCTCAGATGCCAGATATTCGATAGATTTTCTGTCAAAGATCTGGGAATCATTGAGTCTCTGTTTCATATTGGTGACATCCAAATTTTTAGTATCGCCATAGACCGATTCTTTTTTCTATATGCTTGGGTTTGGCATCCTTAATGGCAAAAGTTATGCAGAGATAATCTGAGTTGCATGGGCCTGTAGACGTAATATCCGAGATGTGAATTCCATCTTTATGGGTGATTACTAATTCTAGTGTGACGGTGACTATGTGTGACAATTTTAACTGAGTGAACAAAATTATCAAAAAGTGTTAAAAAATCAAATGCAAATGGATCGTTTGGGTCGTTTACGTGAATGCTGAAATCTCCCACTATAATGACGTTATTTTAACAGAAACGGGCGAAAGAAACTCGCCAAATTCCTCGTAGAATTGTGCATTGGTGTATATATTCGTAGCACTACGGGGTGGGCGATAGATGTTGAAAAGTTTGACCGAAATATTCTGCAAGTGAATGAGACATGACATGATTTCGAAAATCCCAGTAGAACTGCTAGTTTCAAGGGATTTCAGCTTTAGTGAGGACTTGGCTATGGCTATGGCTAAGCCCTCACCCTACCATGATTCTGAGTTTTGTGTGTGGCAGTGTACCGTTTGGAGTCAGTCATCTAAGCTTGGTATCCGAATCCGTGTCCAATCAGGTCTCACTGAGGCATAAAATATCACTGTTATTGCTTGACGACATTACGTCATTTATGATTACAAACAAGATTTTAACGCAGTAATGTCATACGCCTTCTTTAATTTTGCTACATTCGTGAAAAGTTGAAAGAACCGTCGAATGAGCCAAGGAATATCCATATGACATTTGAATTCGATATGACTTTCCGTTACCGAGATATTTTGCACAAAAGATCTTGTTCAAAATATACACATATTTTACGTGATGACGTCATACGCCCCACTTGTTCGTTCTACTTACAAAAAATCTTAGAATCTTTTGGACCTACCAGGCAACAATTCTACAAAATGCTCGGGGAGACATAAAAATAGGTAAAACTTTTTATGGCAACATTATTCAAGTGAGGGATTATGATAGTGATAGAATATACTAGAACAAATGTATTAATTTTGATTTAGATTTCAGTTTACCTTAATATCTATTTTTATTCTAGCGAAATAATAAGTCGACACAAACGACTTACTGCATAGCATGGCATAAAAGGCAATATGTCACGGAAATATTGCCATATTGATGCCTGGATGGATAAATATACATATATATAAGTACGTGTGTGTGTGTCACAGTGGATCTGTCAAATCAGAAGCTTTACAAAGTCGCTGAAAAATTAGCGACTTTATAAAGTCGCTGATTTGCTAAGGACTCCGAAAAATTTCAGCAGCTTTGTAAAGTCGCTGGCTTCAGGCTTAGGAAATGTGATAGATTCGCTGAAGATCCAATGATTGTCTTAGACTATGAGGAAAAGTATTCTAGTTTTTCATTCCATCTTTTAAAACTGACTCGGACGGTGGCCGTTTTTTTAAATTCGTGTGCTCATTAGCATTGGCCAAAATATCATGCTACTTCAAGAAAATATGCACACCATTTTCCTGTCCATTGTTCAAGCTTACTGAAATACAAAGTGGTTCTTCACCTGCAAGAAGTATTTTCCTCAAATCTGTTTTACTGACCATTATAAAAGATCGGTTAAAGTCTTTATTAATTTATGCCCTTTAATGTTTCAATATGGCCTCACTAGCAATTTTTCATAATATTTTATATATGGTCATTAATACTGTATGAAATATGATCTCACAGTATAATATAACATTTATGTGATCATTTGCTTTTATATTATTTGCGATTTACATTAGTTTAGTTAAAGTTCAATCGGCTCTTCAAAGTGGCTGTGTAAAGCTGCTGGTTTAGCAGATCCGCTGTAACACACACATGAGGCCACGTGAGAGAAAAGTAGATCATTCTTAAAAGGACCTCTTTTTGTGCATCGAAACTATTTACTTAACAGGTATGGAGTTAGTTGACTTGTTTGACACAGAGGAGAACTCCGACTGCTGTGCAAACGTAAGTACGTTCTCTGTGACATATACTCAAGAGTGGCCAAAATTTCACTTTTCACTGTGTAAAGTTTGCAATACATTGTCACAACTGCAGTTTCATTCTATATATATATATATATATATATATATATATATATATATATATATATATATATATATATATATATATATATATATATATATATATATAAAACACTATGGAAATGTTATACATTATTCTATTTAATTTTAACTGCATGTTTCAATAAATTGCCTATTTCTATCATTTCACCTAAATAGCACTAAGATTGCATAACTTCGGGAAACATAATTTTTATTTGATTACACTGGACACATATTTGCGTTTTAGCTGAATTGCAGTTTTGGAGATGAAGGAGCTGGATGTTTTTCCTGCTGCGAGGAAGACCCCTCCCCGGAAACAGTAAGAAACATATATTCAGCAGCGAAGAAAGGAGCAGCGGTTTACAGAGGAAATCAGTAAGATCCCACTTTAAAATACGATTAAATTCTAGAAATCTGAAACCAGTTCAGTGCACACTCATTCCACAGCAGAAAATAAAATGGTCCCAATTTGGCTCAATAAAAAAACTACTGGAATTGTGTTTTAACGAAAAGTATACATTTTCTTGAGGCCTAACAACAAAAGAACATCTTGAGGCGCGAATTTCTGAGTGGCATTGTCTTATCTACAAATTTTTACTGGTACGCGGAGATTATTAAGTATTGTGAAATAACAACCATACTAATTACGGTTGTACAAAAACATCAAATTATATAGTGCTACGTTTGCTTCTTGGCACTCATGGCCCTTTATTACAAATCAGAAGTTGTGATAATGCACCAATCACACTTCATTTTACTGGCTTCATCGCCGATACACTTCGCTCTCAAACTGGAGTCAACCTGCGATGCAGTAACATATATTTTAAAAATACTACGTTGATTTTTGTATGCCTGTATGTCTTGCTTTGCGTTGTTTGTAGCAATTTTAGTATCTGACTGGCCGGGAAGTTTTAAAATCTACCTTCTGTTACTCCTACTGTGATATTCCATTTCTTACGGATTTGGTTTTGAGATAATCTGCGGCAGTGGATACGTTCAACGTTGTTTTTGTTATGATCTTCACCCAATTTCAAGGACACAACGGTCGCCATTTTATATTTGTAATTCCGGTCGCAGCTGTGTGATTAATTACTTATGGTTAGCGATTTATGCACTACAGAAAAAGAAATCTTGCGCCGAACCATGATCAACACCAGCAAAACCAATACCCAAGAGATGGCGACATTCCAGGGCACACAACGCAGCCGAGACAGATGTATCGGGATGACGCCGATAACTATCATGGCGACATACCAATGCACACAACGCAGCCGAGACAGATGTATCAGGATGACGCCGATAAATATTTTGGCGACATACCAGCGCACACAACGCAGCCGAGACAGATGTATCGGGATGACGCCGATAACTATTGGCATCACTGGAATCATCCCGGGGTTTTTCTTGGACCGCGAAAGTACACGGATTTTTATAGAAACCACAGAGGAAGAGAGTACCCTATGCATCCATTCGCCCCGCAAGAGAACATACAAAAATATGCATACAGGGAGCCGCTTGCAGAAATACACATGCCAAGACAATATGCGTATCACGCGAGAAATGGCTACTGGCAGCCATATGGATATTCACCCAGTTTTCCAGGATACCTTACGCGCCCCTTACATAGAAATTAAAAGAAAACAGGACAAGGATTTGTCGCAGTTTTGTGTTAATCTTCGAAAAGGATAATAATCAAAAATATAATCTAAAAGAAAAATAGAACCAAAGTAATTTTTATTAAAAAGTAGCTTGAATTTGTGAAATTATTATTTTTTAAAATATACGACAAAATATCAGAATATATTAGCATACATTACAATATCATTTCAAAAAAAAAAAAAAAGAAGTGTTGGAAAATAATACTGAGAGTTTTCAAGACATGAAATAAAGATGCAAATTTTTTTATATTTTCAAAATATTTTAAAATACATTCTCTCTAAACACGAACTTAAATTCTACTTCCACAAAACTTCATGTAAAATGTTCGTTTGGTATTAAAAAAAACTTGAAATTCAGAGTTTTGACAAAAATTGTAGGTGTGTGCTTACAGTCTTAAATTTACGTATACAGGAAAATAAATGCGATGAACGTGATCTACATTTAATTGATTTGTTTTCTATGTTTTGTTTTCAATCATTCAGGTGTCCTTGTACATCTGACAAGAAAAATGTTTATTCGTTAAAAATTGTGAATCAATGAATATATTAATATATTATATATATATATTAATAAACAAACAGTAGATTTGTTAACGAAACGAAACATAAAGCAGGATAGCATGTCTGATAAAAATAAGAGGTTGAATGTCATTAAAAGAAAATAAAATGTTAAATACAAATAAAAGTTTAGTTTACGTGTCTTTAATAATTTTAGTGACGTCAGCTGTTCTGCACATTAAACTTGATTACACACAAAGGAATCTCTTTTCTCGGACCATAATTAAGGTAGATGTTAAGAAAAACAAACCGGCTTTTTATAGTCCAACAAGAAATAAGGTAAAACCATTTGATATGGAAATGTTTCAGACAAAATTGCTTTATTTGGCTTTTTCATTAGTTTAGTTTTCATGCGTTTTAAAGTTAATTTAAAAGTTCAAAAATTGTATTATTGTGTGTTTTATTAGCACAGACTTCCTGCATTAATTGTTATTTCACTCAGCAATTTGATTTGCTGAGTAATTTTTCAAGTTTGAAGCTTATCTTTGTTGCATAGTTGTCTATAATGCTGCATTCCGCCCATTGCTGGATAAATTATTAGATTATTTCAAGTAAAAGGGTATTCGTTCTTGGTGGAAAAAATACAATGCTGTTTAGATATAGCATAAATTAGTATATACAGAAGTAGAAAGGTTGATTGGTCAGTTTCATGTAACAATGCAATGCGCTGGCAGCATCAATGGACAGATGAATTCAACACACAGCATGATCAATAAATGTGGTGTACCGTTAATGAAATGAACATCGATGGATTTGCAAGAACAAACAATTTTACATATTGTAGAGGTCAGTTATGCATAGACTTTTGTGGTATGATTCAGTAAAGTAATAATTTTATTTTCCAGACCACTGCCAACCAGTCATCTCGCTATAATTGCTCTGATAAACTAGAGTTTGATATTCTGAATAACCCTGACTACAAACAAACAATACAAAACTACACTACTATCTTCTATAATCGCATTCCTAAAACAGGAAGTGGTGTAACAAGATTAAGATTCCGCGACATCAAAAATCAAAATAACTTCTCTACAGTGCAGTATGGAATTAGGCCACCAAAAGGGATGAACCCGAATAAAGAAACGACTAAGTTAATTTTGCAACACATCGAAAACAAAAGAAGTAACGGCACAAGAGTAATTTTTGTTGGCCATGTATGGTTCATTGAATTTGCTAAGTTTGGATATAAACCGCCGCTGTACATAAATATTGTTAGAGACCCAGTTGACAGGTTGGTTTCTTGGTATAACTTTATCAGATTTGAGAATGCAAGAAGCATGACGTTTGAAAGACGGCAAAGGACATTTGACGACTGTGTGTTATCAAACCACACCGAGTGTTCACATCACGCAAATATCGCACTTTTGGTAAAATTCTTTTGTGGTCAAGATCCTATATGCCAGACACCAGGGAAGAAAAGTCTACAGCGAGCTAAGCAAAACATAGTCACTTACTACAGTATAGTAGGTTACATGGATAGACTTGATGATTTTATTATGAGCCTTGAATACATGCTTCCAGATTACTTCAGAAATTTAGAAAATGTTTACAAGCAAAAGAAAGTGAAATCATTCCGTAAACGGACACAAATAAAGCAGACAGTTATATCGGAGGCAGTAAGGCTGATTTTACGAAACAGAATTCCTGAAGAATATGAACTTTACTATTTCATAAAAGACAGGTTTGATTGTTTGGTTGATCGAATAACAAAAGAAAAAGAAAAGCAGTGGTCCGTTTTCTTCTCTTAGTGTAAATACGCCAACATATTTATCAAATAAAACTAAGTGCGACACAGCATGCCTTTATAAAACGCTCAGCTTAATTACCAATATCATTCCGCTTGGTTGGATAGGTAAATTCTTATTCAAAGACCATACCTACTTGTGTTTCTGTGTTTCTGAAATTGCTGAATTGCTGAAGATTGGCGATTTTCCAATGCAGCGATCCCTTCTTTTTAAAGCTTAATTTTTCTTATTTCTACAGCTTTCTCTTTACTTTCGAGTCTGCTCATAAGACGTAAGTCGGTCGCAATAACAACAGTAAACTTCACAACTAAGAGATATCGATGACTGCATCAATTGCACCAAAGAAAAAAAAACGAAGAATAAAGTGTATGATTTAGCTAAATCGGCGGCTGTTTACTGCAAAACGTACAGTTAACGATGTGGTTAAGTTTTGTGAATACGGCGGCAGCTATTGTATCGCTTGCCCGTGCTTTCCTAACTGAAGTCTTGCTTTACTTTTGTAGAAAAAAATAAGTTACATTACAAAACATTCAGGATCTTCATTCATAAAATACCACAAGCACTGGGTGCATTGTAAACCAATAATGGATGTAGTTTGAAGATTAAGGCATGTACCACTCCAAGACATTTAAAAAATAAAACCACTTAATCAGTTTATTATGTTTAATACACGAGCCCATTTCGAATGACGTCACTTAAACGTCATTCATAGCTATGTCTAGTCGTAATACAATTCCATATAAACGTATAAATACAACAGCAACTAGGATTACGTCATAAAACAATGTTGACATAACAGAAACAGTGTCTGCAAGTTTCATGGCGCTGACTTGAGTTATTACTTGAACTGGGTATGCTTAAGTGTATTAGTGCATATGAACTCTCCAAGTAAAGGGGTTTGCATATACTCAACTGGAAGTGTCTGTTTCCTACTTTGTAACATTAAAAACTGACCAGATGCATAATAGCAGAAAACAATGACACTCTGTTATGTAAAATAAGCATATATGGAATAATGAAAATTACGATATTTTTGCTTTTTGCGAAATGAGGCATTTTGTCAAAACTGGTCTACTTTGGCATAATCTAACGTAGATAACGTTTCCACTACTATGATACTCTGCATTTTTAAATGAGATTGAGGTACGCGAGTCTTTTCCGGAATATTCCTTACTTGCCATTACAAAATTATATTCTTATTTATATAATAGGGTGTCATTTCATGTTTAAGCCAGGAGTTATTTCCTGTTTGTATAACACTGAGAATAATAACAAACCAATGCTAATTGAATCTACAGACCTAACAGATGAGGGATTGATATCTGGCAGTATTACCTGAACTAATCTTTAGTAAGACAGAACGAACTGAATATGCACAGTTGCAGTTGCAAAAACATATGATAAATGTTCGTTAATAACATTCTACTATTTAAAATAAAAATATATCAAGCAAATAAGCATATTTTTGCGCTATTTCATAACCAGTCAAAGTAGGTCTATTTTGGAACAGACTAACTCAGATTAAGGAAATTCAGCTTCTGTTATTCTCTGTTTCATTTCAAGTGGACTCAGCCTCACAAGTTTATTCCGAGAATATGCTTATTAGCCTTCACCCATAAAAATGCATTCTTATTTGCTTGATATATTCTCTATTTAAACAGGCTGAGTGAACGTTATACACGACTCTTTCTATATTTGTTTGTACTACGTCAGTTAAAAGCCATTTGTGTATGGTATTATGCATGGATTTATATTGATAACCAAAATAAACAAATATACTTCCAGCATAACAAAGTAAGTTCGACAGAATAGTAATCCACTACGGACAATTGATATAAGGACCGTCCGCCCTCCAGTCAAAAAGTTTATTTTTTGGAAGGTGCATTATCTTAAATTCCAATGCATTAATCAATGGATTTCAAACGTGTGACACCTGGTACAGATAAACATACTTAAAAACTTATCAACTTACCAAAATACCACAAACCGGGCTTCCAATTTTATGTGTTTTCTAGCACTTGGACACGGGAACATGAATGCATGGGTTGAGTATACCAAATATATTATGGTGAATTCTAATTTTGTCTGGCTGAACTGAATCAGATCTTCTGAAAACAATTAAAAAAATCTTTTTATAAAATTATGCAAATTTATAAGCTATGAATATTAATAGACACTGTAAGCTATGCATATTCATAAGGTAAGTATGCAAAGAATCAACAAAAATACAATAACAATTGAACTTATCTTGTAACTGTTTCACTAACCGGTACCTTATTACAAATATACATCAATTTCTAAATACATATCTAACTATCTTATATACAGTCAGTATTTTACCAGGTATGTTTGCAGACAGTTTGTTTTTTTTTGTCAAAAATTCTGTCTTTTTCACATCGTATAACAAGTGTATACTAGAAGCACAGATTTTCTATTCATATTTTACACATTTGCAGGCATTTGTTTGAATATTCAAAAATTTTTTTGTTGCGTTGAATCAGTTTATTCGTGTCATTAAAACGCAGTTCTCCGTATCATATTGTGAGTCAAATTAAAATGTCAACTCTGACACGGTATTATTTGTTCATTCAATTGAATGATTTACAAATACAGAATATTCACAAAACCACAAAGTTTACACTAAACTGATAAATATGAACTTGTCTTTTTCTTTGTGGTGTTCTGATAACACGGCATTTTCATTAAATTTTGAGATTCGCCAGAGCTGCACGTCAAAACTGGAACAAAGTAACATTATATCATTGAACATCCAGCGCATAACAGTCAATAAAAGCAGTTCCCGTAACTTTCATTGTAAATCTTGTTTAGAAACTGCTTTAAGTTATCAGTTGTCGCCTTTACAACAAAGGTTTCGGACGCTCGTTATTGGGGTAACTAGGTGCATAGCTTTTATGCATCACATATAACAATACCACAGATATTCTAAATGACCTTGACACAAGTACTAATGAAACGTTTGAATATATATATCACATGTAATGCTACAACTGCGTTCGAAATAATGTAGGATCACACTTTTGTATTCCAATAAAAGCGCAAACATTATGTTTTGACTGCAAACCAACCGGGTAAAAATTAATGACAAAGATTTCAACTAAATGTAAGCTATCTTTGCATACGTGTTTTCAACAACTCATACAATATTTTTAAACTTTTTAAGGAAATGAGACAGTTTTAGTTGTTGCTAACATGTTCTGAGGCAATGCTATATTTGTGATATTTCATCTATCATTTCTTTCATTTTTATCGGGTTGGTTTGCAAACAAAACGTAGGATTCGGAATATCAAACGTGTGATTAGGCGTATCTAACATAACGGCGACATTTCACCAAGACCTCACTATACAAAGAGAACCAAAGCCTTATTGTGTGCTTTCGAGGATGTGAGGATGTGATTTGTCTTCTGAAAAATCACCCGCGTTCTATCACCTGGAAACGAAGTATTCTGTTATTTGAAATAAATATCGATCAGACAAATAAGAATTCATAAATATTTTTTGTTCTGTGCGAAACAAAACATAACAGTAAAAATTAGTTTATTCCGGGAATGGATTGACCAAGATTACGGACGATTCATCTTCTATGATTCTATATATATATATATTTAATTAAAATGAGCCTCCCGAGTTTATTCCTGGAATAGAATGACTTTGTCTATATCATCATATTTCACCCATAAGCAATCTATGGATTCTTATTTGTTTAATATATTCTTATTTTAAACAATAGAATCTTTTGATATTATTGCCTTTGCTTTTGCAAATGATATAATAACACCTTTATTAAAACAACATTTTCAGAACAAATTCTGATGTATTACATGAAATTTTCGCCGTAATTTAAAAAAGTAGCGAACAGTCCTCGATCTGTTTATGTACATCATAGGCCAGGCAAATATCATGCTTAGCCAGAGTAAACGGTTTTAACGCTGGACCTTGAAAACATTAACAACATTTTGACATACAAGTTCCCATCGCACGTTGTTTTTTTCAAACAATGCATACAAACTCCGCTTCACATCGCACGTTTATTTTTAAACAATGCATATCAGTTTGACCTATTTGATGGCATTGTCGTATATTGTTAAAACATAAAAGGTACAACTTAATATCCACTTGGTTTTTTGTGGTTTAATGTAAACAGAGCTAAGGACTTGGAACATATCTAAGTTATGTTTACATTGCACGGGACCGGATTACGGGGAGAGTGGGGCTCAGCTAAAATATATAAAATGAGACGAAATTTGAAAAGTTTGATGAGAAACAGTTTCATAAACAAACTAGAAGCTCTGTATATCTGCGTAATTTATAAATCTATAAACAGACTGAATTTTTAATTGAGTGCATAGAGTCTAAGCTATATATAGAAAAACATCAACGTTATTATTTACAGCGACATATAATATTAATATGAAACAGGTTAAATAACATTAACGGAAACTGCCTATCTTCATTCAACAATCACCTTTTTACTTTTCCCTTCAGTTTATAAACTAAAAAAACAGAACTAATGTTTCACTTAAAGTTGCAAAAATGAGGTTTCATCCATAGTAACTGACAAGTTTAAAAAGTCATTCTTTACTTACCACTAATATTCATATTTATTTGTCAAACTTATATTTGTAAAATAAACTCCTTCACCAGAATAATTAATCTATATGAAGTCTTTTGACACACATTTGCGCTCTGCTTTTCATGGATCCTGCAGACAACTTGCCTCTATTCCAAGTCAAGATTAATTATTTCGTTACTCAAGGCTCTAGTGACAATCGTAGAGGAGTTATTTCGTAACACAAGATTCAATTGACAAAACAGGCGATATTTTTCGTTACTCAGGAATCCAGTGACAAGCGCACATGATTTTTTGCATTGACCAAGACTCGAGTAACAGCCATAGACGATTTTTCATCAGTCAAGACTCGACTGGCAAACATGGATGATTTTTTCATTAGTAAAGATTCCAATGATAGGCACAGATGATTTTTTCATAAGTCACGACTCGAGTGGCAGGCACAGATGACTTTTTTATTAGTAACACTCAAATGAGAAGCAGCGATAATTTTTTTCTTTAATTAAGAACCCAAGTGACAGTGTAGATGATTTTTCCATCAGTCAAGACTAAAATGACAAGCGTAGATGAATTAATTCCATCTTATATCCCGTAGACGAGAATATACATTCAGCAAGATCCTAATGCTAAGCCTGAAGGTCGACGTTTTCTCAAGTGACTAGTAATCTGGATAAATTATGCATAGTTATCCAATAAAGAAAGAAACAGTAGATAAACTACAGTTAAGTATATAGAAGAATAACTTGTTTCATTTGAAAAACCTTGACTATTTTCACTAGTAACTGACTGAAAAGTCCCCTCAATCGAGGACTTACCGGGCTGTGTTCCATGTCCTGTTTGTATTTAATCAACTGTAACACCTTGGTCATATAGCGGTAGAAAACTACCAAGCAGACATCCTGCTTCGCTCACTCACTAACGATCTAGGTGCCCATCGTACTTTGGGACGTTAATCAGAGTTTGTGTAGAATTGTACGTTCTGTACTTATATGACTGTTTAAACCAGTTTTCATATTTAATATCTTCTAATTTAACATTTTGTTTCTATTATAAGCATGGTATCAGCTTAGGTCGGTAAATGTAAATAAAAACCAACTCTACAGAAAACTCAGGAGGCGATTCCAGTCTTCTTAACACAAGAGAAAGCAGCGTTTTTTTTCGTGCTGCTATGTTCAACAAATGCTGAGAATGAGATCAAGTAATCTTTACTGCCATAGGTAACGCTAAACCTTCCACAAACTAAACAATGAAAATGCCTTGAGAACAAAGTGAGTGTTCTGTTTTTGCAGTATTGAGATATCTTTCATACGTTTTTTTAAACAAATCAACAATTTAATTTAATTTAAACAATTACGTGTACCAAAATAAACGGTGCTAAAATGGCCTTCCATATACACGAAGCCTGAAACACACTTAATGTTCTTAACTGCTATCTTTTTTTACACTATTGTGAGTTAAAAAAAGAATTAGTTCATTTACCTTTACAGAAATACTTTTGTTGGACATGGTTCTCTGGTGTGCTTTATAAACTGTCCTACGAGTTTGTTTCCATGTTTATCAAGAAATAAAGTTTTGAAACTTTGAATCCTTCATAAATTAACAGACCGACAGAACCTTATTCTGTTGATCTTTTTCTGTTAGTAGATTGGTTGAACCTGTCTTACATATCTTTTCAACTAACAAGACTGGCTTAACCCCGACCCGCATATCTCTGCATATCCTTTGCTCTAAATAAGCTGACAGAACCTGTCTTGTATGTCTTCTTTCTGTAGATAAGCTGGTTGAATCTTTTTGCATGTCTTTTTCCACAAATAAACCGGTTGAATCCCGCCTTGCATATCTTGTACTATAAATAAACCGGCAGAACCTGTTTTTTTTTCTTTAAACAGACTGGTAGAACCCGTCTTGCATGTCTTGATTATATAAATAAACTGTTAGAACACGTCTGTTTCTATAAATAGACCGGACGAACCCCGTCTTGCAGATCTTGTAGATGTTTTGGTTTTTCTTCTGGTTTTATCATGTAGTCAAGGCTCTAGAAAAGAAAATAGTTCTGATTGCAACAGATTCACAGGTTTACTCATGTTTCTATCTTTTAATTACATCCTAGAAATCTTACATTTTTATTATTATGGGCAGTCAAATGACACAAAAGTCAACAAAGTTCTGGCAAGCTAAAATGTATGGAATGCCATTTTCACTTTTATTAGGGAATTACTGATATCAAGAATTAATTTTTGATTTCAATAATTGATTTCTTGATATCAAGAATTAATTGTTGATCTCAAAAACTCCATATTTTGATATATCAAGAATTAAGTTTTGCTATCTGCAATTGTATTTTTGATATCTCTAAATGTATTCTTGATCTCAAAAAATAATTTTTGATATCAATAAATATTCAGAGATATCAAGAACTATTCATTGATATCAAAAATGATTTAATGATATCTAAAATTGATTTCTTCAGATCAAAAAATAATTTCTTGATAGCAAAAATGAAATATTTGAGAGCAAAATATAAATTTTGAGCTCAATAATTCATTTTTCTTTTATTAATATCAAGAATCTATTTCAGATATCATTATTTCAGAATGAGACCTTTTTAATTTGTATTTTCAAATCTCCAAAAATTTTTTGATCTCAAAAATTTATTTTTGATATCAAAATATCAGTCTATTTTGTTACCGGTAAATAAAAAATTCAGAAACACACATCTGTAAATTAATAATGACTTGTCCTTGTATACAGAATATTTCTTTAATTTTTTACTTTAAAAAAAAGAAGCAATACTTGAGATCAAAAAGTGTTTTCTTATTATTGATCTCAATAATTCAAGTTTTCCTCTCCAAAATTTAATTGACGATTCGTTAAATTTTATGTAAATGTGTGTCTCCCATAAGACTTTTTAAGTTTGTAAATTTGATTTTTTGATCTCAAAAATAAATTTTTGCCATCTAAACTTCAATTAATGATAGCAAAATATAAATTATTGAGATCTACATTGATTTCTTGATATCTTTAATTATATGTTGATATCAAAAATAAGCCTTAAATGTTAAAACGGCATTCCATAAAAATGCATGAAAGATATACGTATATTTAAAATGCCACTACAAACTTCGCTCATCAGAATTTGCTAATATTTGCGTGGTTTTCACAAAACTAACAGCATCGACTTACATTTCTGGAAAAGGCCATGCCAGATCTGATATATCTGTATACCATGTAAACGGGGATTGGTAGTATAGAACTGCACGTTATTAACCAGCCAAGAACACGTGACCACGGCGGATACACATAGTTGTCAGCTACCAAAGGTATTGGATTGACGCAAGACATGATAAAAAGTATCTGTAGAGGAAAGAACATAAACAACAATCCTTAAATGATAGTATTACTTTACAATGAAGATTATAAACAGTTGTAACATTATTTAACTGTTAATATACAAGTAATTAAACTATCTTACTAAATAAGAATAAAGACTGAAAAGCTTATCTATTCTGTCTCACATAAAAGCGGCAAACGAAAGAGTTTTATGTGAAAAAAGGCAGTGTGTCCACACTACGAAAGACCAGAAAGCTCATTTCCTTCCAAGAAATTTCCACATCACTTCGATAGAAATTCTTGGAACTTCCAAGAAGTTCTCACCTCACTTCGGAAGAACTTCCGAGAACTTCCAAGAATTTCCATGGAAATTCCAAGAAGTTCTCACCTTAGTACGGAAGAACTTCTATGAATTTCCAAGGAAATTCTTGGAACTTCCAAGAAGTTCTCACCTCACTTCGGAAGAACTTCGGAGAACTTCAAAAATTTCCATGGAAATTCCAAGAAGTTCTCAACTTAGTACGGAAGAACTTCTAAGAATTTCCAAGGAAATTCTTGGAACTTCCAAGAAGTTCTCACCTCACTTCGGAAGGACTTCCGAGAACTTCCAAGAATTTCCATGGAAATTTCAAGAAGTTCTCAACTTAGCAATTTTATTTTATGTGGTGATTCGCAGAAATTGGACAAATGGCGCCGCTTTTAAATTTTTCTAGCCAATTTCGAAATTGTTTTTCTCCAGCGATTTTGATCAGATACCTTTCAAATTTTCTATGACGGTTTTGCAAACGACGATTTAATGAAATGTTGTGTAACTACGTCTACCTATCCTTTAACTTTTAAATTTTGCATAGTCAACACGCAACAGCCTTACACACACCATATCGCCCGTGGGGGATAGAGGTACTCCTAGAAACGTAGTCAAGTTTGCTAAGTTGAGAACTTCTTGGAATTTCCATGGAAATTCTTGGAAGTTCTCGGAAGTTCTTCCGAAGTGAAGTGAGAACTTCTTGGAAGTTCCAAGAATTTCCTTGGAAAGTCTCAGAAGTTCTTCCGTACTAAGGTGAGAACTTCTTGGAATTTCCATGGAAATTCTTGGAAGTTCTCGGAAGTTCTTCCGAAGTGAGGTGAGAACTTCTTGGAAAGTCCAAGAATTTCCTTGGAAATTCTCAGAAGTTCTTCCGTACTAAGGTGAGAACTTCTTGGAATTTCCATGGAAATTCTTGGAAGTTCTCGGAAGTTCTTCCGAAGTGAGGTGAGAACTTCTTGGAAATTCCAAGAATTTCCATCGAAGTGATGTGGAAATTTCTTGGAAGGAAATGAGCTTTCTGGTCTTTCGTACCACACAGACAAACTATAGCTTCTTCTCAAGAAATGAATTCTGGTCGCTCTGATAGCGTTAATTTGTATGTAAACGGTTTATCTTTATTTCAAATAAAAGTTCACAGGGTAAGTTCTTCTCCATATATTTGATCCGAATAAAAAACTTCTTGATTAGATTAAATAGAAGCTGGCTAATTAAGATCCCAATGAAATGTATCACTGAGCGACAGGACGATACAGTGTGTGCAGCCAATTAGCCATGGAGGAAGGCGTTGATGCGTGATGAACAGGTCTGACTTAAAAATTTACACTGCAGCAGTCACGCCTCTAACACAGGATCAACTTGAAAACGGACACTCCAAAATTCACGTCTTTCATACAGCATTTAGTTGAAAACTGACACTTCAACTGTGGCCTCTTTCAGACATGTTTTACTTTATATTTTCTTCACTTTGTGTGCTATTTTAGTTTGGGTACTTTTTTTATCAATATCCTTTTTTTATTTGAGCATTATATTTTACTTTCTGTAGTATACATTCTGTGCAATAATTTACTTCGTTTTTTTATGTAATTTGTGTGCTATTTATTTTCTACGCCATTATCTTCGTTTGAATTTTTGTGTACTTTGTAAATGGTTTCACTGTAAATGGTTGTTTTTATTCTTCTATTTGTCCAATTCTTTCTTCCATGAGTAGTTTATCAGCCAGATTTCACAAAGCAACTTCTCAAACAGTTTCTTTGTGATTACATCTATACAGATATACGTATGGATTTTCAGGATGGGAGTAATAGCCGGTGATGAACAGATGAACAAACGAACGGTTCGACACAGACAAACAGACGGCTCGACAGGCAATACCCAAACCCATAGTTCCCCTCTGGGGCTAAATATTTCCACCATGTGCTTAGCTCGGGCGGCCGCCTCCGTCGTATGATCCACCAAGTTCTTAGCACGGGCGATCGCGTTCGTTCAATGATGTACTACGTGCGATCACCTCCGTCCTATGATACACCACGTGCTTAGCACGGGCGATCGCCTCCGTCTTATGATACACCACGTGCTTAACACGGGCGATCGCCTCCGTCTTATGATACACCACGTGCTTAGCACGAGCTACCGTCTTCGCTCTGTGATACACCACGTGTTTAACACGGGCGATCACCTCCGTCCCATGATACACCACGTGCTTAGCAAGGGCGATCGCCTCCGTCTTATGATACACCACGTGCTTAACACGGGCGATCGCCTCCGTCCTATGAGACACCACGCTGCTTCGAATTGAACTTTATTGAAAGTTTTACCTTTATGCACACTTGTGCATTTCTAAAGCCATTTGTCAATCTGTCAATATTTCCATGTTCAAGGCGTTCAGTTAACTGCTATCTGTCCAGCTGCCATTAATTATAGTACTCAGTTTCTTTGCAGATGACACATTTATATTGATCATCTAATTTAGATTAACAAGATGTTTAAACATCCATCTAAATAAGAACACATGATTTGAAAACCTTAGACATTTTCTACCGCATAAATCCAGAATAATACCCACATAAGACATTTTGCTTTTTCTGATTCTAGCAAAATACAGATTTATCTGTGAGTCATTGTTTCGGACAACTTGCCTTCACAAACTCAGCCTCTGGTCTAGACTTGAAGTCCTTTTTAACAAATTTTCAGCAACATTTTATTTTGTCACATTTTGATAAAATCTGACGGACCTGGAAAGCTGCACTCTATAACATTGCAAAATTTCAGCGCATTGACTGCCTAAAGTCTCGGAGAGCTCGTGTACATATATGAACGGACGGACGGGCAGGCGGACGGACAGACGGGCCGGCGGACGAACGCACGAAACCAGTCTAGGGCGGAGTGAGGTGGTGGTGGTGGCGGGCGTGGGCTCACAAGTACTTTAATTCTGACGCTTTGGATGACGTAAGCAGTCTGTGGCCTTAACACTTGGAAATATTGCAGGAGGGCGTCTGAGTATAGCGACATTTAAACAAAAAAAAAGGTTTCTTTCTCACAATCAAAAACAGCGGGCTTATGAACTTCCAGCACACTCTCCAGAAGATCCCGGGCCGGAAACCAACCATCTTCTCCACATCTCCGGAAAACCTGTCAACGCCTACAACACCACAACGGCAATAAATGCGTTAAATATTTCCACTTAACAAACAGAGAAACAAAACCACAGTTCCTACAATAGTGGGGTGGGGGGGTAGAGGTATAGTATCGGCATACAACGTCCAAGTAATGCTTCATTTTAAGCTTCTCTCGTGTCACTTTCAGCCTGATACAGGCTTTGCCTACAGCATTATAATGAATTACAAAGTAAGCTCCTTATAACCACATGGGATCACGAAATCATGTGGTTATATCCGACATGTCGGGACCACAAAATTATGTCAGTACCAGCGCTATTTCTTACAAGGAGTGTCGTTATAATCGATGTCGCTATAACCGATGTCGTTTTAACTGACGTCGTTATAACGAGTCTCTGCTGTATGTGACTGCACTATTATAATGACAAGTTTACAGCTTGTTGCACTGCAATTATCAACATTTCATTTTTAATTAGGTTGTCCTTTAGATATTTTGGTTTTCATTGTAGAAACATAAACACTAATTAAGATTTGAATTTTACCGTAGAACCAGTTGACAGCAATCGCTTCGAGGAAACATATGAAGAGAATGGAGATGGGCGCTCCCCTAGTGTCCAGCAAAGTGACCACGTAAGAGCCACCCTAAATTTAAAAATATATATATTGAAATACGCAGTAATATATAATCATTCATGTGACTGAATACTTGTACTACTTTTTTTTTACTTGCAGTATTAACAATGTACTGATTATTTTCAGTGAAATCTAGAAACAAACACTTCATTTAAATATTTGGTTGTTTATAAAAACAATACGCTCGTAACTTCTTAATGTGAATTCACATTTCTTGCAAGTCGGGCCAAACAGAAATATTTATGAGGATATCAATAGTTTGTGAACACTAAGACACTGCTCATAATTCTCAAAATCGATGCGTATCAATTCAGATTCAACTAGAACCGTATTTGACTTGCTAAATGTTAAACACTTGACAAAAATTAAAACGCAAAAATACTTCCTTCAATGGGTTATTTCTTGAATAATATAAAGTATTTAACAACATGCAGGGTTCGCATTGGAGGGGTTTTTGTCCACTTTTGGGCCATTTTTTAAAGAAATGACTCACTTTTTAGGAACCCACCGAGTTTTTCTGGACCCAACTGATTCACACTTTCCTTTTTTGACTCACTTTCCTGAGAACCCAGCGCGAACCCTGACATGCATACAGTGCGTGAAACAACTATGTACAGAGCGTATGGAACAGCATGTAAGCGGCTTATAATGTTCTAAAAAATTGGACCACTGTTATTGGCTGATAGGGCATACGCTGTATTATCTGTTTACGCAGTGAGAGCTCGCACAAAGCTCGGCAACTGTGTGGTGTTCTGTGCTTTACGTTAAATGCTCCGCATTTACTTGCAAAAAATACACTCTTTTCACATGGCGTTTTAACAAAGAAAACGAAATCGGAGACGAAAATAAAAAGTGACATGCACACGTTCAGATCAAGCTCTTCATAAGTCCTAAGTTTCATGGTCCTAGGGCCCATAGTGTCAGAGAAGAAGACACAAAAAAAAATCGGAAAACTGTCAAGAAAAAAAAAAAAAAGACGAACGGCTGCTCGCACAAATTCATATAACCCTTGCAAGCCAAAGGCTTGTCAAGTGTTAATAATCAATAAACTTTATTATGTTTTCCAAAATACAATCAAATACAGTGCAATCCTGTTGGGGCCGGCAAATGTATCATCGATATTGAAAAAAAAAAAACCGACTGTTCAAGATAACCGAGTTGGAGATAACGCGGTTCCACTGTACTCACGTAAGTGGTAGTTGCCAGGGCGCCAAAGAAACAATAGGAGATGAGAACTGCCACAAAGATTTCCCGCTTCTTTCCAATCCACGGCCACTCGTCGCAAACACCGGTGATTAGTGCCTCTAAACCGCCAAACTGAAACAACAACATGTGCCCTGCTGTCTTCACAAAAATAAATAATAAATAAAATAAAATAAATAAATAAATAAATAAATAAATAAATAATAATAATAATAATAATAATAATAATAATAATAATAATAATAATAATAATAATAATAATAATAATAATAATAATAACAACAACAACAACAACTAGATGCTCGAGAAGCATGAATCCGCCGGGGTTTGGCCAAAATTTTTAAGTAATTTTTTTACGATTTACCATTTTGTTAATTTCTGTCGTACTTCCAAAATTCCTAGTCACTGCACTGTAAAAGGGTTGGAAGCACCTCTGGGTAAAATTTGAAACGAATCCATCCACTAATAAATGCTCTAGGCGCGTGAGACTGACTCCAGTATATGCCAGCTCCAAAAACACACTTTGCAAATGTTAAAAAATTCACCATTTTGTCAATTTCTCTCGTATTTCAAAAATTCCTGGTCACTGCACTGCACAAGGGTTGGAACCACCCCTTGGTGAAATCTGAGACGAATCCATCCCCTAATAGATGCTCTAGGCGCATGAGACTGAAAGTGCTCAGATTGACGGACGGACAGACAGACAGACAGACGGACAGACTGAAAACTATATCCGTCCCCGGGCGGATAATAAACTGAAACAGCGCTTCTAAGCTGCCAAACTGAAAAAAAGAAAACACGTACCGTGCTGTCTTAAAAAAATTAATAAACTAATAAATAAAAAATAATCATAATAAATTTAAACAGCGCCTCTAAGCCACCAAACTGGAGAAAAGAAAAATAAAAGAAAAATAAAATGCTGTCTTTTAAATAAAAATAAAATATATAAAAATCAATAAATGCACACCCTAAATTGCAACTAAGGCCGCTATCTACACAAATCTACATTTTTTCAACCGCCATGATTTTCTGGGACGATGCCGACAAAAAGTTTTCAACAAAATTTACTCTAATGTCTCCCTTAAACCATGATCAGATGGTTACCTTTGTATACATCACACCACATTCTGTAAAATGTTTCAAAGTATCACAGTATCAAGTATCAGTTGCTAAAAAAAGGAAAAACCACGAGGCAGCCAGATAATTTTCATCAGATTTTATGGGAAGGATGGGGGAGGGAGAGGGGGGGGGTGATGTTTTACAATTACTACAACTGACAAATTTTATGACCTCATCGCGCGCGACAAAACTACAGCAGTAATATGAAAGTTCTCTCTCTTTTTTTTTTTTTTTTTTTTGCATCTATATTTAGCAACGTACCGTGCTGTCGAGACCGAGCGTTATCAGCATGAGGAAGAATATGATCGCCCAAAAAGTGGATCCCGTCAGCGTTGCTATGGCTTCCGGATACACGACAAAAACCAAACCGGGACCTGAAAACCACTGAATGCTAGTTAAGAATGTGGCAACAACAAAACGTGGATGCTTTTGCGAACTGACAAAGCGAGATCTCGAAGTTGTTTCGTTTCAACTCACTCCCGACCCCCCCCTCTCCTATCTGTTTTATGCCAGTCTCACGGTTCAACACCATTATTATTAGTACTCTTATCGCCATATTATTATTATTGTTATTATTATCATTATTATTATTATTATTATTATTATTATTATTATTACTATTGTACCCTACCATCCGTGGCTACATCTGTGATGTTCACATTCTGCTTCACGGACATGTATCCCAGCACAGAAAACACGACGAAACCGGCCAAAAAGCTCGTCAGGCAGTTGATGGATGCCGTTACCATGGCGTCCCTATAAAACACAGGATATCATTATACATTTCGCCAATTCTTAATAAAATAGGCACTTTAAAGGGGCCAAACCACCAAAGTCTGGTAAGTAAATAAAAATAGTTCGTATTTCTAAGCTATAAAATACACAATTTTTTAACAAGGTGCAATGTCGCGATGGGTGTTGATTGTGCAAAACTGAAGAAAAATAATTATATCTTTCTGGTTATAAGTTTATTATAAGTTTATTATTCTACTGCCTTTTTATTGTGGGTGCCTCTGATTGGAGAACACCTGTACTTAGTAAACAGCCTCTCATTAGTGAACACCTCTACTTAGTAAACAACCTCTTATTAGTAGATATCTCATTGGTGAGCACCTCTGCTTAATAAACAGCCTCTAATTAATGAACACCTCTACTTAGTAAATAACCTCTCATTAGCGAACACCTCTGCTGAGTAAACAACCTCTAATTAATGAACACCATTTTCTTGGAAGTTATAACTTTCAATATGAATTTAACTTTTCTTTTTATGAATATCTCTGTATAATGAACATTTTAGTCGGTCGGAAAGGTGTTCCAAAGGTGTACTGTGGAGATTATAAAGAGGTTTTACTGTATTTAAAAGATGCTTCGCCTAACCTGTAGCAATTATTATTGAACTTGTTGTAGCTGGATAGCGCGAGCAAAACGCCGAATCCCGGCCCCAAGGAGAAGAAGATTTGTGACGCTGCCGCAGTCCATACCTGGTCATTTCCATGAAACAAAATAGGCGTAAATGTAATAATTCTCACCAGTTTTTGTTCGTTTTTTTTCTTTTTGTTATTATTGCTTATATAATTATGTATTTTTTTTCAACATTTATTTCAGATTTTAAAGGGTTCGTGCAATTTGGATCATGGTAAGATTGTTGTAGCTGTGGGCGATTGTTGTAGCTGTGGGCGATTGTTGTAGCTGTGGGCGATTGTTGTAGCTGTGTGCGATTGTTGTAGCTGTGGGCGATTGTTGTAGCTGTGGGCGATTGTTGTAGCTGTGTGCGATTGTTGTAGCTGTGGGCGATTGTTGTAGCTGTGGGCGATTGTTGTAGCTGTGGGCGATTGTTGTAGCTGTAGGCGATTGTTGTAGCTGTGGGCGATTGTTGTAGCTGTGTGCGATTGTTGTAGCTGTAGCTTTTATCAACAGAGTTAGCATTTTATGGGCGATTGTATCATATTACAATAGTTTAACACAATCCAAAATGTCCCCTGAAATAACAACTTCACCATATTTCTCAAAATATTTGAAACTTCTGGAGGTCAATTTTATGTACAGTGTATTATGTATGTGGTTCAATTCCTTTACATGCACCGTACATATATATTGTCTGTTAGTGAGTTGTGTTCTGTATAAGTCCAGATGCTAAGAATCTGTAACTTTTGATTCCGTTGTGAGTTTCTCGTGAATATATTTTTACACGCATGTCCAAGGACATGACCCAGCCGAGTTACCAAAAACAAGGAAAGAGAGAAAAACTCTGAAACGAATAATGTTAGGCCAAAAAATGAAGAACTTTGTTTCGGGACGTAAATTTTTCCTACTTTTAAAACACAAAAACGAGTTTTCCCGGGTCGAAGCTACCCGAAAAGGGATGTTGGAGAGGTTAGGTTTTGACGATTCACATATTTACCAAAATTTACACAATTTTACCAAATTTTTAAAATTCCACCATTTCGGCATTTTCTGTCATTTGCGAAAAAAAAGCAAAGTCAAGGTGGAGAAGCACCTAAGAAACTTTCGATCAAAATATCATAACTATTTGAAAAAGACTGAGAGAAATGAATGGTTTGAGAATTCGGTTATTTACTACCATTTATTCCAGTTTTGCCAAACTTCAAATTCCGCCATTTCAACAGTTTTTGGCGAACCGCGAAAAAAAAATAGCCTGGTAGGCGAACCCATTGGGAAAACATCCCTGTGTAATACCTAAACGATTGGGGTAAAACTGTAGGAGTAGTAGCATTTTAAAAATTGGTCAAAACGGGCACATAAAGTGCCGCCATTTTGTGAGTTTTTTCGTCAATCGTCCAAAAAAGTAATAGCCAGGTCAGGACATTCCTGCGCAATATCAAAAAGATTGGGGCAAAACTGTATTTTAAAGAAAAATTTTAACATACGTACCTACGCGCATACATTCAAGTCCCCTATAGTCATACGACTAGCCCAGTCCGACAAAGTCAGCTGGGTTAAAAAGGTGTGAAAGAAATGTGCACATCAAAGGCGAGGAGTTTTTTCAACAGTATGGAAATAACCGATTTTTTTCGTGATTAACCAAATTAACCTGTGCTGTATCTATTTAGCCTGTATTTAGGTAGAAACCATACTATGGAATGCCATTTTCACATTTATTAGGGAATTATTGATATCAATAATTAATTTTTGATCACTAAAATTGATTGTTTGAAGTCACTTAATTTTTTATCTAAAAAATTCATATTTTGATATCAAGAATTAATTTTGTTCTATCTGTAATAATATTTTTGATATCTCTAAATGTATTCTTGATCTCAAAAAATAATTATTAATATCACTAAATATTTTGAGATATAGAGAAATGTTTATTGAGATCAAAAATGAATTAATGAGATCTAAAATTGATTTTTAGATCAAAAACTCAATTCTTGATAGCAAAAATGAAATATTTGATAGCAAAATGCCAATTTTGAGCTCAATAATTTATTTTCCTTTTACTGATATCAAGATTTTTTCAGATATCATTATTTCAGGATTAGAATTTTTTAGTTTGTATTTTGAAATCTGCAAATAATTTTCTAATCTCAAAAATTTATTTTTGATATAAAAATATCATTCTATTTTTTATATAAAAAATTTCAGAAGCATCTGTGAATAAAATAATGACTGGTCCTTGTATACAGAATCTTTCTTTGAATTTTTATGGACAAAAAAGAACCAATTCTTGAAATCAAAAATTGTGTTGTTATTATTGATATCAATAATTCAAGTTTTCATCTCCAAAACTGAATTGACGATTCGTTAAATTTTATATAAATGTGTGTCTTCCTTCAGATCTTTTAAGTTTGTAAAATTGATTTTTTGATTTCAAAATGAATTTTTGCCATTTGAAATTCAATTACTGAGAGCAAAATATAAATTAATGAGATCTATACTGATTTATTGATATTTATTTATATTTTGATATCAAAAAATAAGCATTAAATGTTAAAACGGCATTCCGTATGAGATCTACACTGATTTATTGATACTTTAATTATATTTTGATATAAAAAATAAGCATAAATGTTAAAGCGGCATTCAACACAAAGCTGCTGAAACAGGCACATGCGGAAATAAGCAGGTCAAATGAACTCTAATACCACAGTCTTACAGATAATGAAAAGTCAATGAAAATAAAATAAGCGCCTTTTGGATGCAACAGGCGATGGTTCGAGAACGCCCCCCCCCCCCCCCCATCCCCACGCACATCCTCCCCTCCCACAAAACCCTCATAATGGCAAGGCCCTATGTAAATGACTGCTATAGCTTAATCACATAGAAGTGAAGGCAATATCATCATGTACTCTTTTTCTCACCACTCTTTCTGTGTGTGAAGCGAATTTAACAGCCCAGAAAAATCGAAATGCGATGTAATACAGAGACAAAACGCGAAACTCGGTGCTCCGAAAAATATGCATGTCAGCTTTCAAGGGTATGTTTATGAAGCCAAAAAAAAAAAAAATCAACAATTTTTTTGGACACGAGGGATTATACAGGATACTCTAAACTGGATTTAATATTCAATCTGCCTTCCAAGTAAAAGAATTTAAAAAATAATGGCAGGTGTATTTTATTCAAAATGAAAATTAACAAGGCGTATGGCATCGTTTGCTATTCTACTGCTGAGAACAACCAAGCCTTCTGGTTTTACAACATAAAAAATTCAAACACTTATACGTAAGAACAACAAAGAAATCTGTGTTTGCCAGTTAAAGGGGTACAACTCTGGAACAATTTAGGCACTGAGTTGACCAATATAACAAATATAAAGGCTTTCAAAAGGGCTTATAGCAATCGTCTATTTAGTGAATATTAACAGTACATTTATTATGTTTAACTATATGCTATAACAGTATTTAATTGCTATATGTTGCAAATATTTAAACTGTTTATGTTAGGAATGGAAATGTAGCGCTCTTAGTTATACATAATGACTAGTTTGGTACAAAAGGCCAAACAATTTATAAGTTCGGAGCTTCAGTTTGTGCCTTTTCTGTTACATCTGGGAGTATTTATTTATTTTCTAATAGATTTTTATGTTGCTTATTGCTATACAATTCGTTGAAAAAAAAATATATTTAGAAATTGTAGCAGAGAGATGTTCAGAATAACTTTTTTGATTGATTGATTTGATAATTAGATTCTATTAGTCATGTGACCCTTATTAGCATATTAAGTACTTGACTCACCAAAGTTTAAGAAAAAAAAAAAAAACATAGAAAGAATATTGTAAAAAAAATCTAAAGTGACATTAATCTTAATAAAAAGACCTAAACTATGAGTGGGCAAGGACAGGATGTAGTTTACTTGAAAGAGCTTTACCATGCTCATTGATATGCATAGGATGTGCGGCCATCAATGCGACTTTCCTCGAATTAAACCACCACCCCCCTCCCAATCTGATAGCGCAAAACCTGTCACCAGTTGCAAGTCCGTAATTGCCCCGATGTGTTATCTCAAAAATTAATGGCACCCTCAAAGTAAGCGTTATTTGGGAGCAAATCGCTAGTTTAGGCAAGGCCCAGATATATCCCATACCCTAGATAATTTTCTCTTTATGACCCAAGACCAGGGTTCTTTAAATAGCGATATTGTGAGATTAGAAATAGTGCCAAAAACGTCTCTACCTTGAATAATACACAAGCACAATATTGTAAACAAATTATTGTAATTCATGGTCTAAACTGATTTGTTTACGGACTTAAATATTAAGAGTGCGGCGTACACAATCAATCCAGAGAATATCAGGAGCCACAACAATTGCGTACAGAAGAAAAAAACTAATTAAAACCAGGAAAGAAGGACTGCCCGTATGCAGACTAAAATCGTTTTGGGTCTGACAAGTTCAAAAAGTTATAAGATGATTTTCACAGTAAAGATTGCTGTGATAAGTTAATTGTATAGCAGTTTATCATCCCGCATTAAAACAATGGAAACCCCAAAAGCACACATTCAGTATGCTGTATGTTATGTGCACATCTAGCATGCTGGTTGTTATGTGCACATCTAGCATGCTGGTTGTTATGTGCACATCTAGTATGCTGGTTGTTATGTGCACATCTAACATGCTGATTGTTAAGTACACAGCTGGCATGCTGGTTGTTATGCACAAATCTAGCATGCTGGTTGTTAAGTACACGGCTGGCATGCTGGTTGCTATGCACACATCTATCATGCTGGTTGTTAGGCACACATATTTCAAATGGATTTCAAAATGATCAATTCAATTAATGCTTGAATGATTTTGAGATTCATAAAAACTGTGACTTTTTAGCAGTCTATCTTCTGCACAAATACACTTATTTACAAATATTTGTTTGATATTCTATGCCCCCAAAAATTACGCCAGCTCAAGTTACACTCTCGTCAATTCGGCTGCAAAGTCAAAAGCTATTTTACATTTCCATGCGGTCCATATGGTAAAACAGCTCACACTAACCGGCACCATTGTTATCAGAAAAGTCAGAACTATTTTAAACAACAGAAAGACAGTATAAAAATGGACTAACATTGATTTGTTTTTGTATAAAATGATAATGTTTCAATCACGATGTGGCTTTGTTGGGTGACAGAATGTTATGTAAACAAAGCGTGTTGTGGTTGTCATTAATACAAAGCTCGCTTGTACGGGGGACTGTCCAAGGAAGAATACCCTGCTAACATATCTAAAATATGAAACAAAGACTGTAGTTGCAAAGACAGAGAAGGCTTCTTTCACGTTTTGCAGGTTATATTTCGAATATTTTCCGTAAAAAATCAACGAAAAGAACATTCTCACGACTCGATGTCTTAATAATTTTGATTTTTGTGGAAATTGGCCACAGATTCCAAACAGAAATTACGTGTAAGAAAAATAAATTATCCATTGAACATAGCTTGGGACTTTTCGTAAAAGATTTTGTGTGTTGTAAAAAGAAAAGTTTTATCGATTTGATTACTGAGGCCATACAATACTGATTGCACCCCTATTTTATGCAAATGGATTTTTGTGCTCTGATTGGAAGAACGTGTCAATGTCAAAGCGCACGTGTCAGTATCAATGCGCAGGTGTCAGGATCAATCCGTAAGTGTCAGCATCAACGCACAAGTGTCAATATCAATACGCACGTGTCAGCATCAATCCACAAGTGTCAGCATCAATGCACACGTGTAAATATCAATAAGTACGTGTCAGCATCAATGCGCACGTGTCAGTATCAATGAACACGCGTCAACATCAATACGCACGTGTCAACATCAATGCGCACTGTCAGTATCAATGCGCACGTAATAACAAAATGTATTAGTGTTTACGAAAATACCGACCTTGGAATCTTTGAGTTTTTCCCACTCTGGTTTGAGGTAGAACTGGATGCCCACATCCGCGCCTGGCAGGGTCACGCCCCTGATCAGCAGGATGATGAGGACTATGTAAGGTAGAGTCGCAGTTATCCACACAGCCTGTATGCCAATAGTACGCAACCACGTCATGACTTATACTCTCTACACAACATAAAACCCTTAAATCATGTTTGTGACGTCATTCTATCCAGTTAAAATACATCATAAAAGCGTGTGAGCGTTATAAGTGCAGACCACAGTACAGCGCATACAGAATCACAACGCTTCCCCACCTGACCACGTAGCAGACTCTCGTTGTCCCACTCCAGCGCGTACAAGACCTCCCCGCCCCCTTAGAGAACCAGACCCCACCCCTCCCCCTCATCGCGTACCACCCCACCCCCATCCCCTTGGCTGTCCGGAGCCCCCACCCCCCTCCCCACCGCGTGCCAGACCCCCCACCCCTCACCCCTTCAGTTTTCCAGAGCCCCCCTCACCGTGTACCAGAATCCCCTGCCAGCGCGTGCCAGACCTCCCCCCACCCCTACCTGACCACGTAGCAGACTCCCCTCCCCCCGCCCCACCGCGTACCAGACCTCCCCCTTCCCTACAACGTACAAGACTCCCTTCCTACCGTGTACCAGATCCCCCCCCCCCCACCGCGTACAAGACTTTTCCTCCCCCACCGCGAACCAGATCCCACCTGCTGCCCCCCCCCCCCGCGTACGAGACCTCCGTTGCCCCCCCTCATCCCCCATTCCCTCACACCCTTACCTTTAGCCGCCCCCCCTCACCGCGGGCCAGCTAGACCCCCTCCAATGCCTCATCTCGTTATCTTCAGGGAACCCCCCCCCCCCCTCACCGTGTACCAGGTAGCAGACTCCCCTCCGCCCGCCCCACCGCGTACCAGGCCTCCCCCCCCTCCGCACAACGTACAAGACTCCCCTCCTATCATGTACCAGACCCCCCCCCCCTACCGCGTACCAGACTTTTCCTCCCCCACCGCGAACCAACCCCCCCCCCTTCCGCGTACCAGACCTCCCCCCTCCGCACAACGTACAAGACCGCGTGCCAGAATTTTCCTCCTCCACCGCGTACCAGACTATCCCCCTCCGTCCCTCATCTCCTTACCTTCAGGGAGCCCCCCCCCCCTCACCGCGTACCAGATATCTCCCCCCCCCCCCTCATCGCGTACCAGACTCCCCCCCCATCCGTCACACCTTTAGCTTTAGGCACCCCCCCTCCCCCCACCGCGTACCAGCTAGACCCCCTCCCACCCCTCATCTCCTTACCTTCAGGGAGCCCCCCCATCACCGCGTACCAGATATACCCCCCCCCTCTCATCGCGTACCAGACCTCCCCCCCCCCACCTGACCGCGTAGCAGACTTCCCCCCCCCCCCCGCGATCTAGATCCCACCCCCTCCCGCTCACCGCATACCAGATTATCCCCCTCCCACCCCTCATCTCCTCACCTTTAGGAAGCCTCCCCCCCCCACCGCGTACCAGACCTCCGTCCCCCCCCCCCCCCTCATCGCGTACCAGACTCCCCACCCCATTCTCTCACAGCCTTACCTTTAGGCACCCCCCCCCCTCACCGCGTACCAGCTAGACCCCCTCCCACCGCGTACCACAGTCCCACCCCCCACCCCCATCCCCTCACCTTTCCGGAGGTTTTAATGCCCTTCCAGAGCGAGAAGTAGACGAGTAAGAAGACGAGCATAAGACAGAGGCAGAGCGACCATTTGATGCTGCCCACGTCATGCAGACCGTCCGACCGGTTGATCTCTAACAACTTGCGCCTGCAAACACAAACACATTTATATTACTGCATTTTAAATTCAGTAAACACTTCCAACAGACACAGAATATTTCAACGAGTATATACCAATATATTTTGCATTTAGTAAACAAATTAAGAGGTACAGAATATTTCAAGATACACTAACGCATTTTAAATTTATTAAACAATTCAGCAGGTATAAAATTGTTCAATATGTAAACTTTATATTTCGTAAAACAATGTGAGTGGTACAGAAACATCAATAAGTCTATATAAGTAAATTCTTATAATCATTGTTTGATGTAATCAGTTCTACATGCTACCGCCATTACTGTGCATGCGCACATGCGTCTTTTTCTCATATATAACTGATAACACAGTTTAATTTTCAATTTTATGTTCACTTCACATTGGCATGAACATATACTGTCACGTAACTAAAATAGAGCAACTGTGAAGTCGAAATTAAAATATGTCAGATAGCAGCTTGTGATGAGACCATTAACCAATAAAAAGACTGTTTAACTTCGTATTTTGGTCCAAAAAGTTTGGACTGGTGAACTCGCTACTTGGGGTAAAGTTGAATCCCTCGCCCCCACCCCCATCTCGAGAAAAACCTATATACGCCACTACACCCCGAGTATAAGAAACGAATATGAGAACTTACTCGAAATACTCGGCCGCGGCTGACTTATATTTATCTCTCCCCATCTCAAGCGTGATGTTGTTGTCCCCGCTGCTGCTCTCCGCGTACGTCAGTGACGTATTAGGGGGACTGCGCTCGGCCGTGCTCTGGCATGCCTCCGTATTCCAGTCGTTATCGCACGATGCCCAGGGCACCTGTTAAGTGTTATCACTACACTCCTCATGTTAAAAACACACACTTTTTCTTAATACCAACAAGGAGGGGGGAGGGAGGGGGGGGAGGGGGGCGGGGATAGTCAAATGTGTAGGAAAGGTCGGTACCTTTTTTATTAAAAAAAATCTGCGCCCCATTTGCTATTAGGTGTATTTAGGTGAGCTCTCTTCACATTTTTATACAAAAAAAAAAAAAAGCTTTCTTCTTTCTCCTTGAAATAAGTAGTACATCTTAATCAAAAACCACTAAATTGTAGTAAAGTGACTTCACCTCTTGGTGGAGTTACTGTGAGAAGGACGTATAACACTTTGCGTTTATTTCTCTGTCCCTTTCTTTTACTTTTAATTTTCTTATTTTATTCCTGTTCAAGTCCTTTTTTCTTTCTAACTGGGTTAACTTTGGCTGGGTAGAAAACACGGTCGGCTACTGCATTCTTCTATTAGGTTTCAATCAAATGGTATCAATAATTTGACAAAATTTTCGAAATTCCTACATTGTCTCATTTGACTTTTACCTGCATTCGGAATGACGCAAACAGGAAGTAAACAGCCCATGAAATGATGGTGTTGTAGTACATAGCCACATAACTGGCGATCACACAGATGCCGAAGCCGATCCCTGAAACAGCGAGAAAAACATTAATATATTTTCTAATATCACTTGCACACAGAATTCGGATTTGACATTACGGGGTGGTACGTTCTGTAGTGGGTGAAGCGAATAATCGCCAGACTCACTGTGAAAAAGAAGGCACCTCCCCGGGGAACGACCCAGCGGGAGTCTCACTTGGGAAAAAGCGAATGAAACACATCATTCTACGCTAGTACTAGTATAAAGGAAGGAGAAATTAAAAAAAAAAACACACGGATTTTATGGTTAGGACAAAACGTGGCCTTGTCAAAGAAGTAAACATAACTATATAGCTGTGGCGTTTTTATTACGTCTTAAAATGTGTTATAATTATTTTCGTTTTATTGAGATATTGTGAGGGGATATAGTGATAATTTTTCTCTTATTAAAGTTTCGTCGTGAGCTCGAATTTTGTAATAGTGGGATAGCGGTTTAGTTATGTTTGGTGTGTATCAATACATATTTCAATCGTATTGTCAGGTGTTTTTTTATATTGAAAGGCCAATCCCTGTATTAAAATCCTTGATAGATTTACCGCACTACATCAGCCCCACGCCCCCCTCCCCCATTAAAAATTTATTTAAAACGTCTGATTTCAACACCGGTTCCTTTGTAATGTTTAAGGATATCTGAAAACAACTGAAGAAAGTTTTAACTGATTTAAAAAATATCCCTTAGCTACTTTTTGACATTTTATTTATTTATTTATTTATTATTATTTAAATTAAGTATATTTAAAGACATGGACAGATGAATTTTATGATAATGCAACTGAATTGCAATTCATTAATATATCTCTCTCATTCTTTTACAGTGAGATTTTGCTGTAATTTATTAGTCTTTTTTTTAAATAAAAAGTGTACACACGGGCGGAATGATTACCGACGCTCGCGTCAGTTCAGGCACAGGTGATACACGACTACAGGCCTATCACCTTTTTTCAACCTTTAATACAATTTCTTTCACACGGTAAGAAACATCTGTGTCCTATAAAAAGCCTGTTGTTTCTGTCTGCTGAAGGATGAGAACAACTGAATGAGGTGACACCGATTTTACCCCTCGCACCTGTGTCTTAAAGTCCCACAATCACCGATTATCACTCAAACTATTTGGCATAAAATGTACGTAAGCAGCCGTTGAAGCCACAGACATATGCGGCCACAGAGAATACAGCCCTGGCCTGCACTTCTGAATCCAGGGATGGATTAGCTCAGGACCTGGGAAGAATTTTTCGAGATAACTGAGAGTTAAAAATGTCCTACGGCTAGTTATGTGCTTATTGTTGTTTGCACTACTACTACTACTACTACTACTACTACTACTACTACTACTACTACTACTACTACTACTACTACGGATTAGGCCATGAAGTATACTGCAGACTATTAGACATCCCGCCTGCCCCATCCTGCTATAAATAAATGCCGTAGTTTTGCATGGTCTCTGCTTGTGTTATACTGCTTTTCGTATTTCAGCAGTACAAGTGACAATGCAGTAGGCTGTTGTCATCACCTGCTTTTATCTGTGGCCATCAAGATGTCAACGGTCCTCGCTACAAACGTTTTAGTTTCAAAATTAAATTTAAAAAAAATAAATAAATAAGTTTTGAAAAACTCCTCAAAGCATATCTGTTTATTGTTGTTTATGAATTTGTAACACAAGATTTCTATGTTTGTTGAATAATGAACTTGGAACACCATATTATTTAAAATAAGAATTCTGAAGCAAATAAGAAACCAGATATTTTTTGGTAGGCTATTCCGGAACAGACTACCGATAAATCGAATGTCACACAAATCGAATTTTTTTCATTATTTCATCACTTTATGCTTCAGACTGTATAAACAACTTATTTTCTTGCCTTATAAATAGAAAAAAATATGAAAAAAATAAAAATGCAAATAAAGTTTTAACACTTTTAAATTTCAATAGGTTATTAAATACTGAACTACCGAAATTTTAATAAACAGCCAAATGCAAATGCAATTTTTCAATATTTTTATTTTCCTTTCGACAAAAGACAAGAATTTACATCGTTCAACTTACTTTCACCGTTTGTTGTAAGAAAAATGAAGCATTATTGATTTCTGTGACATTTGAATTATCGGTAGCCTATTCCAGAATAGCCTACCAAAAATATGTGGTTTCTTATTTGCTTCAGAATTCTTATTTTAAATAATACAGTGTTCTGGGTTCATTTAAGGCAAAAAATAATCATTTAACACCAATCAAAACTGTTGCAAATGGATTTCATCTTGGTTGATTTATCAGTTTGTAGTTGGCGAGAAAGCAACGGAGCTTGTAGTATTTTATGCTTGCTGTTCATTGTAGAAAATAACGCTGTCCAAAGGCAGGCTCGAAATCAGCTCGTGGGTGTGCGTGAACGCTAAAATCATAGCAACTGAAAGGTTGTTTAAAATTTTGAGGAAAGAATATCGTGCACTAACTTAGCTAATGAACGTGCCCTGCCTGGCGTAGACTTACGACAATACAACTTGTATGATTGTCCATATATTCCTATGAGACTGAGTCTGTTACTGGAATAACTCAATTCCTTATTTCGTACAGGACAAAATATGGTTAAATTCTTATTTGCTTGATGCATTCTTATTTTAAATAACAAAGAGTTTAAAACACCAATAAAAATGCTCATCATTTAAACAAGAATGTCCGTGGACGTTGTGCCCTTTCGTAAGACCGAAGACATCATAGAGATGAAAGTAGAAAATCATTAAAACGTCTTTCCAGAAAATACAATTTTAAAGGCGTGACATTTTTAGATGAGGTTGAAAGAAAGAGTATTATTAAGGATCAGGAGTTTTTAGTTGCCCTTTTTCGGGCCGCCACCTCCGTAAGTCTTTACTCTTGTGTTCCTTCTTTGGTGCATCTTACATCAAACCTAACGAGTGTGAACACAAATCTGGCTATCCGATTAGATTGTGTATAATTATTTCTGAGTGTGACATTGATTCCTTCAATGTTAACTCGTCACTTGATAGGAGATGCTGGCAAATTATGCAATACAAACGCAATTTGGGAGCCCTCGCCAATCAGCGGTTTTAAATATTTCAGCGTTGTTAATTCAATAAGGATGGTCTCCATCGCTAAACCTCTTGTCTGAACCGCTTGATGTAAATGTGTTACCGATACGAAGGCCCTAAGGTGCGTGTCACTCCTTGTATTACGATGGCCTTAGGTGTTCTCTCTTCACATACCAGTTTGGCTCCGAGGGCTTGGCGTTTGCTGATGAACTGTATGGGGTAGGGGTGGGGGATGTGGGGGTCGTAAATGTTGTCTTGAATGATCCACTTTGGTCCGAAATGACAACATTAATTGATATATTCAGGATCAAAGAAGATAATCGACCTTTCACAGCTGCCCTCAGAGATGCTTAAAATATAAGCAAGAATGACGATAATAATAATAATAATAATAATAATAATAATAATAATAATAATAATAATAATAATACATGAATAGGGGACTGGGGCCCCGCGGCACCCCGAGCTAAAAGTGAACCTTTGATGGGCGCTTATAAAATATGACACATCATAAGAACTAACATGATGGCTCTTTGTGTGTTAAGCTGTCGAGAAATACGCATGCAAAAATGAAATTTATCCCTGCTTTCTGAACTTACAGACTTGATTACATCTAACAATTTTTTAATATTCATTCTCCATGCTTGGAGAAAGGTTCGTTACCTTTAAACATTGGGCATATTCGTTTCCATACCGATATGCAGCCACAGCGCTGGAACTGCCCCAGAGCAAGTTCCATGTAGAATAAGGGCAATCCCCCGAATATCAACATGATGACGTATGGAATTAAGAAGGCTCCTGAAAAATGACAGAGTTCAAAGAATTAACATGAAAAACATTATCTTAGTTTGGCACTGAATGGCCTCATTTCAACGTAAACCTTACCATTCTTTATTGGTGGGGCCTGACTATGCCCTGCTTATGTTCAAACATATGATGCCCACATTTACAAAAAGACATATGGTTCGACCGCATGGTTCAGCTTACAGTAGGGGAAGTACACTGAAACATTAGAAAGTCCCGGTTGTGAAAAAAAGATTATGAATTGAAAACGCAAGTATTCTAGTTAACGCAATGCAAAATGCACACGTCAAACAAAACGACCCAAGTCATTTTTCATTCTCTTTTTTCACTGATTATATATCGGATCATTCTCGTTATCATGTCAAGACTTATCATCTCAAAAAATTCTGTTTGTCTTGAAGAGTCTTGATTGCACATGACAGCTTGGTTCAAGTGACAGGGGGGTGGTTTATGATTGCGATATGGCCATCCACGGACGGCAGAATCACTCTAATTACAATTAAGCAAGCATGCTCGCAAACCGTCGATGTAGTGATTATCTCGTGGAAATGGCTACGCGCAGCTTTTGTTTACATGTGCCCGGTTTTCATCTCCAACTAACAGAAGGGATGCTAGAAATTTGCCTGTTAAGTCCGCATGTGAGAAAGGCAGGTGGTGGGAAGGAGGGACAGGGGGCTTGGGATGGCATGAACTATGCCCCCAGCTCATGTTTTAGTTATATTGTCGAGAAGAGACTGATGAGTAAAAAGTTGCTGCATTGGGAGTAGGAAGGGTGGGGGAGAAGGAGGGCACCAAAAATGTCTGAGTTTTACCTAGAGAACTATAGATGGTCCCACTGCTTCTTTTCGGTGCCTTAATATTAATATTTCTAAACTCTTTAAAAACAGTCGGCTCATTTTGTTTCATTTCGGAATGGGCAGAAATTTCAGGCAGTTATTTGAACTGTCTAGAAACTGGAATCAAAACACCTGAAAGTAGAGAAATGCTCGAACGTGGAAGAGGCCTCCCTGCCCAGACTGTCGCCTGGGGCGTGGTAAGTGTGATCAAAATATGCCTCAATTTATCAAACCGTAGTCCCCTTTAGGGAATTTGTGTTTTAGATTAGCGTGAAGACTCACTGAAATAGATTATGGCAAAAATCTAGCACAATTTTTCCTACAAAAATAACAGCTTTTGGAAAAAAAATATATAGATGAAATATTCATAAGTTTGGTATCCTAACACTGCGTGTGATCAATGTTTACGAAAATGAAGCATGCGATGCTACCCTCATCAGTGTTAAAAGTGGGCTGTTGAACGGCAATTTGCTGTAGTTGATTTTTTAAAAATAAATAATCAGTACATCAATGCGATTTCACAGATCTTCACATGAACTAGAACTAAATACTTTCCTATAACTTTTTGCTTCCTGTGAAAAAAAGTGACTTTTTATAACAATCACTCGATAAAACACTTATAGATGACATTCATGGAATGAACTAGGAGCCTTTCTGTGAAGCATCTTATGCTCTGTTCATAAAATGTCGCCATTAGTTTGAAATTTGCTTAACTTTATAAAGTTGGCCGCGCCTAAGTAAGCAAAGCTATTCCTGTGATGTTCTTTTCATACTGCAGTTTAAACCCCGGCTTAACTAAGCCTGACTGGCTTAAATCTGCGCTTTTCACACTGCAGATTTGTTTGGGATTAGCACGCACGCTGTACATCAAAACGTGAAGTTATTCTTCAGCGTTCCTTCATTATGCCAGTGAGAATTTTAAGCTACGCGAACACTCGCGGCTTTGCTTAGGGTTAACTAATCCAGGTACGAGTGTGTGCTTTACATACTGTGAATTTGCTAATGGTCACTTAAGCTTATCCTAAGCAAATGTACAGTTTGAAATTAGCATCAGTTGAGGCTTAGAGAAATTCCCACTGATAAGCGGCGAGCGGGGAAGGGGAGGGGGGGGGTATTCTCCTGGAAAGAAAAAACAGAATAAAAGGAATCATCCGGCGATTGGTTTTCACACTCAGACAACTTGCAGCGTCATCTGCCCACTGTCTGCCCAGTTCGCCATCGTCCAACGAGGTTTCTTTGCGAATAAACAAAAAAGAACTAATCACTTCCCCTCAAACAACTTCAAAATAACATAACTGAAATGGTGAAAAAAAAGCTTGATTTCGCACCCGCTTCCAGAACTATTTTGCTTGAATACTGGGAGATGGGTTTTGCCGCGAAAATATAGAATGTTTGAGTTTTAATTCAGGACATTTTTAAGTGCCAGAGTAGTTTTTTCCTGAATTGCGACATAAACCAGAAGAGATTGAAAAAATGTGATAGATATATGAAAAACATTATACAATTTGGCTTCGTTGATTCATAACAGCGTTCATAAACTGCACATAATCACTTATAAAATTGTGTTGTCGTCTCACAGCGAAATGAGTTGCGATACCTTTTGGAACGAGTGTGCTGGGTTTTTGGAGTGAAAGGTTTGTTCCATTGGGGAAAAAGAGGTCAATGGAACTAACCAGCCAACAATAAATAAATAAAACCAAAATCTTCTTATTTCTTATTTTCGCAGTCCGTTTTTCAAGCAAAGCCTTTAATAAAAAAGTAAATAAAAGGCATCTGTAATTCGGGAGGTCTGATTACTCCAAACAGGAAAAGACCGCATATCAATGCAATCATCCGACAAGAAATCTGGATACATTAATTTAACAGCCAGGCAGGCGCCATTTTGGTAACAGATTTTAAGCCAATTTCCCCCCAATCAGTGTGGGGTCAGCGAGGCATGCATCGGGGGAAAAGGTATTTCATTTTAGTGACACCACTTATGATCGTCCCTCCTGGATATCACAGCTATCGATAGAGAAGAGCTTGTCATTTTGTCGTGAATGCTTGACCTATGGCTGCAATTTCAGTCAATGATTTCGTCACGTCTGATAAAAATAGTACAATTTTTATACTATATGAATGTGTAAGTTAAAATCGTATCGATTATTATTTTTTCTACATTGCATAATTATAACTGGGAATATTCCATCTGACAGTAACATTATTTATTGAGTGCACATTAAGACAGACTTATGAAACAAGAAAGGATCCCTTCTTCACATGGAAACACTAAATCCCACCCTTACAACTGCCTCGGTGAAAATGTCATTTTCTATCACAACGAAGTTATGTTTCATTCATTTTTCTATTGCGTAACAAAGAACACATTTCTCTGATCGCAGAAAATTTGAAAACAAATTTGTCTTTTCCCCAAATATCAAAGTATCTCGAAGTTTAATGAGTTCTTAACCAATACGCAATATGAGGTGGTGGGCAGTTTATGCTGCTCAGAGCCAGGCGGGTGTGTCGTCACCATGCTTTTTCCCAGGACAACTGGGCTGGTTGTAAAATACCAGGTCGACTGCACACCTTTGACTGCGTACAACCGCGCCGAGTCTGGCGTTGAGTAGCCCTCAGCCAGTGAAGCACTTCGTCACAATTAGTCAAAAATCATCGCGTTTATTGCTCGGAAAACACGCTGGCAAATCATCCATCTGTGTTAAACCTTCAGAGTTATGCTCTAACAAGAGGTTTGCTTTATTCGTTTTATTTCTTTCGGCAAACGCGGACACAGAACAGCATGTCTCTGAGGATGGCGCGGGGGGGGGGGGGGGGGAGGCGGCAAGAGGGGGACTCAGAAAGACAGTATTTTTATGTCGTCATTGACTATACACACGCGAATCCAAGGACAACACTAGACTCCTATTCACACCCATTCCGCTATAATAATAATAATAATAATAATAATAATAATAATAATAATAATAATAATAATAATAATAATAATAATAATAATAATAATAATAATAGGTGGAAGAAACAACCCAAACAACCATCCTACCCCTAGGTAAAGATGCCCCCTCCCGAACGTCCCCCCTCAGCCTTCCCCCTTCCCACCTCACTCTTACCCCAATAAAGTGCACGAATGCTAAATCGACTGGTCTGGCAAATCACATGAAGACTTCTCTCTCATAGACTTGATTATAAAGATGTTACATAAGTATCATAACAACCTAACCAGAACGTTAACATCGGAATTAAAGATCCTTACATCATTTCATAAACACCTGTTAAAATTTTTTGTTGTGTTAAAAATTATTTCAGCGGAATTTGAGATATGAGGGCAGCGTTTAATTTGAGCATGGCTAGTCTGAAATTGGGCTAGAATTTCCTTACGGTCAAGGCAGTCAGTTTTCTATTAAAATTACTTACTTGAAGCCTCGTTATTTTTTCCGAAAATAACCTGGAAATATTATCAAAATTTATTTGAAACGCGTCGCAGTAAAAAATTAACACACCAGTTAATTACTCAGAATTGTTTTTAAATATCTCGGAAATAAAGAAGGAAAGAAATTGAGTCAATAAAACTGGCCCTACCTCCGCCGTTCTGGTAGCAGACGGTAGGAAAGCGCCACACATTCCCCAAATCCACCGCAAAACCGATCACAGACAGCAAGAAGTCTAGCTTTTTATCCCACGTTTCGCGCTGTGGTGGTATGATTTCAATCTTTTCTAGCTTCGGTGTTAAATCTCCATCTTGAATAGTCTTGAAGCCGTTTTCTGGACTCTTCGGTACCAGATTAGCGTTTTTCGCATCGTTCTCTAAACTGACGACAATGCTGTTTGCGTTTTTCGTACCGTTTTGTTCGTTTCCGATCAGTTTCGTACTCGGGTCCGGTGGAGCCATGCTTGTAGAACAAATCCGCTGAGACCACTATCGCAATTACTATGCGCTTCAACACACCTAGTTTTTCTTGCTGTTTATTCACAAATTGCTTTTAATTTATTTTTCTCTCCAAAGCGAAACATCGTTTAAATGTGACAAATTATTTAAAGTCATTCACAGAGGAAGGTTATTATTAGTCCATTTATTTAAGAAATGCTATATGTCTAATATCCTCGGATATTTAATTACTTGAAAAATTCAAACCATATATTACTTTGTAAAGCTTCGTGCACTTTTGTGCAAATGGCATAAGACTGTCGGAATGTAATCATTTCTTACCCTTATTACCTAAAGAGCAGCTAGCCTTGCACTTTAATTTACCAATTGAAATCTTTACACCTTTTCACAAGATAATTTGTCTCTTCTCGCCATATGTGAAGTGAAGAAACTTTTTTAAATAGATATTTCATAAAAAAAAACCTCTTTTTTTTTCTTTAGACGACGTATTACGCGCTTATAACTCTATTTTTCACAGGGTGCAATCCGCAGAGGTGTGCGAGTGATTTGTGGGCCTTTTTCCTGACAGCCTCATTTCTGTACCAAATCGAGCGATGCCAATGCTTCTCTGTTATAAATAGCCAGTAAAACAATCTGCTTATCACAATTAACTTGTAGTAATTTGAGTAATGTAAACTTGTTCCTAATTTCCATTCAACAAAATGTTCCACTTGCTCAGTTTTTACACGCTTTAAGAGTCTGCTACACAGCACTGGAACACACCAAAAAACATTCGCTTGGTTTTCATTATCATAAATCGAATTACCCAACGAAGCCAGAGAAAAGGGGGGTAATGTATATCTGTGCGAGTTTGCTTCGTAATCTGCACTCTCTTGTGGGCTTATCGGAAGGTGCTAGCTGACGAATCAAAATCGCTTATTCACTATCAGAGCAACAGTGTCCGCTTTCTCTAATATTTCAAAGTATGCACAGTTTTTCCTGCCCAGGTTATTTCTTTTCAATCTATATATTAACTACTATTCCAATGTCGAAAAATTGCCACACTCCATATTAATATTTGCAGGATAACTTCATCAAGGCCTCACTATTATTCTTGTATTTATTTCTTCATTTATTTAAGTATTGTTAGAACTTTATACGAACACTAAAATAACATTTTTTCGAAGACCCGATCCGTTGGCATCTTTTACAAACTTGTCCTCCAATAGCAACAACATGCAATAAAATCACATTAATCTCGTTACAAAAACCAAGGCAACAAAGTAATTAAAGCGAATATCGTAGCCAGGCATTTTCCTAAGGATCGGCGTTCATGCCTCTTTTCGGCTCTAGATTTTTCATTACAAGTTATAAGGAACGCGCCTGTAGAAATTGTCAGCCTGACTGCATCTATCAGTGACACCGATCTGGCTGCTTAATTACTTATGCATTGAACAAAATTCGCGGAGACTCCCCCCAACTGCGGTGCTAATTTTTGTCAAACCTTCTACCAATATGATCATGTACATGGTCTCGTGCAAAAGATAATCCAGGAATATATCTACCACTGATATCTAACGGTTATTCCATTGGCAACACTGGCGGGATCACTGCTACAGATGCCGTTCCTCGCTACACACTCCCTGTACTGGCAACAGTGACGGGGTCACTGGTACAGATGCCGTTCCTCGCTACACACGTCCTGTACTGGCAACAGTGACGGGGTCACTGGTACAGATGCCGTTCCTCGCTACACACTCCCTGTATTGACAACACTGGCGGGGTCACTGGTACAGATGCCGTTCCTCGCTACACACTCCCTGTATTGACAACACTGGCGGGGTCACTGGTACAGATGCCGTTCCTCGCTACACACTCCCTGTATTGACAACACTGGCGGGGTCACTGGTACAGATGCCGTTCCTCGCTACACACGTCCTGTACTGGCAACAGTGACGGGGTCACTGGTACAGATGCCGTTTCTCGCTACACACACCCTGTACTGGAAACAGTGACGGGGTCACTGGTACAGATGCCGTTCCTCGCTACACACGTCCTGTACTGGCAACAGTGACGGGGTCACTGGTACAGATGCCGTTCCTCGCTACACACGTCCTGTACTGGCAACAGTGACGGGGTCACTGGTACAGATGCCGTTCCTCGCTACACACTCCCTGTATTGACAACACTGGCGGGGTCACTGGTACAGATGCCGTTCCTCGCTACACACTCCCTGTATTGACAACACTGGCGGGGTCACTGGTACAGATGCCGTTCCTCGCTACACACGTCCTGTACTGGCAACAGTGACGGGGTCACTGGTACAGATGCCGTTTCTCGCTACACACACCCTGTACTGGCAACAGTGACGGGGTCACTGGTACAGATGCCGTTCCTCGCTACACACTCCCTGTACTGGCAACACTGACGGAGGTCACTGGTACAGATGCCGTTCCTCGCTACACACTCCTGTACTGGCAAGACTGACGGGGTCACTTTCGTCATCCAAAAGCCATCTTTAGGTGTTCTTGGGATGAAGGAAAAAATGAAACAACAAACAATTGACATCTTCAAGGCTGCCGTTTTTAAAAGAACCTTTGCAATCCTGTGCATTAAAAAAGGTGACATTAAGTGAATGAAAAAGATGAATGATGCACATGAAAAGGCCATAAGGACGAGAGTTGATCTGATTAAGGCAGAATTAATCAAAACTGAAGTGCAAACAATAATTTCTTGTTCAGTTTTTTGGACGTGTGCCTGTGTGGTGAATATTAAATTTTAATATTTCATCTCAATGCGTCCTCCTAACATTATCGATATAAGATAAACTTATTTCCCATCCCCTGCATTCATGCGAATCATTCGCTTTTTTTTAAATTCAAAAACCATTCTGTTCACAAGACGTCTTACACCAGAACCCTAGAATTAAGACCATATATGGGACTGGTCAAGAGTGGTCTTAATTCCTGAGTGGTCTTATTCCCGGAGTTCTCCATAAATGTAGTTTTTTTTTTTTTTGGAACGGAACCGAGAGGTGACCTTATTTCCTGGGTGCTTTTAATTCCTGAGTGCTCTTTATTCCGGTGAGATGTTCATTCCGGTTTTAATTCCGGAGTGGTATTTATCCCGGTGAGGTCTTCATCCCGGGGTGGTTTTAATTCCAGAGTGGTCTTCATTCCGGTGAGGTATTCATTCCGGAGTGGTCTTTATTTCGGTGAGTTCTTCATTCCGGAGTGGTCTTTATTAAGGTGAGGTCTTCATTCCGGAGTGGTCTTTATTAAGGTGAGGTCTTCATACCGGAGTGGTCTTTATTAAGGTGAGGTCTTCATTCCGGAGTGGTCTTTATTAAGGTGAGGTCTTCATTCCGGAGTGGTCCTTTTCCGGAGTTCTGATGTGTATGTAGCAGAGTGGTAACAACGCCTCTTCAAGGTGTATTAACATTACTAGTGTTATTGCTTTCAATTTTCTACCTTGTTTCCATCTCAATAGATAAAAAAAACCGACGAAGGTTTTTAAGTATTTGAGACAAGGAGTCTAGAAAGGAATCACGGATACAGGATATATTTGAATAAGGATGTTTCATTTTCTTTTGATCGGCGTAAAATTTTAACATGGTTCAACGAAAAAAGTTCTATTTCCTAGGTGATGATCTACTAGAGATCTGGTTGTTTTCTACGTAAAACATGTCACATTTTAAATGTAACGGCAACCCAATTTATCACAAATTTCAACAGGATTGGCTGGCACATGTTGAAATGCTGCAACAAATTCCGGTAATTCTCATCAAGATGAAGATAATAGTATAACACAGATATCAATCGGATCTATATCATTTTATCTCACAGTTAAAAAGAACGAAGAAAAAAATTCCAGTCAATGGTATTTCTGTCACAGAATGGCCCTATTCCCGTATGTTAACGGTAAACCCACCCACAAACTGACATAATACAGTGAGGGTAAACCCCCATCACAGCACTAGCACAACGCAGTCACGGTAAATCCTCATCACAGCACTAGCACAGCGTGATCACGGCAAATCGCCATCACAGCACTAGCACAGAGTGGTCACAGCAAACCCCCATCACAGCACTAGCACAATGTGGTCACGCTAAATTCCCGTCACAGCACTAGCACAGCGTGGTCACGGTAAATCGCCATCACAGCACTAGCACAGAGTGGTCACAGCAAACCCCCATCACAGCACTAGCACAGCGTGGTCACGGTAAATCGCCATCACAGCACTAGCACAGCGTGGTTTCATACCCCCATCACAGCACTAGCGCAATGTGGTCACGGTAAATCCTCATCACAACACCAGCAAAGAGTGGTCACGGTAAACCCCATTACAGCACTAGCACAATGTGGTCACGGTAAACCGCCATCACAGCACTAGCACAGAATGGTCACGGTAAAACCCCATCACAGCACTAGCACAATGTGGTCACGCTAAATTCCCGTCACAGCACTAGCACAGCGTGGTCACGGTAAACCATCACAGCACTAGCACAACGCGGTCACGGTAAACCCCCATCACAAAACCAGCAAAGAGTGGTCACGGTAAACCCCCGTCACAGCACTAGCAAACAGCGGTCACGGTAAATCATAGCACTAACACAATGTGGTCACGGGAAACCCCCATCACAACACTAGCAAAGAGTGATCACGGTAAACCCCCATCACAGCACTAGCACAACGTGGTCACGGTAAACCTCATCACAGCAGTCGCACAACGTGGTCAGGGTAAACGCCCATCACAGCACACGCATAACGTGGTCACAGCAAACGCCCATCATAGCACTCGCACAATGTGGTCACGTTAAACTCCCATCTCGGCACAAGCACAACGTGGTCATGGCAAACGCCCATCACATCACCAGCACAATGTGACAGTACACACCCGTCTTAATAATGGTGACATCTGCCCGTCTACAACGTGATGAGAGCACACACCCATCTTAGCACTGGTGACAGTCTGCCCGTCCATAACACCAGAAAGGCACTGACAATGATCTTCACCCGAGCTACTAAAATGGGGACGATATGTCCTTTAAAGCGTGAGTACACTAAGTAATAGCAAAGCGCCGCTAGAGGGCAAATGCATCAAGGGGACAGCAAATCATCGCAGCGTTTTGACACCACGGCTAAATCAAGCTCCGCAGCGCACAGCGAACAGGGCAAAAGCACAGGACATGGCGCTAGTGCGCCATAGCGACTGTAAACGATCTCTAGAACATTTAGTGCAGCAACGCGGCATGCAATCCCTATCAAAATGCCAGCAGAACATAGTAACCACCAAAAACCAGTCATAGTGCTGATGCGTCATGGTGTGACAATCCCGCCTCGTCAAACACTATCGGGTACATGCGCTACATAAAGCCAACCAAAACAGATTATTTCGACAGAAGATAACTCTTCACTGAGGAAGAAACGGCTGCATGGGAAAGGGAAAGCTGATTCAATATCACGATACACCATATTTCTTAGTAACGCAATAAAGCTCCGCGAAACCATCAACAACAATAACCAAGAAAGCATCAGGAAAAAAAATGGACTTCTGTTTACTGGAAAACGTCTCGTACAATTTTAAATCACATCCTTCAACCTCAGTTTCTAAATTATTAATGCAAGTCTGTAACAGATATGAAGTTACAAAGTGAAGCTTGAATCAAGGTTCCTAAGCATACGATTTTTATGCCTCGCCCGTCCACTTTACAGTCCAGGTGCCTTGCACCTCAAGTTACCTTGCAGTCAATGGTAAATCCAATTAGCTTGCTTTTATATTCTTAATTAATTTGATTCTTAACTGATTTGCATGTAAATTCTAGTTATGGTTACATATCAAACACAAGAATGTCCAGGGACATTGAGAACAGCCGAGATCTAGTAAATCACGTATCAATAGGCTTGCATGGTCGCCAAAAAAGTGGAAGTTAAACCTGGTTGTTGAAAACTGAAAATTCGTACAAAATTGCAAAGGAATCCGGTCAAAATTGTGAGAGAAGAAGCATTTTGAAAATTGGCTACTAAATATTTTTTATTTTTCAAATTTTGTACGGTTGTTCTCTAGGCGGGCCTCTCTTGAAAAAGTACTTTTTTGGTGATCCGCTAAAATGGAGGGCATTTAAAATTTGTTGGTTACCAGTTTTCAAAATACTACTTCTTCCACAATTTTGATGAGTCAAGGGGGGTTTTGACGAGGGGGGGGGGGGGGGGGGGTCAGGGCCGGGAGGGTTTCGGCCTGTTCCCGTACACACCTACATACGTACATATAGACGACTGATACCCCTCTACTGATGTGTTAAGACCAGCCCGACGAAGTCGGCTGGTCTGATGAAAGTGTTTTCTCCGCAGCTGTATTAACAAACAACAAGCATTCCCTAACAGATATACAGAGTTGCGATATTCTTGATATCTTAATTTCCTACTTAAAGCTTTATTTTTGTTCTTACACACACGAATATTGCACAAAAAGTGTCTTTAGGGTCAGATAGTTTCACACGATATTTTCCTCACCTAAGTAAAACTCAGAAATGAACAAGGTCGTATATTATATAAAATTTCAGTCAGACGTGTTCACAGTTCACAGGTAAAGGAATTTAGATATAATAAACAGCACAGGCACTTAACAAGAATGTCCAGGGACATTGCGCCCAGGCTGGGCAATTTTCAATGTGCCTCACATTAATTTTGTCATAATTCACCACGTTAATTGTTATAAAACATAACATTTTTATATGTATTGTAAATAAACTTGCCAACTCCCCAATTGTTTTTTTTTCTTCTGTTTGTTTTTTCCATGTCAAGATTGGTTACGTTTATCTACAAAGATGGGTTCACTTAAACAGGGATTTTTTTCGCTCGCTTACGCGACGCAGTGTTACAAAAAATGCGTCCTTGATAAAGTCATGCGTCCCAAACACAAGCAGTGTGTCCGACGCATTACTCTGTATGTACTCCGTGGACGCAGTGTTAAAAAATGCGTCCCTGGTGAAGTCAGTGCGTCGGACGCATTAATCTATATGCACTCCGCTGATGCAGTGTTAAAAATGCATCCCTCGTAAAGTCGGTGCATCCGACGCATTAATCTGTATGCAATATTTTACTATTTTTTTTAAATTTACGCTACACAAAGAAGAAATGTACAGTACTCCTTCTATAAATGTGAACGACTGCAATAAATGCGCCCTCTCCAATCTGCGACGCGATATTTTAGAAAAATAGCGCTATAATTTTAACATGTTTAACAAAAATTGTCGTAAGAAAGCTCCCGATAAAATGATCTGTCCAGGCGGACGCAGTCACGCAAAAGCTATGCGTTTCTGATGAAAAATCGATACGCCCAGGACACAGAACAAAAAAGAAAAACATTCCTGCTCAATACCGAAAGCCCTGGGATCCCTGCTTTTCCAAAAAAAAAAAAAAAAAAAATCAAACTTGTGCCATAGTGTAATCCACGGCCAACAATTTGCAAACTCTTTAACACACAGTTAAAGTTTTAAGAAGATTCTACACTTTATAGAAGATTGGCAATTTTTGGGCAATTGCCATAAAAAGTAATTTTCTAGTAGACGGTTACCTAGCGAACACACGTGCATAGTATTGAAATGTTTCAAGCAAATCCCTAGGAACCTTAGCATTTTGAAAGATGGTTAACAAAATAAGGGCCCAAATGAAAACCAAAAATCGAAAAAGTTTTGTCATTTTGGTCATTTTTGGCGATTCCAGTGTTGCCACGGAGTCGTCAAAAAAAAAAAAAAAACGATAAAAAAAAGGATAAAAAAGGATAAATTTGAGAAAAAAAAGTATGAAAAAAAGGATAATTCATATTTTGCTGAAGATCGAGAAAACATTAATGTTAATCATATTTTTCATTTTTTTGTAATTTACAAGGTTCGCGCTGGGTTCTCAGGAAAGTGAGTCAAAAAGGGAAAGTGTGACTCAGTTAGGTCCAGAAAAACTCGGTGGGTTCCGAAAAAGTGAGTCATTTCGTAAAAAATGCCCAAAAGTGGACAAAAAGCCCGCCAACGCGAACCTTGTAATTTATAATGCTCGTTTTCACAGCGATTAAAAAATGTTTGCATACCTGATTGTACTTTACAAATTTATAAAGGAATCCGGTCAAATTGTGCCGAAAATAGAGTTTTGAAAATTGGTACTAAATATTTTTAAATGCCCCCATTTAGCCAATTTTTAGCGGATCGCCAAAAAAAGTAATTTTTTAAGACAGGCCTACCCAGAGAATAAATGTTCAAAATTGGAAAGGAATCCGATCAAAATTGTGGGAGAAGAACCACTTTGAAAACTGGCAAACGAAAAATTTGAAATGCCCCCCATTTAGTCAATTTTTGGCGGATCGCCAAAAAAAAAAATTTTTAAAGAGAGGCCTACCTGGAGAACATTCGTTTAAAATTTGAGAGGAATCCGATCAAAACTGAAGGAGAAGAAGCATTTTAATTTAAGTAAAAGTTTACACACGTACATAAAGACGACGGATACCCCTCTATTGATGTGATAAGACCAGCCGGACATGGTCGGCTGGTGTAAAAAAACAAGTTTGTCCAAGGACAAAGTACCAGCTTACGAAAAGAAATAAGACCAATTCCAGCGTGTATAAGCAAGGGAATTTCCCTGAAAATTTAGGCTTCAAAAGATGAGACGGCAAAAGGCTAGCTCAGTAATTAATTTAGCACCGGACCAGAACATAGACCGATAAATGCATACAAAGATTTGTTTCCCAGAAAAATGGGAAACAAATTTTTGTATCTCTGGTAGACTGGAAAGTCTGCAATAGATACCTTCGAACAACGCTCGCATTTCGGATCAGTGCGCATATTTATGTAACTTGCCTCGATGCGAAGTTCTTACTCAGACAAGTGCGCATGTTCAGTCAATTTGCGTTGATGCTCGGCTCTCATTATGGGACAGTGCACATGTTTATTTCACTTGCGTTGATGCGCGGTTCGCAACTCCGACCAGCACGCATGTTTATTTACCTCCTGTCGATGTGCGGTTCTTATTTCGGATCAGTGCGCATCTTTATTTACCTTGTGTTGATGTGCGGTTCTTATTTCGGACCAGTGCGCATGTTTATTTAACTTCCGTCGATGCGCGATTCTTATTTCAGCCAATGCGCATGTTTATTTTACTTGCGTTGTTGAGCGGTACTTATTTTGGACAAGTGCACAGGTTTCCTTAGTTTGCCTTGATACGCGGTTCGCATTTCGGACCAGTTTGCATGTTTATTTAACTTGCGTTGATGAGCAGTTCCAATTTCGGACCATTGCGAATGTTTTTTTAACTTGCGTTGATACGCGGTTCGAATGTCGGACCAGTGCGCATGTTTATTCAACTTGAGTTGATGAGCAGTTCGAATTTCGGATCATTGCGAATGTTTATTTAATTTGCGTTGATGCGCGGTGCTTATTTTGGACACGTGCAAATGTTTGTTTAACTTGCGTTGGCCCGTGGTTCGCATTTCGAACACCTGCGCATGTTTATTTAACGTGCGTCGATGCGCGGTTCTTATTTCAGGCCAATGCGCACATTTCTTTAACCTGAGCTGATGCGCGCTTCTTATTCTGGACCAGTGCACATGTTTATTTAAGTTGCATTGATGCGCAGTTCTTACTCTGAATAGTGCGCATGTTATTTAAGTTGCGTTAATGCGCAGTTCGCATTTCGAACCAGTTCGCATGTTTATTTAACTTGCGATGATGTACGCTGCTTATTTTGGTCGAGTGTGCTTGCTTGTTTAGCTTGTGTTGATGTGCGGTTCGCATTTCGGACCAGTGCACATGTTTTTTTAACTTGGATAATGCTCGGTTCCCATTTCTGACCAGTGTGTTTGTTTAATTAGTTTGCGTTGGTGAGCGCTTCGCATTTTCCATCAGTGCGCATGTTTATTCTACTTGTGTTGATGCGTGCTTCGCATTTTGGACCAGTGCGCACATTTATTTAACTTGTGTTGATGCGCGGTACTTATTTTGGACCAAGTGCACATGTTTATTTAACTTCCGCTGATGTGCGGTTCGCATTTCGGACCAGTGTACTTGTTTCTTTAGGTCGCATTTTTCACCAGTGCGCATGTTTATTTAACTTGTGTTGATGCGTGCTTCGCATTTTGGACCAGTGCGCATGTCGATTCAACTTGCTTCGATGCGTGGTTCTTTTTTCGGACCAGTGCGCATGTTTATTTAACTTGCGTTGATGCGCGGTGCTTATTTTGGACCAGTTCGCATGTTTATTTATCTTCCGTCGATGCGCGGTTCACATTTCGGACCAATGCGCATGTTTATTGAACTTCCACCAATGCGCAGTGCTTATTTTGGACTACTGCGCATGTTTATGTAGCTTGCGTCGATGTCCGGTTGTTAAATCTGACTACTGCGCAAGTTCATTTACCTTGTGTTTACGCGCTGTAGGAGTCAAATTGAGTCAAATACCACAAACCGTATGCCCAACCCACCTAAGGATGCCTCGTGCAAAAAATAAATGAAATCGGATAAAAACTGTTGGAGGAAATGCATTTTTTCTTCAATAATTCCCTAAAAATACAAAAATTGTCCAATCGACTAAAAAAGCACAAGCCGTGCGCACGACCCTTTAGGGGTGCCTCATACCAAAAATAAATGATATCGGGTCAAAAATGTAGGAGGAGATACACTTTGAAATTTTTTCTTCAAAAATTCGCCAAAAATTCAAAAATCACCCGATCGACTAGAAAAGCACAAGCCGTATGCATGACCCCTTCAAGATGCCTCACACCAAAAATAGATGACAATGACTCAAAATTGTAGGAGAAGATGCATTTTGAATTATTTTCGAGATTTTTGCTTAAAAAATTCAAATACAAAAATTATCCGATCGACTAAAAAAGCATAAGCCGTATGCACGACCCATTAGGGATGTCCCAGACCAAAAACAAATGATATCGGGTCAAAAATGTAGGACGAGATACATTTTTAATTTTTTCTTCAAAAATTCCCCAGAAATTCAAAAATCACCGGATCGACTAAAAAAGCACAAGCCGTATGTATGACCCTTTAGGGGTGCCTCACACCACAAATAAATGACATCGGATCAAAATTGTAGGAGGAGATGTATTTTGAAACAAAGTTTACTAAAAAAAACTAACTAACTAACTAAAGGACGCCACCCGCAAACCGATAGGAATACCCCAGCTTACGTGTAACATTCTGTTAAGTTAGAGTTGCATGTCCCTAGGGACCATCGATAAAGTACGTACGCACCTTTTTAGCCCAGCTTACGTAAGCTGGGCTTAAAAGGTGCGTACGTACTTCATCGATGGTCCCTAGGGACATGCAACTGAAACTTACAGAATGAAGTTATTGAAAATCATTCAAGAAATAAAAACTACTCAACATCATTTAGAATACTGGATATTTTACAGTGTGATAAGACATTGAATACGTTTACAGAATATATTTTCAATTCCATGAAAAAATACCCTTTCTCTACAGATGTATTGATTTTAACAATAGACGCTGCAAAAAAGTTGGAAATTACATACACATACAGTGTAAATGCGGTTAATATTATGGCCTAATCATGGGTTATGACTAGGGCGAGAAAAAATTAAAGCAGAAAAAAAACATATAACTAATTAGGAAAAATGATATTTTGAACGAAAAAAGAAAATGAAAAAAAAGTATCAAAATAAAAAAAAAGGATGAAAAGCGAAAAAAAAGTATAAAAAAGGATGAAAATTAAAAAAAAGTATAAAAACAAGTATTTAAGGATAAAAAAAGGATAAAATCGGGCTTTTTCAAAAAAAAGGATAATCCTTTTAAAAAAGGATGATGTGGCAACACTGCGATTCGTAAAAACAAAAATGTCCAGGGACATATTGCAACCAGCCGAGCCCAACGCAAGGAGAGTAAACCACTTTAACGTCTCATTATTGCTTACAAAATCATACATTCAGCTGTTGTATTAATAAAATATGACTGCACCAAAGATATTTTTCGGTAAGATGGACCCCTGTCTAAACATATTACCCTCCCTCCAATCCCCGCGCAACAATATCGGTAAAAACTAGTTACTTTAATCACTAGGCTGCAATTTTATTTATTAATTTTTTTTGAAATGGAGATACTTGTGTTAATGGTCACTTGCTGTTCTATTTATTGCAAAGATAGAATAACAGGAATTCACCAAGATTAACGCACCACCAAAGCAACTGTCCTATTTTAATAGATCAAATTTACTAAACAATGAAGGGAAACATAGCTTCCCTATGGATTTTAATTGCGACCCGTCACTCAAACACAACTGACTTCAAGGATTAGGCCGGATCCAACTTTTCGTTAAAGGAGGGGGGAGTTTTCAAGGTTTTTTTTCGAATTTAGGGGGGATGGGTTCGCGACCCCTGAACCTCCTTCCACTGGATCCGCCACTCAGAAACATTTTTTCTTTGCAGCGTCTCTTGTGTGATCGGCCCTTTTTGCAACACACACAACTATTGATCGAGCCAAAGGCTTAGCATACATAGAACTACAATGCTAAAAATAGGTCATGGGGAAATCACAGGCTTCTGTTAACACTGTATTAAGACACGCATGCACAACACGGCTTTTTCTAGATTCAATCCGGTCAAAAGTAAATCTTCATGTGTGTCGGGATGGGAGGGGTGGTGGTGGGGGGGGGGGCAGGAGAGGGGGAAAGGGAGTGCAAAGGAGGGGCAACAAAGAGATAATAGGTTCAACTACCACACAGATACTGTAGATATATGTAAAAATATATATACCAAAACATACAAATTTCTGACAATTTTCAAAGTCCCGTCACTTCGGCTTTTTTCGGCCAATTGCGAAAATTTTCCGGTAGAGGTCCACCTAGAGATTGCACATGTGTAATATTTAGAAGATCCAACTAAAACTGTAGGAACAGATGCAGTTTGAAAAAAAGTTTAACAAAATTTTCAAAGTCCCGTCATTTTGGCTTTTTTCGGCCAATCACGAAAAAAGTAATTTTCCGGTAGAGGACCACCTAGAGATTGTACATGTGTAATATCAAGAAGATCCAGCCAAAACTGTAGGAGGAAATGCATTTTGAAAAAAAAATTAACAAAAATTTTCAAAGCCTCTTCATTTCGGCTTTTTTCGGTCGATCGCTAAAAAAGTAAATTTCCGGTAGAGGACCACTAGAGATTGATCACGTGTAATTTCCGAAGATCCGATCAAAACTGTAGGAGATGCATTTTGAAAAAAGGTTAAAATACACACGCACTTTTTCAAAAGTGATTGCACAAGACCACCTGACAGAGTCAGCTGGTCTAAAAAGTGATTTTGCAGAGGACGGTTGTCAGTGGAACATTCCTGTGTAGTTTTGAAAGGATTGGATGAAAACCCTCCGAGAATTAGCATTTCGAATTTCGAAATTGCAACAATTTATTTTTTGGCCAATTTGGTCAATTTTGGTAAAAAAATGGTTTCTGGCTCGGGAGGGACTTACCTAAGGAACAATTGTGCGTAATATCAAAAAACTCCCCCCTGGCAGTTTTCGAGAAAACATTGTCTAACACACACATACACACACGTGCACACACTCTCACATACCACCGACGGCGAAAAGTGATGGGTCAAGCCCTTCTTCGACAAAGTCGAAGCTGGGCTAAAAATGGAAATATAATTCAGTTCCCGACGACAAACACACAGTGTAGATGCTGGATGGATTAATGTACTTCTTAAATTTATTCTTCTTGCATAATGACAACGGCAAAGCCTTGTGTGGTGATATTACTTCTGCATGGGAAGCCATTCTCAACTTGTATATTTTGTGCGATAATAATTTCTCCACGGCGTTTTGTTTTCGGTTTATGATAAGTACATAAAGAGGATCAAAAACTGTTTATTATTTCATAAAATTAAAAGACAGTAATGTAAAGGCGACTTGTTCGAATTACAGTTATACTGTTTCTTATTTCTATCTATTATCGCTAACGATGGGCGAAATTATTCTTAGTACAATCTTATTGCATATAAGTACAATTTTTATTTGTAAAATACAACTGCTTAATTCTGTTATGATATCGTCAAGTAAATAGCAATAAGAAACAAATCAAGCCAATATATATATTTTTTATTTTTGTGACGTATCTGTTTCTGCCCTACTTCAAAACTTAATGACAACAACTCGCCATGAAGTTTGCCCGCGACAGATGCATCTCTTAAACGGCAAAACAAAAAGTTGTCAATTCTTCTCACAAGGGCGAGAATTGTGCTGCCAACTCTAAAAGGTTTCTATTTCATCAGGTGTCAAAACCACATTTTTCTGCTCGGATGAAGTGACGCAGGCGCTATGAACAGCCCTTTATATTACTATTTATTAATTTATCTATTTTAGCTGCTATAACTCTGATTCTAAAGTTGTAACATACTGCTTTAAATGCCAGCCACAAAACACCTTTAACTAAAGACGTGTTTTTTCAAATAACAAACTACCTGTTTTAAACAGGTCAAAATTCAAATTAATCCATTTTGACAGGAATGCCAAATTTTCAAGCCTGACAATTTCTTCGGAAAACGTTAAGGAAGACATACCTAGAAAACAATTCACATAAAAAAAGAAAAGACATGCCACCGCCAGTCTCAGCTGCTCAGTGAATAGCGATATAACCTCTAAATATCACGTGTGTAACAGGATAAAAAGCCTTCTCTTAGAAGATCTTTATGTTTTCGGTATAGGTCAAGTTAGGTAGTTAAGGGCTTTAACGGAAAACCGTATTTTGTATTAACAAGTTTATGTTCTTCTGCATCCCTGGAATATTTAAATTGTCGAAATGTTGATGCATTAGTATTAAATTTATTGTTTCATGAGAAGACCCCATCATTTAAAATATCAAGCAAATAAGAATTAGTCTGATCAGTGTAATAGAATTATTGAAGGAATCAGTGAATCACGACTTGTCCTTAATCTGTATTAGTCCATTCTGGAACACACTGACTTTGACTGTAGTGTTTGTTTCGCAAATAACACAGAATATATCAAATCTTGTTTGTTTGATATAGTCTTATTTTAAATAATAGAGTGTTTCGTTTACCTGTTCTGATAGACTCCTTTTATTACTTGTCAATAACTTGTTAACATTTCTAACTAATCGTATTATTAAAGTGATGGAAAAGTGCGATCAGAACTGTTAAGCGATACAATTGTTAATTTACTTGCCTCTATTATAAAACACTTTCAGAAAATTTTTATTCAAGTGCTCAAATATAGTTCTAGAAGAGGCTTGCATCATGAGCTGGTATTTTAAACAGATACATGACAGACACTTACAATTCTTAATTAAGCTTTTTAATTGGCTGAATCGTAATATCACCAAATTACCTGAAAGGTTTGGGAAATTTGATATTAACAATATCCTTTACTCTGCCTGAGAAACCAAATAACTCTTTGAGTATAATTTCTTGCATGTGCAAATTTTTCACACTACTTCATTTTTTCTTTAATTCTTATCCTTTTAAACGTTAATCCAATGAAGAAATAGTGATATGAATGTACCTAATGTTCTTACGCTCATAAAAGTGAGAGAAAATGGCATGCTGTGAAATAGCTGGCTATGTGAAAGTTTTTATTATTGTAGAAGTGACATTAAAACATTCAGTCATTTCAGAATGTGCTAAGTCAATATTACATAGGGTTTGATGTCAAAAGGAATGGTGTGCGAGGTCGTTCATGTCCTCATGTAAATACAAGATCAATTAAAAGAATTATCTGTACATGAATACAAGGATGCTTTTAATGTGTATTAATTTTTATAAATATAACAGGGGCCGGGTATAATGAGTTATGCGAATGATATCCGACCCTATATAAATACAATAAATGAACATTTTTATCTACAAATTAAAAAGCACTATTTGGGGCACTGTATCCAAAGTAAATGTAAAATGTAAAAAACGTCTGTCTCTTTGGCTGTTTTTACTCTGTTCTAATACGTGATTTTTCAACTAAAGTGCCCAACCAATTGTTCCGTTTCGACTTTCAAGTTCGACAAGCCAGTCAGTATCTGTGACACATCAATTTCAGATCAAATCGACAAAATCTATGACACTTTAAGAACAGCATAGTTTGCCGTTTTAGAACTAAGTTTACATCTAGCCAATAAACCCAAAATTTAAACTAGGCTAAGTGTGTTTCCTTCGTTTATACAGTAATGCTTGCAAAACAAACAAAAAAACACACCCGGAATTTTTGGGTATTTTCCTGCTGCACTGACCTAAAACCATAAATGGTTAAGCCTCTATTTTCAACCATAAATTCTTTTTGAACACCAGACTTAAATCGTGACTAATGTATAAGCAATGAACACAAATGAATCAAGTGCATATCAATTTGAAGAAATGCGTTAAACCCGTATTTTAACATTCCAACATTTTTGAATGATTTAGAAGATGCTTAAGTAGTCACCCCGTTTGCTTCAGTTGACTTCAGGGGAAAGAATCTACATACTCGAACGCAAGCAGACAGGAGATGTTGATTTTTGTATACATTATCACACCTATTTCTTTACACCGGGGAGTAATTGCACTTTAAAAAGACCACAGAGGTTAAAACCGCTTCTTTCACAAATCGATGGCTCACGTATCACGCTGTGAGCGTTTCTGATAAAAAGGAACCCATCGTAGGAACTGACACACGTTTGTTAAAAAAACTGTTCCAGTTTTAAAAATGCTTCAGTAACAGACAAAAACGAGACCGCTTACACTTGGGGTCCACCCAGAATACGATTCTGAACTCTTAAAAATCAGAATTGATTATGACCGAAGAGGTCAAGGTCACCGAGGTACCTCTTAAATATCGTCCTTCAGGTTCATACAGTCGAAAATAAACTCCAAATCTCTAACCGTTTTCGAGATAATGGTCAATCGTTCTCTAAGGTCAAGGTAAAAAAACGGCTCATCATCCTCTGTCAGTGAGCTAATTTCATCTTCCTACGTCAAAAAGCATAAACTAAAAAACATAAAAAATATAACACTGTACTATTTAAAATAAGAATTCTGAAGCAAATAAGAAACCAGATGTTGTTTGGTAGGCTATTCCGGGATAGACTACCGAAAAATCGAATGTCATAGAAATCAACAATGCTTCATTTTTCTTATACCTAAGAGTGAAAGTAAGTTGAACAATGTAAATTCTTATCTTTTATCGAAAGAAAAATACAAATATTAAAAAACTGAATTTACATTTGGCTGTTTATTAAAATATCGGTAGTTCAGTATTGAATAACCTATTGAAATTATAAATTGTTGAAATTTTACTTGTATTTTCAATTTTTTCATATTTTTGTCTTTATAAGACAAGAAAATAAGTTACTTATATAGTCTGCAACATAAAGTGATGTAATAATGAAAAAATGTCGACTTCTGTGACATTCCATTTATATGTATACCCTTAAGAAATGGGGAAAACTGAAACGCTGCAGTCAACATGCACACACATGCTATAATCGCTCTCATTGTTAACAGCTGAACGATCATTCTGCTTATTCGGATATCATACCATGTGCCTTAACTGCCACATCAAAGCGTTTGCCTGTCTTATGATTGGGTTCAATGGCAAAATTTCAATGTTCAGTTTTGCGTATAAAATGTTAATGAATTTCTTTAAAAAACGAGCTTGATCAACTAGACATAATAAATACAGTAAAACCCCGGATATGGACACCCCTCTATAACGGACACCCCTGAATTATGGACAGCATCTAGACCCCTCTATTGTGGACACCCCTCTATTCAGAATTAGGGACACTCTTTTTACCCCGTAAGTACAGTTACACATTTAAAACAACCCCTCTATTGTGGACAGTCAAATTGCTGTCCATATGTTGTACGTTGTGTAAACAACCCCTATCAGCTTCTTACTCCGTGGTGTTTGTTTTTTCGCTATTGTTATCTGTGGGTTTTGAGTACATTATATTGAACACAGTGCATGTAAAGACAATAGGTCTTATTACAAAAGATGTGTGCTTAAGGGAGAAGCTTTATACTACTAAACCCTATTGACATGTGCTCCGTCCCTTAATATTCGTATACAAGAACAAGTAATTCATTGTCTTTATACTCAGTTAAGATTTTATGCAAGGTGTTAAGTATGACTATTGGTGATGTGAACAGAAAACGGAACGAACTTTCGCTATCTGATAAAGTTGAAATAATCAAAGTTAGTGATGGAAAAAGTGTAAAAAAAATAGCCAAAGATTTTAGTTGTAGTTGTCAAACAGAACAGGACCTCGAAATTAGGGACACCCCACCATTAGGGACAAAGTTCTTCAGTCACTTTTTGTCCCTAATAGCGGGGTTTCACTGTAATGTCTAATCTAAATTTGGTCGTCCTACCATTAGCCGTCTCGTAGAAGTTCGCCTGACAAGTTTTTCGCGAAAAAAAAGGAATCACGGAAACACTTTACCGTATCGTACGAATTCAATAAACCAGAGATTGCAAATGCTCAAGTGTAACCAATCTCAAATCTTAACATTGCAATTCGCAAAAAGCTTGACTTTAACGCCACATATACTTTTAAATGCTGTAGTTGTATACCAACGATCTATGCATCATCTAAAGTATTATTATTATTATTATTATTATTATTATTATTATTATTATTATTATTATTTTATTATCCTAACTTCCTGAACATTTTCGTTGATGGTCAAATGTCATTACAGCGCTTCATAAAATCTAACTGTTGTCCGGCAAGGTAATTGACTTCTGGGTGTTAACTTCCATGGATTAAGTGCACTGCATCAAAAACTAAACCAAACTTTTTACGCAAATAGTTGCTCTAGCTTACTGTCTTTTTAGCGTTACAGGTAACTTGAATTTGCTATAAATTACCAGAAATTTATCTTTCCTCTATAATCTAAAGCGTGTTCAACTTAAACATGACTCTTTATGATCGTAGATATAAGCTGAGTACGGGGTTTGGCACAAAACTTCCCAAGTACGGTATCTTTAGACAGCATATTAAAGACCTACAGTATGTAATACAATGCAATGCCGTACCATTTGCTGTACTTCTGAAGCTTTGGTTCCTGATATTATTGCTTATCGATATCAGCGTGGCACTAAATGCATAAGAAAAGTGTGACAATACTTTTTTGGAGGAAGGGCGGGGGAAAAAAAAGTACGATTTTTCTACATCCACACTCTTCATGCCCCAACACAATCGAACAATTTCACAACCAATTGAGAAAGAAACATCAGACCTTTCTAAGACGCACGACATATCGCGCTCCCAATCAAATTATAAAATAAGGGATAACTGGTTTAGAACGCTAGTAATACGACGAGAAAAGGTGTTCCGTAACAGTTCAGCATTATTGAAAGAAGAATAATAGAACATTAGATTAAAAAGTGTTTTGAAGCGATTTTCACAATTTAATTTCTTTCTCTACGTTATATTGGCGAAATATTTTTGACTTATTACTCTCAAGGCTATAGGTAATGTGGAGCTTTTTGTTTCGTTCCAAAACGAAACTTCTATAATTGATGGTGACATACATTTGTTTGAATAAAAAAATCTATTCGTTCATCTGTTTAAAACTGCATCGACTCTCATTCAACTTTAAAAAATCCATCATGTCTGGAATAGCATTTCGAAAAAAACGCCATCAATCTAATAAGCATATGTATTAGAATTAGGTAATAGACTTGATGGAAGCAACACTGACTACTGTATGGCGTTCAAGGGGCGTGTTTTGCAACATAGCATATGTAGCAGCAACGTTTCCATTCAGATGATTGCCCTATATGAAACTAAATGCTCATCGTTATTTCCTTCTTCAAACAAATTGGTATTCATAAGATTGCTAGCGATAGTAACGACCCTCGTTTGGAGAGACATTTACAAGGATAACGCTATGTGGATAATACGAGATCACCAGTAATTTTACTTGATGAGGAAGTAGAAAGGTTTCCTAGCAAGGAGTCGTTTTTAAAATCGCTTTGCCTGGCATGAAATACTTGGTTCCTATAGAATCCATTACAGAACTTAATAACCATTTAGGAAAGAGAAAAACATGCAGCATACGACCAAACACTTTCTGAAGGCGAACAAATAACTGATCCCACAGCAGTACGCTTTCATATCAACTTATGTATGAATTATATTTTTCTTATTATTTTTGTTTAAAATATAACGGCATGGTTACTACTTTGATATCTAAGAAATTATAATAAACACAGTACATACTTGAATCAAACGTAAATACGTAAACACGGTACATACTTAAAGCAAACGGCAACCTATATTGGCAATTACATCATAAAAATTACCACAGGCGTTTCTATTCTACATCAACAAGGAGTTATTTTTTGGTTTAATAGGTAAGGTAATAGGTAACAGAGTTCAGCCATAACAGTCGTAAAATAAAACACGTTGTGATGGCATAATCCGTGATGGACGCGTTTAGACTTCCTCTGAAATAAAAACTACAATGTTCTCTTGTATGTTACACAGAACGGGAAAAAAGGACTTTCATCTTACGAATGCACATCTTTGCACGCGATGTTTTTTTTTTTTGTTTTGCATTCGATTTTCATAAGTATCTCGAATTGTTCATTAGCAAAACTGACCAAACAATTTATTAAATTTCTGCAGTTCAACAGCTCAAAGAGTAAATCGAACTCACGTGTTGGTTCAATACAAGATGGATTCATCTTTTTGCTTTGCTAGCTTCCAGGTTATAACCACAAATTATATTAAATATTGATAAGGCATTTCTATTTAAATACTTGCATGGGTGTATTATGGGGCGAACAATAAAGTAATTACAATATGTCCAAATTAAATCATGTATATATTTGATTTTCAATCTAATTTATTGATAGTGTAATTGTATTGACAGTGTAATTGTCATTAATATATTTATATATATATTTATAACAATTACACTATCAATAAATCAAACAAAACACAGAAGCTGCTGCGTGATCTTGTACGACGTACAAATGGCACTTTGTTTAAACATTGCGTATTTTATTGCCAACGGGGCATTCTATCGTGCTAGAATTTAACAATGAACTTGTACCGTGAAAATATCGTGCCGCAAATTTTGTTTATATCGTGATGTCATAAATGTCGTTAATGCCGATTTGTTAAAAAAAAACACGAAGCTTTAACGACTGATCTGAACACTAAACGTAAATCGTGAATCAGTTTTACCTTATTTCTTGACTTAAATCTTTAATGATTTCATAAATAAATAACTTACTTAACTCACACGCGCCAGAAATTTTGAGTTTGACCAATTTTTGGCGGGGCTTTTTTATTCTCGATCACGCGCCATCCGTAAACTTTATACTATTTTACCAAGGCGTTGGAGGGAACTGCTTATATGTCAAAGAAATCACGTGACTTAAACAGTGTCACACGACTAAATCATGAGCATTTGACACCAACTAATCAACATGTTTGAAAAATAGTGACATATTTCACTTTACTTGATACATCAATTAATCGTGTCAAACATAAATCATTTAAATGACTGCGCAACCGGAACAACACTCAAATATTGACTTATTCTGAGTCAACATGAAGTTTTATTGACCAGCAAGATAATGTTGACCTTTAGGTCAACTTTAAGTAACTGCTCAATAACATCTTTCTGTTGATTGGAAAATAAGCCAATATTTGCTTTGCTACATGACGTAAGTGGCATTTGGATTACAAATAACTGCAGTATCTATCGACTTCAGCGCTCCCGTCAATATTGAGAAGTTAGTGACTTTGGAATCGTGCATATGCACGTAAGAATAAAATTGTCTGTTTTGAGAGCAACAATGAAAGTTTTATTTAAATGCAAAATGATACATTTCATGCTGTCAACCCTTCATTTATTAGTTCAATACTACTTTACATAAGTAGGATCCTATGTGAATACATAACGCTTGTGTCTCAATGTACTCGACCAATTTGCTGCGACAAAGTAAATGTTGCGAAGGTCTTGATCACTAGATAAGACCAATGTTGTCGTTTACAGTGAGATATTTATAAAAGTTCCGGGTGTATTTTTTAATGATCTCATTTCTAAAAATGTTGTTTTCAAAAACGGTGTTTATCGGAGTTTGTTTTAAAGTGTTTTTAGTAATGCTTCAGGTGGAAGTCAATTTAAGTGTGTGTTTGTTAGTTATATATTACTGTTTTTTTTTCTTGCCGCCATGTTTGCCAGCACTAATAACCGTCTGGAATTCCATCCTTTCGTGCATCGGAAACAGCGTGTATGCAATCATACTCTCGCTCATCCACGTAAGTGCATGTGTTCTCAATGCTTTGTACCACGGCTATGCTCCCTGATCTGTCTAGCACGTGACCTTTCTCCTCTAATCCCGACAGTACTGCCTAAACCATAAAGTAACAATTAAAGCATTTTGTTCAGTATTTATGTTTTCATTTGTAAGATTTGTGTTGACATATCGTAGAAAGTTGAATTTTACAATCCCACTCACCGTGCATAGTGTTCTCGGAACAGACGGTCTTTTTACTCTTCATCAAAACAAGTTTGTCCTTGATCACTGTACAATAACTTGATAATTTACGTCAATCATTATCAGATGCTTCGCAATTGCTAAATATGTGCGTATTCTCTCGGCAAGATCACGTCTAGTTTTTTTTTTTTTTTTTTTTTTTTTTTTTGTCAATAGAATTTATTGAAGATACTTGTTATTTCAAAAACTTATACTCCGTTACGATCGTCTGCATTGAAGTGCATTTTTTAAAACTTTTATTATTTGCTTAACTGAAATAAATGGAGCTAAGTCAATACTCTGCCTTCCATCTGAGGTTATATTATTACCCGAGCAACGGTATAACACCCAGACAACCATCATCCCCTTATTATAAATAAATTACAACCTAGTTGTAGCTACAGGGCTGGGATCGAAGAGATATTATGTTACTATAACCGAAATATCGTTTGTGTTAGACATGAAAAAGTAGTTATGTAGTTAAAAGATATGTTGTTATATCCGATGTCGTTACATCGAAGTTTTATTGTACACGTGAAAAAAGTTTACAGTGAGATCGTTTATCAGTAAAGGAGAGAAAAAAAATGACCTCATCAAAACCTCGCTCAACTCGCAGTTCATTGGGTACGAGTTGATGATGCAGACGATGAGCGTCAGTGGCGTTATCCAGTCGCATTCCAAACCACAGAGCATTTATTGCTACCTAAAAGTACGCGGTGAAAAACATGTTATATAAAAATTACAAAGATCAGAGTTGGTGAATTATATTGATCGAAATTTCTGAAGTTCATGTAGTGAGTTTTTGCAATACAGTAACCAACCATCTAATATTAATTACCCCTTCCCGCTTATGTTCATGTTCAAATAATGTTCAATATTCAAATGTTCAATGTTCAGATGATAACATGGCGCTGAGTAGAATCCAACAAGAAACTGTGGATTAATAATCAAGAGTGCAGTGGGTGGCCATTTTGAATTTTCTTGCTCATCATGAGACCACTTCCATGCGTAATTTTTAGAAGGTGAGCCGATACCTAAAACTTGGTGACGGTGCTTGAAGTTATTTATGAGTATTCAAGAAACTGTGGGAAAAAATCAAATGGCGGCTGGTGGTCATTTTCAATTTTCAGATCGATCCCAAAATCCACCCCGACTGGGCTTTCGATCTTGGTAAGCCTTGTCTAAACATTGTTGATGATCAGTCTACTAGTTTTTGTCTTATCTTGGTGATGATCAGTCTAGTAGTTTTTGTCTTATCGAGTTAACAAGAAATTCCGAGAGAAAATTAACATGGCGGCCACTGTGACCTTGAAACTGAGTCACTTTCAGAATAAAAATAATAAGCACTTAACCACTATGACAGGTCATCTGCAATGCCAAATATCACAGGAAGCGGATTATTAGGGTGGGAGTAACAGCCGACAATGGACGGACGGACAGCAAGCAAAGCTTTTATCACCCTTCGGGGGCTGAAGCCCCAGTTTTGAGCTTAAAATTAAGTCGTTATAAACATCCAGACATACGGACGGACGGACCGACGGACATACCAGACGGACGCCCAAAGGAGATGTAAACAAAGAAAAGCCATGCCACAAAAACATACAAAGGAAACACAGCATTGAAGCAGGGCCTCAGCGGGAGAGGACAGACTTACATTAGCTGTTCCAGTTGTGATGCGAGTTCCCCCTGAAGCCCCAGCCATAAATCTGAAAAAAAAAGTTAATCCGCAGGTTGCCTATTTGAATTCAACCTTATTTAGAAGTAAATTCCACAATGTTTAGAAAATGGTTGATAGAACATATAAAGTAGGACACTATGTAAATGATGGATAAATATTATACCGCTTTGATATTGGCATTGATATATTAATCTTTTATACCTACCATTTTACGCTAATATATCGCATGATGTAGATGTGGATACAATCCTATCCCCCCTCAGTTGTGTTAACGCATACCTCTTCTTTCTTTTTTTTTTTTTTTTTTTTTTTTTTTTTTTGTTGACATACCTCACAACACCTTCACTGTCTGCAATCAGGGTAGGACACATAGACGACATGGGCATCTTGTACGGCTCTATAAAATTCGACTCGGAAGGAGGCACGCCGAAGCTGTTGTCCTCGCCCGGTGTCGAGAAGTCGTCCATCTCGTTGTTAAAGAAGATACCTGTTCGTGTGCCCCTCACTTTTGAACCAAAGCTAGAAATAAAATAGATAAATAAATTAATAAATTGATTAAAACATATATGCTGAATACAAACGAATACTAGAGTATGTTAGAATATCGGCCGTACTTAAATAAGAAACTGGTTATCGTGTTCGTAATGTTGCGGGAGAATCTACTGGGCATTTGAAATGTATGTGATGTTGAGGCAGAACATAATGTACTCTGTGCTGATCATGTTTGTAATGTTGGGAGAAATCTTTTTGTACTTGGCGTCTATCATGTTTGTAATGTGAGGGACAGTCTAAATGTACTGGGCGTTTACAATGTTTGTAATGTATAATGTTTGTAACGTTGGGGAGACCTTAATGTACTGACTATTTATCATGTTTTTAATGTAGGGGAAAGTCTTAATATACTGGGTGTTTGACGTGTTTGTATGTTGGGGGAGATCTTAATGTACTGGATGTTTATCATGGTTGCAATGTTTGAACAGAACAGAAGCAATTTAATTTCCCTGATACAAGAAAAACCAAAGCTTCACAAATAGAGGTTCGGTACAATAAATGCGAGATCAATTAGGGAGCATATGAATGCTACCAAGTGCATAGTTCAACATGATCAAATCGATATCCTGTCTATCACAGAGACATGGATACGCCAGGATGGTGATCAGTATGAGTGCAAAGCTATATGCCCACCAGGATATACACTGCTACACAAGGATCGTGCAAATAAAGCTGGAGGTGGAGTAGCCTTTCTTTTCCGTGAAGGCTATAAGGCAAGAGAGCTGAAGGCTCCATCATTTACTTCATTTGAGTACTTAGCAATAGCAGTATCAATAGCTCCGGACTGCGTAAGATTTGTAGTCATCTATCGACCTCCGTCAACATCCCTTGCTATTTTCTTGGATGAATTTGCAATCTTGTTAGAAAATTTTGCCCTCGGTGGGTCTTCACTTGTACTTAGTGGTGACTTCAATTTGCATTTCGAAAACCAGGATGACCCATATGTTAAAAAGTTCACTCAACTCTGCGACACGTTTGGACTTGTACAACATGTTAAAAGTGCCACTCATGTCAAAGGTCAGGCGTTGGACCTTATTATGAATCGCGATAGTGACCCTCTAACTCTTGGCAACATTAAAGTAGGAGATATTGTGTCTGACCATTTTCTTATTAGTTGTGATATCGATATTCACAGGCCTCCACAGGATAAAAGAATGATTTCTTATCGTGACATCCAATCTCTGGATATACCTACTTTTCGACAAGATATTCGTAGTCTACCTTTGGTGAAAGACTAGGATAAAATGGATATTCAGGAACTCACCAAAGCTTACAATTCAGAATTACGAGCGTTGTTGGATAAACATGCGCCGGTTTTAACTCGTGTAGCTTCAATCAAAAAGCGTGATCCTTGCGAAACAGCAGAAGTTCTGGAAGCCTTACGAATTAAAAGGCGAGCAGAACGTCGCTTTCGTAAGAAACAGTCAGACGAGACTCAAAAGGAGTATTTTGAAAAGCGTGATGCATTTGATCAAATATATGAAAATTCCAAAACATCTCATCTGTGCGGTGTAATCGAAGAGAACTCGCGGGATTCTAAATCACTGTTTAGTCATATGAATGCCATAATGCACAAAAAAAAGTAACCCTTTACCAGATCATGAAAACACAAAAGAGCTTGCTGATGATTTCAACGCGTTCTTTCAACACAAAGTCAACAAGGTACGTCAAAATTTTGACGATGATGTCGAGTCTGCGACGGAGCACGATGTTGCTTTCCATGGACAGACTTTATCCGAGTTTAGATTGTTATCCGAGGAGGAAGTTCGAAGTATCACATGCTCCAAGTGCAAATCGTGTGAGTTAGATCCTCTTTCTGCCTTATTGTTAAGTGAGTGTATTGATGAGCTTTTACCTGTTATAACAAAAATCGTGAATTTGTCATTGATGACTGGACAGTTTCCGGAGGAACACAAACTCGCTATCATCCGACCCTTATTGAACACCCCAAATTTGGACACACATTTATGTCACTATCGGCCTGTATCAAATCTTTCGTTCCTAAGTAAAGTTATTGAGCAGGCAGCTAGTAGACAGTTATCGACTCACTTAGCTACTAATTGCCTCAACCAACCGTATCAGTTGCTTATAGACAATGTCACAGCACAGAAACTGCCCTTATGACAGTGCTTGATGATATTTTGTCTGGGCTTGACAATCCAGATTCCGCCTTTTCCGTTGCGATGCTCGACATGTCAGCGGCTTTTGATACTGTGGAGCTCCTTAAGCGTTTAAGCTACACTTTTGGTGTCTGTGGAAAAGCCAATGATTGGTTTCGATCGTACCTAAAAGACAGAAGTGTTTGTGTGTCAGTAGGGAAGACCTCTTCGGATAAGCTCCATTTGGAATGTTCGCTGCCGCAAGGTTCCAAATTAGGACCAAGGCTGTATTCTGGCTATACTCAGCCTTTGGGCAACTTGCTTCAGCTGCTCATACTATTGTTTCACTGTTACGCAGATGACACTGGGCTGTCTAAGTATCTGTCACTGAGAGTCCCCAATAGTCAGTATGAAACCATCTCGGACTTGAGTAAAAGTATTGTGTCAATAGAGAAGTGGACTACAGACAACAAATTAAAACTCAACCCGGATAAAACAGAATTTATGATCATTTGTAGTGGTAGAAATAGGTGAAAAGTAGAAGTGTCTGAACTGGACTTGGGTCACAGTATTATCAGATCCTCAAAGTCTATCAAAAGCCTTGGAGTGACTCTTGATGATTCATTGTCCATGGACGTCCATGTGAACAATGTGTGTAAAACCTGTGTGTATTACATTAACTGGATACGCAAAATACGCCGCTATCTTACCATTGATGCAACCAAATCCCTTGTTCAAGCCTACGTGATCTCTAGACTTGATTATTGTAATTCTGTGCTAGTTTCCCTACCCAAGTGTTTGATTCAACGCTTGCAGCGCGTTATGAACATCGCAGCCCGACTTGTGTTGCAGAGGAAGCGGGACTGTAGTATTTCAGAGGCACTTTTACAGCTACACTGGCTTATGGTCGAAGACAGGATAAAGTTTAAAGTTTTGTGTATAGTTTGGAAAGCTCTACATGGTAAGGCACCGGGCTATATTTGTGATAAGCTTGTGTTGTATTGCCCCCAACGGAATCTACGATCCACCGAATCCATGTACCTGTGTGTGCCAAAGTCCAGGACACGTTACGGTGACAGAGCATTCAGTCATGCAGCTCCTGTCTTGTGGAATGCTCTGCCTCCTCGCATTAGAACTCAACCAAATTTAGAAATGTTCAAACAACACTTGAAGACATATTTATTCAAGAATGCTTATTTCAGTTAACGATAAAGTTGTTTTTTAGGGATACTCATGACTGCAACAATTTTAGCTGTGATATAATGTTTTGTGCTATGTTATTATCTCTAGGATTATTGTTGACATTAGTTACTATTGTAGCGCATAGCAGCTTGCTGAATATGCGCAATATAAATGACTCTTTGATATGATATGATATGAATGTTGGGGGAGATATTAATTACTGGGCGATTATCATGTTTGTAATGATCTTAAAGTACTAGATGATTATTATGTTTGTAATGTTGGGGTAGATAATAATGTACTGAATGTTTGTTATGTTTGTAGTGTGAAAAAACAGCTTAATGTGCTGGGTGTTTATCATATTTGTATGTTGGGGGAGATCTTAACATACTGGCCGTTTATCGTGTTTGTGATGTTTGGGGAGATCTTAATGTACTGGGTATTTATCATGCTTTAAATGTTTGAGGAGATCTTAAAGTATTGGATGTTTATCATGTTTGTAATGTTGGGGGAGATCTTAAAGTAACGGACTTTTATCATGTTAGTAATGCTGCACGAAGATACCAATGTACTGGCAAATAGTACCGCAAACCTGTCACACTCACTAGAGGTTGATTGTGCACGTTATAGCCACAGCCGACCCGTCACCACCCATGATTGACGCATGCGCAGTGCCTCCGTCCTCCACCAGCTGAAACTCTGGATCGTAATACTCGACATCATGTGTCGTGTCGTCCGTGATACGACTGCGTGTGTAGTCCGCGTAAGCATTGGACGTCAGGTTGGCCATCAGCTTAAAAAGATTGGTTTTGTTTTTAATCTGCAATGTTTATGAAAATCTCCAGGAAAATGACAGCCTTTTGGCGAAGTTTTTCAATTTTCTTTTTCTTTTTGAAGCAAACTCAATTACTCATATCATAAACCACTAGTTACTATTCTACTGGAGTCAAAATTATTTTGTACACAAATTTATCTTCGTCTTACTAAAAGTAATTTAATCTCACATCTTCAATATCAACAAATTCTTCGTCGCCAAGGGCCGACCTCTTCGCGTAGGCAAATTTGAACGCTTCTGCTATTCTGTGATAGGTCAGTGTTGCGTCTTCAGTTGTGTTTATAGAGCCTGGGACAAAGTTATAACCTGTCGGCAAGAACCAGAAATCAGTTACACGATTATTAGTAAACGTGGAAAGCAACTCAAGATTTGTTTCTTCGGTTTTTATCGGAAATACAATGACAAGGTTCTAGAACCTTTTTTATTTAACACTAATATATAAACCAATGTTAAATAATATAGTAAAAAAAATCCGAAAATTTATCAATTATAGGTACCGACACCCATCCCATGCTACTCTAAACTCACAAAATGCTGAACTGATACATATTCTCCTTTGAAAACAACCAGGTTCTTTTAACTAACATATAAGTTATGTATACTTTATGTATACTTTTATAAAGAGTTGTTACATATTATAGTGATGACGATGAGTTTAGTTGATTTCTTTTAAGAAGAGATATACAAGTGCATACCGTCGAGAATATTCAATGCGTAGTTATGAATCACGCCGCTAGATGGCGGCGCGACGCCATACACAGAATAATTGCCATTGTGGAGCGTGACGTTGGTTGGGTCTTTGTCATACACGTCATAAATGTTCAGATCTTGTAGAGAAATAATGCCATCTACAAATCAAGACGCCTGCTTTAAACAACTTAATAATGATACCCTCCCCCACCCCCAATTAAAAAAATAAATAAATAAATAAAATAAATAAATAAAAATAAAATATATACATAAATGACAGGAGTTGCTAGTTTTAGTAGCACATTAGGGGTCTATCATACAGTACACATGCTAAAATTTCCGCCGTCTTGATCCCCCCACTCTTTCTCTCTGAACGCACAATTTCTGACGTCACCCGTTGTATAGAATAGTAACGTTCGCGCAGCCCCAGACCCCACCCCCCCTCCCCTCCCTGACACCTATTCTTATGTATAGGCTCATCACAGTTTCTCAATCATGCAGGCGAACTGGCAATTATGAAATAGAAGACTAATCGCCCATACCGTATTCCGCAATGTCCGCTATAATGTCTTTCGCCAGTTGTGAGTTGGGATCGTAGAAGGCGAGAGGGTCATCGGCGATCGTTCGAAGCGTGACGGCCATCTTTGGCCTCACCAAAATGTCTCCTTCTGTCACCAGGGAACCATCTTCTTTTACAAAGAGCTCACTAAAAAACCATTGATATTATTTTTTCTCTTCTTTCTCTTCCACTTAAAACTGATTGTTTAAAATACGATATGTCAACCAAATAAGAATCCACACATTGTCTGCTATTTGCGAAACAAGGCATTGCAATTACAAGTCTGTTCAGGAACAGACTAGGGTAGAGTGAGGACAACTTCACTTCTCTTTATCTATCATACACATACTACAACTTAACTTATCCTCTCTCTCTCTCTCTCTCTCTCTCTCTCTCTCTCTCTCTCTCTCTGTCTCTCTTTCTCTCTCTTTCAACTTAATTTCCTGTCATCTCTTTACAGAGGAGTGCACTGACATTGGATGCGTGTTACGGCGCAATCTAAACTAAACCACCTTTAATCCCCTGAGCTTTGGGACAATATTTTTTATGAATATGAAGTTCTGTGATGATTCTAAAATATACCTGAGGTTGGGATCGGCTCGAATCAGATCTTCGTACTCTTCTATGGCACCGCTCAGTGAAGGGTTCACAATGTGCCCTTCCTCACAAAGCTGAATGGTTGGTTCAAACAGTTCTTTCCAGGGAACACGCCCAAATTTGGACCAAGCATGGTAAAATCCCTTCACTTCACCGGGAACCGCGATCGCCAAACCTCCTATTTTATCAACATATTCAGTTTCAATCGGATTTAAAAATACACGTTTCCTAATGTATTCAAAAGAAATGATATTTTTCAACAGTTCACAGACAAAGTATACACGCCAAAATTTGGACCAAGCATGGTAAAATCCCTTCACTTCACCGGGAACCGCGATTGCCAAACCTCCTATTTTATCAACCCATTCAGTATTAATCGGATTTAAAAATACACGTTTAGTATGTATTCAAAAGAAATGATATTTTTCAACAGTTCAAAGACAAAGTATACAGCCGTAAATCGTCTTTGTGACTTTTTCTGGGAGTTTAACGCAGTCACTAAACGACCAATTACATCATAAAGGGACATCATGGAACGTTGTGTACCAGATTTTTTTGTAAGATTTTAAAATGTAAAACCATATTCTGTGACGTCACGTTTCGCAAAAGTTTATACACAAATATTTTGAGCATAAAAACCTTAAAACAACATAACAATTACTGTACCAATAGTGGATGCTGTTTCGCTGGCATTCACAAACATATCTCGAGTGGCGTTAAGCGGCGCCCGCTCGCGCGCTATTATTGTGTTCAGCACCTTCTCACTCTCTCCCCGAGGCCTGCAAATGGACAAGATACCAAAACTAGAGCGGCCAGTGCAAACAAAACATCAATGGACCGGGATATATTATACACATTCAAAGCAAATGACCCCAAAATTCTTTGACGCTTTAAGGCACTGTAGCCTTGGCAAATTTCATTACGCACTACAAATCTGTTGGCCAATTAAGATCTTAAAAGACAGTAAAACATCGATATAAAGAACGCCTTTGGGACCGGGAATAAGCTCACTATGCAAAGTTGTTTTCTAAAGAGAGGTTTATTAAGCAAGATATGATAGGAAAGGGGGGGGGGGGACAAACAGTATGTAAGAGATTTTTCCTTAATGAGAAAAAATCCCTGGTGGAGGTGTGACTGTATGTAAATAATAAATACATTAAAAACTCATCAGAGTGAGCACCTTCTGGAAAGGCTAAAATTGACATTATACAGACTCATTTACTAAAGAATGGTAAATTTTTTTTTCTTTTTTTTTTTTTTTTGCACACCAACCAATATTTTATACTCATTTATTTTCTAATCAGTAGAGCGCAGGAAAAATAACTTGAAAACATCTGTAAAATATGACTTGAGATTTTCATTTAGTTATGTAAATACTTAACTTGCCACTCAATGTTTCGCTGACATATATATTTTTGCAATACTCAGGGTCTTTAATTAGTCTGGTGGATAGCCTGTCATACATTGTTATATATGTCCCCCACCAATACCGGTGTTGTAACTAACCTGTCATACAGTGTCATACATGTCGGCCATCAATACCGGTGTTGTCACTAACCTGTCATACATTGTTATACATGTCCCACACCAATACCGGTGCTGTGACTAACCTGTCGTAGATTGTCATAAAATGTCCTCCACCAATGCCAGAGCTGTGACAGTTGACAATGCCGACACAGAGCATGGTTGCTATGGCAGCATCCACGGCCGAGCCGCTCTTTCGTGCCAGAATATCTCTGTTAACAGCCAGAGCAATTTGAAATTCATTTGAAACAAACACGAATTATTGATTACAATTTTTGAACTAATTATTACTTTCAAGCAACTCTTGTTCATTCGGTTTCTATTTTCACTTCTAAAAGGATAATTTTTGTATAAGGTTTATTACTAACAAACATAACATTACTCAATCACAGTTTCAAACATGTCAAATTTAAGAACCAGTTATTGATACTATTTATTAATTTTGAAACACTAACATTACAATGCGTAAGTACGCATAAAAAAGGAAACGGTTTCTCAAACATAATCAATCAGAAATCCAACTGAAAAAAAGACTTACCGCATAAACAAATGTAAACACAGTAACAGTGGCAAACAAAAGTAAACAAAGCTACCTTAATTAAATCAAACCAACACTTATAAAGTATTTTTACCGTGCGTTACTTATTCTGAGCTATAAATTATGCAAAATATATAAAAAAAGAAAAGTATATCGTGACGTACGACAGAATATTAATGTATCATCTTGCAAATTAAAGAATCTCCAAACTTATTGTAACGTTTCCTTTTCACTTCATTACATCGATTTATCGAAAATATTTTTGCAATACAATGGCAGACTGTAACTGTTTTAACTGAGTCCTGGTTAGTACGTTCTATTTCCTATTCGATAACACGAAAGTTTCGATAGAACGAATAGTTTTCGTCGGTTCATCGAGTTTCGAATTATGGAATACTGTACTTTGGAACAAATCAATTGAAAAATATAAAAATATAAAAGTGACAGAGGATAGTCAAAAATATGTAAGTTTATACACTGTTGACCCCTCGAAATTTGTATTTACATTTTAGATAATTGCCTCGGAAATGTTTTCCTGTATACTAAGGATCTGTGTCACAAGTCAGTGACGTTTGGTCGCGGCTGGTATTTTTACGCACAAGGTAGTCAAGAAAAAAAAACTCTCGTCGTCTCTGTCCTGACTCATTATTCAAAAATAAAGACCTGCGAAGCGAATCATTATCGAGAAAAAAGTGAGTTATAAAACAAAAGAAGCGTACATTAATATATCCTAAAACCTGTATTAAACATTGATAGAACTTAAATCATGATCATTTGCTACACATGGCTCTCAAATAGTACTTTGTTTGGAGAACATCTGGAGAAGAGATCATTATGAACATATGGAGAATATATCGTCACAAACATATGAGAATATATCGTCACAAACATATGGAGAATATATCGTCACAAACATATGAGAATATATCGTCACAAACATATGGAGAATATATCGTCACAAACATATGAGAATATATCGTCACAAACATAATTTCACAGAAGGTTAAACTTTATTATGAGAGAAATTCTCAAACATTTTGTTTATTTACATTCACGCTGCATAAATGGTAACTAGGAATGAAGATTGAAGATATGAAGGTTCAATCTCAAAATAGTGGAAAATAGTGGAAACTCTTTATAACGGCATTGGTTATAACGATACAGCGCTGGTAACGGCATAGGTTATAACGACATAACGCTGGTAACGGCATCGGTTATAACGACACAGCGCTGGTAACGGCATCGGTTATAACGACGTAACGCTGGTAACGGCATCGGTTATAACGACAGAGCGGCGGTAACGACATCGGTTATAACGACATAGCGCTGGTAACGACATTGGTTATAACGACAGAGCAGCGGTAACTACATTGGTTATAACGACATAATGCTGGTAACGACATCGGTTATAACGACATAGCGCTGGTAACGACATTGGTTATAACGACAGAGCGGCGGTAACGACATCGGTTATAACGACAGAGTGCTGGTAAAGGCATCGATTATAACGACATAGCGCTAGTAAGGACACCTCTATGTGGTCATACTCAAGCTTTTCGCTGTTTTAAAACTATCGATTACAACGACACATCGGAATAGAACGACAATATTTCTCAACCCTAGTCATGTCGTTATAACGAGGTTGCACTGTAAAAACACTATCACAAAAAAATATATTTCATTGCTGCATTTACTTATATAAATTTATTTTTGTCATGAAATAGTCATTGAAAAAAAAATTTCGTAGCTGAGTGTTATACCAAAAACGTAACAAGTGGCACTATTCTATTCCAAAGCATATTCGATACGCGCACGAGTGTGATGTGTATGTGTGCTCGTGTTCATGAAAGTTTGTTCAATCACGCCTTTACATCTCTTCACATGTGTGACGTATTGTCTGAAAAAACGATCCGCAGTCAGCATCTACGAATGGAAACGGATTCAAACAATCACATGACTAAATGGTACAGATCAATATAGAAATTCGATTAATCGCATAAACCGGTTAATTGCATACTGTCCAAAAATGCTCCGCCCCTTTTCATGCGCACATAACCAATAGGCCAGACAACAGCATAAATTCTTTGCAAGCATAACTTTCTTAAATAAAATAGCTATGTAATTAACCAGTTTTCGACTTAATCACAGACAGGGAATTGTTAAATGCAACTGGCAGTGGTATATACCGCACTGTGATCATGACGAAGCACGTGCATTTTGCATCGGGTAATCACGTGAAGGTTAAGCACAAAAGCCGGTTAATTGCATACTGTTGAGAAATCCTTCGCCTTTCACGTGCATACATCATATACCGGATAATCGCAAAAATCACTTTGATGCATAACTTTCTCTGGAAAAGTGGCCATGCAGTTAACCGGTTTCGACTCTATTACACAGCATGCATACGATTTAATTAAGCATTGGTCAGAAATAAACATGCAGTCAGTCTGTTTTAGGGTGTTAATATATCTTATATTAAATTATTTAGATTAGTAAGTACGTTATAAATGTGTAAGGAATAAAACTGCTTGGAAGTGCATGTCTGAGCATGATATGTCGATTAATTATTGTCATCATAAAACAGATTTATTATCATAAGACATTCTTTTGCAAAAGAAAAAAATGGGCCAATCATCAATCCATCATGATGCAAACTATCAAGAATTTGAAGGATGTGAACAAAATTCGGTTGCTGAATATAATCAAAACACGTTCACATTTAACCTTCACTTCACTTACCTCATTTAAAAATATTCCCTCATAAAATTATAACTTTGAATATAGTAAAAAGGGAAGACATAAGGCATAATATATAAGGCTACTCACACTCCAATGGTAGCGCAGGGACCAGCATCATCCGCTATGGCCGCGAATCGATACTGATGCAGTCTGGAATCGACGTAGCCGTCCTGCTTGGCGATGATAAGAGTGCTGTCACCATCCGTGATCAGATCGTCGTAACTCGTGCTCGGCCCGAGGGTGCTAGCTATCCACGATACAATAAAGAAAAATGTAGCAAAACTATTCGCACTAGACTTAAAACAAAGAATGCCCAGGGACATTGTGACCAGCTGAGATCTAGTAAATCAAGTATCATTAGGCTTGTATGCCCCCCCCCCCCTCCCCAAAAAAGGTTTCAATGTTGTTAAAACCGGTTGTAGAAAATCTGTACAAATTTAACAAGGAATCCGGTCAAAATTGTATGACAAGAAGCATTTTGAAAATTGGCTACTACATATTTTCAAATGCCCCCCCCCCCCCCCCCCACAAATTTAGCCAATTCTTGGCGGATCGCCAGAAAGTACCTGTTTACCTGTTTAGAAGAGGAACGCCTAATAAACATTTATGAAAAATTAGAAGACAATCAGATCAAAACCATGGAAGATCATAAAGGGCTTTGAAAGTTGGCTACTGAAAAATGCCCTCCACCAAGTTGGCCAATTTTTGGCGAAACGCCGAAAAGAGAGGCCTATCTAGAGAACAATTGTACAAAATTGGAAAGGAATCTGATCAAAATTGGGGGAGAAGCACATTGAAAATTAGACACCAAAAAATTTAAAAAATGGTCCCCATTTGGCCAATTTTTGGCGGATCGCCAAAATGAACAATTTTTCTAAACAGTGCAAAATCTGAAGAAAATCTTATCAAAATTGTGGGAGAAGAAGCATTTTGAAAACTGGCAACCAAAAAAATTCAAATGCCCACCCCCCTCCCATTTAGCCAAAATAATTTTTGAAGAGAACCTTACCTAGAGAAAATTCGTATAAAATTTGACAGGAATCTGGTCAAAACTGGTCTAAAAAAAGTATAGTGGCCACTACACGCAAAACCTAATAGTACAGGTTGATATCACACACTTTCAATCGGTACCTATTTAGTTTCTATTTTGTTTTGTTAACAAAAGCCTTACTGTCTTTTTTACGGGTCTGGAAAGTGGTCGCTAAAACACGTTTTAATGTACGTCGAAGTTAGCAGTTTTACTACACGTACTTTTTTATCCGGGTCTGGAAGGTGGTCAAGACAGGCATGTTTTATCGTACATCTTTTTATCCGAATCTGGAAGGTTGTCACTACAAACAGGTTTTACTTTACGTTTTTTCATCCGGGTCTTGAAGGTGGCAGCTATAAATAGGATTTACCCCAGTGTTTATTTATTTTTTTTGCTAACCTTTACCACCCCACTCCTCATCCCCGCCCCGCCTCCCCCCCCCCCCTTCGTCATCTAATGTACGTACGACTCTAAACGCAACCCTAACCCTTTCAGCCAACGTTACGGTAAGAGTCTATACCCTAAGTATATTCCCATCGTACATTCCCATCGGCCAAAAAGCACCAGAAAAGCATTCCTCATAAATGTGTAACAGCTGACTCACCTGGGTGGGTTGGGGGGGGGGGGGGGGAGGGAGGAGGCATTTGCAGCCAAAATGGTGAGCTGTTTATCACAACACCAGATATCAGATGACCCACTTTAAAAGAGAAAATTACTTCCGGGTACTGGGTGTTTCCTTGAATAAATCCTGAGTCAAATACGTCATATTTCTTAGCACAAACAGGCATCCCAAGTATTTAACTGTTCTGGAGAATGTGGAATGCGTAAGCGTAGTTAATAACTATCCTAAGTCAACAAAAGACGCCCCCTCAAAAAAACAAAAAAAACAAGAAAACATAAAAATATAAAACTAGAGCAGTGTGCATAGCCCACATATTCCCTATAGGTCCCCCATCAGTTAAAAACGGCCATCAAGAGTCAATCAAGAGCTGAAGTTTTCTAAGTCAAGTTGGTCATTTTCCTTTGACGAACCTGTCCCATTTACAATACCGATCTGTGTTCGTTCCCACAGAAGCTACATACCAATTTTTTTATTAAAATCCTTGCAGCAGTTTTTAAGTTATCGTGTTAACAAGCTGACAGACCGACACACGGTCGATCGCATATATTTCCCCTTGTGGGGAATAAGAAAACAATACGGGGAATGTGTAGGGGGTGGCGATTATGGTATTAGATTCAGCGACTGCAAAATATGCAACATAATACTTTTTACGCAATGGCGCCTTTCTTAATTTTCTGTTACTTAGCTTAACACAAAAACCGTGCGACTTATCCAAGGAAGAAATACACAAAGTTTGAAACGATCCGACTCTCCGCTATCTAGATATTTTTCACCTTTTTTTTCAACTTTTTCTTCTTAATGACGCCAAATGCCGCTTTCGTTCGTTCTACTCCGGGCAAAATTTTAAAGAATCTTTCCGATACACCAGCTGAAAAATATTACATACAAGATTTTAACACCTTTCTTAATTTCGCTACATCCGTAAAAAAATGACAGAACCAAGGAATACCCAGATAAAATTTGAAGATGAGATGACTTTCCGTAATCGAAATACTTTGCACACAAGATGTTGTTCACAATATTTACACATTTCACGTGATGACGTGATACGCCGCACTCGTTCGTTCTACTCCCGACAAAATTTGACACAATCTTTCGGAACTACGAAGCAACAATTCCAACAAGTTTGAAATTTCACACACACAATTTTTATGTAATGACGTGATACGCCTTCCCTAACAACGTAAAATTGAGAGAACCGTCCGACCTACCCAAGCAATAAACAGATCAAGTTTGAAGTCGATCCCACTATCAGGGTTGGTGCGGAATTTTCTTGAGCAAATTCCAGGAGTTTCCAGGTGATTTTAGACCCAATTTCCAGGGGTTTTCCAGGGGATTTCATAACTTTTCCAGATTTTTTAGTGAGAAAGAAAGAAAATAAACGTTTTTTTAATGGCCTCCCACACTGCCCTCCGCCTTCCCCTCCACCCATTTTATTTAATCTTTATCCGTTCACATATTAAGATACGAAAATAAAATTAAGGATTTTTATCCCGCCCAATACGCAAAACACAATATGCAATGATACAGATTTCTCAATCCCCATGCGCGCTTGAGTAGAGGCTATAAAAACTGTGTTTGAAGAAGCTAAATTATAGGTCTAAATATGCGTGCGCATGCGTTTGGGTAGACCGAGTCCCACTGGACACACTGACTCTGTAAGGCCTTTTATCCAAGTCCTACCGCTTGTGTAAGTAATATGTGAACGACCTAAATTCTGGAATTTTTATCTTGAATGCGACCTTTTGCTAAATAACTCAAGAATTAATTCACTGAGCCTTGCGGCGACAGAACCTTAAAAATTTTACTCTAGACAGTATTTTTTTAATGAATTTAGTTTGTGCATTTGATTAGAAATAAAAGAGAAATCGACGAAAAATCGATCAGTCTTTAAAAAGATTCTCATTCTATGCCATGATTATTTGGTGTTGCTGATGACCCATGCTGAATCGTTGCCACAGAATACACAGCCAACAAGTACACTGGCTCCTCTACTGCCTTTAAACAATCATAGAATTCTATAATTAACAAGTGTGTCCAAGTCCCAGCTTATGAAAAGCGATAAGACCAATTCCAGCGTGCATTTCGGATCAGTGCGCATGGTTATTCAGCTTGCATTGATGTGCGGTTCTTATTTCGGACCATTCAACATGTTTATTTAACTTGCGCTGATGCGCGGTTCGCATTTCGGACTAGTGCGCATATTTATTCAACATCCGTTGATGAGCGGTTCACATGTTTAATTAAGTTGCGTTGATGCATGGTACTTATTTTAGACCAGTGCGCATGTTTATGTAGCTTCCGTTAATGCGCGGTTCCCATTTGGGTCCAATGCGCATGTTCTTATTTTAGACCAGTGCGCATGTTGATTTAGCTTGCGCTGATGCACATTTCGCATTTTGGACCAGTGCGCAAGCTTGGTTAACCCCTGATCCCATGATCGACTCAGAAAGCACAAGCAGTATTCAAGAGCCCCTAAGCATGCCTCATACCAAAAATAAATGACATCGGATCAAAACTGCAGGAGGAGATGCATTTTGAAACAAAGCTTACTAAATAAATAACTAACTAACTAACGGACGCCATCCGCAAACCGATAGGAATACACCAGCTTACGTAAGCTGGGATAATAAGGGCATGCACATGATCCTTTTCTAAATGCGTGTGGAGCATGTTCATTTACAGTCACACCCCTCACAAAGATCTAGCCACGTAGACTCCACATAAACGCCATTTATGAAATGTACTAGAGCATACCTCTACTTATTCATAAATTACTCAAATATAGATCAACAAAATTGCAAGAGATTTGAAAGGTAGGGGTAATACCATTTTTTTATGTAACAAAGAGTTGAAGTATTTGTTTAGGTGTCAAGTATTCAGTGTTCGAAACCTGTAACCCACAGCACTCAAGATAAAAATCCGAACTTGAAATGTATAACGATCATAACGGACATGGAAATATTTATCTTTATTACCAGAAGTTCATATGAAAGTGTCTACGATCTACCAGACTCTGATAAATAGGACAAATAGAAAAACCATAGTATTTTTAAATAATTATTTCAAAATCTGGATATGCATATGAATATATATATATATATATATATATATATATATATATATATATATATATATATATATATATATATATATATATATATATGTTACAGTCAATGAGTGAAACCCGCCATTTCACGAAATGGCAAATCATTTTAGCCGTTTCGTGAAATGCCTGAAATCTTTTGCCATTTCATGAAATGGCAAAACATTTTAGCCATTTCGTGAAATGGCTGAAAATTGCAAGGCTTCATTACACAATATGGCAAATACAATCAGGCAATCTGTGAAACAGTTTTGGTGGTCTTATATTTATTATATCAAGGGGTCTTTGACCTCCTTTTAACCACATATTACCCAGATATTAATCATCTACAAAATACTTTTGTTCTCTTTTAATCATTAACTCAAACAGGCGCAAAAACTCTCCAATTAAACCTGGGGGTCTAGGACAATGCCCCCCAAGACAAAAATTCCCCTCGAACAATTCCCCCATAGGACAATTCCCCCCTAGGACTATTCGCCCCTACTTAATTTCTATTTTTATTTTACTTTGAATGCCAAAAGAAAAATAAAACAACCACGTAGCTGTCATTTCTTTCTTTTTTTTTTTGTAAAACACCTTAAAATCAAAAATGCGAAATGATCTGTTCGGGTGTTTCCTCGGTTTCCTTAGCCTTGCATTGCACTCCGGATGAACAACACTGCTCTAGGATTGCAATTATAATGATCAAACACTCCAGTTACTGGTTGTGTAATTGCAAATGAGTACATGAAAGGCAAAGCAACACAATTAAAAAGTGCAATTACAAGATGAAAGGACAAATTCCTGCATTGAGTTGAAATAGAAAAGGCATGTAAATTGCAATTGCGACAATGTTGAAAGGACAATTACACGGCCTCCAATTAGAAGATAGAAGGGCAATAATTTGTAAAAAAAAAAAAACCGGAAAAATATAAAGAAAAGAAAAAAACAAAGAAAAATAAACATGAATTGGGGGAGGGGGCGGGTATGGATGAATCAAGCCAGGAAATCGTACACCAAGACAAACCAGTGGTTGCAACTAGTAACTTGGATATTGCCACCACTCAGTCAGATATGACCGCCAGTAACTTGGATATCGCAGCCAGTAGCTCTGATGCTCCTGTTAACGACGTGTCTCAATCGTCCGTGCCTCCACCATTGTGTCCAGATATACAAAAGTTAAACTTTTAGAACATTTTGTTCTGATAACGATTCGCTGAAATGTGTAACTATTCGAATTTCTAACTAAAAACCGGTAAGATGGGGACTGGACAAGTAGTACCCAAGACAAGTCGTACCCAAGACAGGTCGTACCCAAGTGTGGACAAGTCGTACCCACGAAAAAAAAATTTTGACAGTACTTTCTACTTCTAATTTGTAGCAAACTGCTGAATGATAATATGTTTTATGTAATTTATTTTATATGTTTATTAACTTATTTACATATTTTCTCAGTTTATTTTCAGATAAATATATTCAGATAAAAGACATAAAAGCAGTAAAATGTTGGCAAAATATAAAGAAAAAAAAAACCAAAGAAAAAAAGCTAAAAAAATGAAAATATTTAAAAATTGTGCAGAAGAATTTAAAAATTGCCCGCAATTTGGATTTAAAAACGGGCCGACCATTTAAAAATGGGTCGCCCATTTATAAATGGTTGGCCCGTTCATAAATTTAAAAACTGTGCAGCACAATTTATAAATTATGCAGATTTAAAAATTGTGCCCTACATATTTATCTGAAAATAAACTGAGAAAATATGTAAATAAGTTAATAAACATATAAAATAAATTACATAAGACATATTATCATTCAGCAGTTTGTTACAAATTAGAAGTAGAAAGTACTGTCAAAAATTTTTTTCGTGGGTATGACTTGTCCAAAAAATTTTGGGTACGACCTGTCCAATTTGGGTACGACCTGTCTTGGGTGCGACTTGTCTATAAACCGGTAAGATTATCGGAGAAATACGAAGAGTATGAAAAAGGTTGTTTCTGTATGTTACACTGGTATTTGTGTGGTGATGGTGTCAAAATTTGCATATAAAAAGTTCAAATTATTCTGTTTTTTATTTTCAAAGTCTGGTTTGCCATTTCATGAAATGGCAAAGCGAAAATTTTAGCCATTTCACGAAATGGCTAAAAGTTTTAGTCATTTCATGAAACGGCAAATGATTTTAGGCATTTCACGAAATGGCTAAAATGATTTGCCATTTCGTGAAATGGCGGGTTTCGCTCATTGACTGTAACATATATATATATATATATATACAAATTAATTGTGATTTCGATGTCCAGGAGTTTTCCAGGAGGTTTTGTTACCATTTCCAATTTCCAGGAGATTTCCAGGTTTTTCAAGGAGGCGCACGAACCCTGCACTATTCGTTCTCGAGATATCTTGCACACAACATTTTGTTCACAAGAGACTGAAACAGACATACACACACTCACACACACGCACACAGAAAGTACAAACAATACGTCTCCCTTGATCGGGGAAACACAAAAGTAGATCTTAAAACAGGGAAAATTCAAACACAGATGGTTTCTTCGCTGAGAAACCACAAGTGACTACGTCAGGAGTTCGTTTCTCGCCAGGAAACCATCTGTGCGAGAAATTTGTCAGTTTTAAACCATCGTTCCACTGAAATATTGAATGCGTGTATAATAAGCGCAATTTTGCAGACTACAATGATGCGCCTCAGTGACCAGCTTAGGTCAAGAGCCCATGTATATTGATTTTTTCATTAAAAAGTTTCAAAATGAGAAAACCCTTCTGATGACGTAAAAGGACAAAGCTATACAGATTTTAGTTTTAAAATTCAGAATAAAAGATAAATGTGATAATGGGCCAAACCCTACAGAAAACAAGTCTGAGGTCCCGATCGTGAGGTCAACAGGATAAAATATCGGACTTTGTATATATTAGCGGAGGGTCTAGGGGAGATGTCACCTGGTGAGATGCCATCCGGTGAGTTATCACCGGGGAGTTGTCACCTGGTGAGTTATCACCGGGGAGATGCCACCTGGTGAGTTATCACCGGGGAGTTGTCACCTGGTGAGTTATCACCGGGGAGTTGTCACCTGGTGAGTTATCACCGGGGAGTTGTCACCTGGTGAGTTATCACCGGGGAGTTGTCACCTGGTGAGTTATCACCGGGGAGATGCCACCTGGTGAGATGACACCTCGGAGTTTTGCCACCCGTGGATTTGCCACCCATAATTTTTTTCGTTACCCCAAATTTTTATGCAAATCTCTTCCCATGAAATTCGGCGGAAACAAACTTTTATACAAATCTCTCCCCGTGAAATTCGGCGGTGATTCAATTGCAATTATTGCAAATTATTGCAATTAGGAGCATAAAGCTCACTGACTCTGGAAATGCTTCTTTATCTGGTGGAATATAATCATGCTGACGCAAGCACATAAAAATAACAATTTATTGGTGTAAAATTAATCTATACCGACTCAGGAGAATGCTGATTACGATTCAGTTCGATTATAATATTTAGTTCCGCAATTATACGATAAAAAACACCCTATTGATTGCAATTAATTGTGATGGCTGGATACAGTCCTAATTTTAATTGCAAATTTGTTTTATAAACTTCTGTTCATTTAGATGTTTCGAAAATAGAAGATTCGTTCAGTTAGACATACGTTTTATTAAAAGAAAACTAAACAGAAACTAAATTTTGGGTGGCAAATCCCCGGGTGGCAAATCCACTAGGTGGCATCTCACCAGATGATATCTCTCCTGTCCCCATTAACGGACAGCAATTGCATCATGTTTATTTTTTGGGATTTGCACCAAATCTGAAAAAATCGGGATACTTTGGGATCACGTTCTAAAAATCCGGGTTTCGAGATATAAATTAATTTTTCACCAGAATCCCATCCTTTTCTTTTCCTGTGGAGACATTGTTTAACAAAAGTCGCTAAGAATCTTTTCCAGAATGATAAAACAGAATGTTAGAACAGTACCCAAGATGATTTTAATGATGAATTTATTTTTATAAAATATGGGATTTTGACAATTCAGTGTAAAAAAAACCTAGCTACAACGGACTCAAGCGGATAATTCTACCTATCATGAACAGACGAAAAAGCTGTGATGTGTGACCTATTTGATAAACGTGGCTCGAGTACAAAGATTCGATTACATGGCCATAAATGCTAACTTCCAGAATAAAGAAATAACCTTGCAAGTGCATACGGAATTTCAAATAGTAGGCACATTTTAATTTTCGGCATTAAAGGGTTTTTCGAGCTTATGAACGCCCAAAACGGACACAAAGTTGAACGAACAGACAGCCTCTTCAGAGCCCTTAAGATGTTGCTGATGCAAATTACAAATTGACGTTACCAGACGGCGTTTCGTGGCTGAGAATTCTCTTGCAAAGACAATGGATGACGTCACAACTATGAGTTAAATTCCAATAAAGCAGTAGCTCTTTGTTAAACAGAATAGGAACCTCAAAGAAATATTATTATATCAAAATTAATGTTTGCCCGTGCATACAGATGTACTCAAGGGTGCACACCCACAATAACTCTTTCAAGAGTTTCGAGATATCGTGGGTTATAAAAATCGGCTATGTATGGTTCTACTGGCACAAGGCTAAAACAAAAGCAATAGCAAGAGCAAGACCAAGGATTCGTCCGCTGAAAAAGTAACAGGGGTTGAAGTTACGTGCATTTTTATACGAATGTGTTTAATATTATTTACCGGGCCAGGGCGGACTCCCTCCATCTTCTAGTGGTGGAGTGGCGAATCCGACGAGCAGTGCTGCTATGACGACACAGAGAGCTACGAGCACTGCCGAGGACAGCACGATATACTGCGTCCTCGCAGTCATGCTAAAACATATACAAACATGTGACTAGTAACGACACCGATGGCTACGAGCACCACCGAGGGCACCATTATAATCTGTGTCCTCGCCGTCATCCTACAGCATGTAAAACACTTGGCGAGTGACAACACAGATGGCTACGAGCACCGCCAAGGGCAGCACTATAAACTGCGTCCTCGCCGTCGTCCTAAAACATATAAAACTAGAGCCTCAGTAAGGTAGGATCCCCCGTGAAGCAGTAAAAGTAAAATGCATGAAAAAGTTACAGGTAAAAATTAACGATTTTTGACAGCTTTCCTCATGTGAATTTCTGGCAGATTTTCAAAATAACAACTTCAGTTTATATATTTTTCACAATCCAGTGTTTAATATTCCCCGATTTACTCTTAAAGTACTGGCTGACCGGTTACACCGCGACGTCAATTTTTTCCCATTTTGGCAATAATACCACGGTGCACATCTTCAATATATATATTTTTTCCCCGTTCAAGGTTTCAGGTTATTACGACAATCCCTCCTATGAGAAGTCGGCCGGACAAAACATCGTCTCACGGCTAAGTTCAAGCCAAAAATTCACCATTTTTTACAATTTCTCACGACGTCAATTTTTGGCCGATTTTGACAATAATACCACGTCGCACATCTTCAATACAGGGGCCCCTCGTTAATTCGTACTCCTCGGGACCAAGAGAAAAAGTACGAATTAACTGAGGGTACCAATTAACCGGGGGTCAAATTTTCGAATGGACAAAAACAACAATGAACCTTCAAGCCTCGCGCGCTTTCGAGCAGGCTCTAATTGGCTTGTTTCAACACCATTAATTATTTTATCCTTATTCTTTATCCATGAAGCAAGTGTATTTTTAGGTACCCATACTCCGTCATTATTTCAGTTCTTGTTTTTGAGCCACTCGTTATTTGCTTTAACACTTTGAACTTAAGGTTCATTGTGTGATCATTGTGTTTTCGTTTTGATGCCATTTTGCAAGTTCAAATGCTTGACCACTGTTCACAATTTATATACACGCTCAGGAACCGCGAAGTGTCCACAGAAAACAAACGGCATCTTAAGCTGCTGCATAGTACATGACAGACGATGCTCCGGATTAGTGGCCAGTGAAAACGCTGTGCACACTAAGACACTCGGTGTATTGAGTACACGATGTCAATCATACTCCCTAAACCCCCATCATTACTTCCCCACAATGCGCATTATGCAACCCCTTCATCGCGCTACACATGATGCCTCCGTAACGTGTTTTAACTGTGTGGCATGCCTAATCTGTATGGCTCTGCATTGATAAAAGACCGGAATAGAAAAAAATTGAGGGTAAATTTTGGGACGAATTATCCGAGTCCTCGTTAATTCGTACTTTTACATAGAAGTGAATGGGTCCCAAAATCGGGACCGACGGAATTGGTACGAATTAGCCGAGGGACTGAATTAACCGAGGACGAATTAACGAGGGGCCCCTGTATATACATTTTCACCACGCAAGGTTTCAGGTTCCTATGACAATCAATTCTATGAGAAGTCGGCCGGACAAAACATCGTCTCACTCCTAAGTTCAAGCCAAAAATTCACCATTTTTGACAATTTCCCACGACGTCAATTTTTTTCCGATGTTGACAATAATGCCAAGTTGCACATCTTCAATACATATATATTTTCACCATGCAAGGTTTCAGGCTCCTATGACTTACTTCTTTTGTGAGAAGTCGGTCGGACAAAACTTAGTACTTTTTGTGGACAGACGGACGGACGGATTAGTTCATAACTATATCCCTCCGTTTCACGGGGGATAAACACGTTGCGATTGACCACACATATGGCTACAAACACCGCCAAGGGCAGCACTATAAAATGTATCCTCACAGTCATCCTAAAATATGTAAAACATCTGGCGAGTGACAACACAGATGCCTCCTTACGTCGCCGAGGACAAAACTATAAAGTGCGGCCTCGCCGTTATCGTAGAACATATAAATACACGTGGCGAGTGACAACACAAATGGCTACGAGCACCGCCGGAGACAGCACTATAAACTGTGTCCTCGCAGTCACCATAGAACATCTCATTCACGTGTCGCTATAACAGCGCTGTATTTATCCGGCGGAGGTAGGGGGGAGGGGGGTCATCCAAAAACTAGCTTGGCTAAATAATTAGCTTGTAAAAAGCAGTCAATTTGGTACTTTTTTGTTGCCAAAAACCTAAAATAGCCTAACATATCGCTCACCATCCTTTCTCCGATTTCCATCCTGAAGAACATCCACTAAAAATGTGGAAAGAATCGGACTCACAACTTTGACGGCCTAAGGTTTAGAAAAGTTGTCTGATACAAACCATATTTACATACATAGGGAGGAACCATACAACACACAAGTAACTTGTACTTATCGGTACACCTGTTTATCTTAGTTCAGTGTTAGACTTACCCCAGCATACCCATTCTGAATTGTCCAGTCTATTTTGCGAATCCCAACTCCAAAGGAATTTATTATAATATTGTTTTTATTTTTTTATTTGTTTTCAAATCATCCAACTACAAAGTAATAAAATTAGAAAAAAATAGAGAACTTCTTATGTTCAGAAATAATACCATGGACTATGACTACTTTAAAAGCTGATAAAAATCTTCACTTTTTTATGTGGGTGACACTGTTGATCTTGATTATAGGACGGCTATCAATTGCCGCTATCGACTTACAAGGAGGCATAATGGTGTCAGGAAAGGATGTATTTAGCTATGCATTTTAGACCCAATCACTAGATAAGCATCATCTTCAAAGAATGCATAATGAATTAGATACCGAAGCTGTTCAGTGTCGAAACAAATCAAACCACACACAACCATTACTTAGATAACCAGAAGAATCCATCCCATTTCGCGCTTTTGGTTTGGTGAGGGGGAAGGGTAGTGACCCGGGTTTGAAAGCTTCAGCTATAAATAGGAACAAAATGGACATTAAAAATTTACTCTGGAAAGCAGTAAGAGTGCAGAAAATTGGCCTTTCTGAGGAAATATATACCAAAAAGTTTTACACTAACTAGAGCGGTTGGAGATTTAAATATCCCCACGGAAAGTCGCAAAACTTGAACAGCAGATGTCTTATAATGATAAATATGACCCTTATTAACTTACCACTATGCTCAGGGGACAGACGAACGGACGTAAAGACAGTGGACGGATGGACAGACGCGCAGCGTTTCATGAGTCTCCAGCTCCAAGCGCGGTGGAGGGTGACAAACAATGGGTGAGGCAAACGAACAGACAGGCACACCTGAAAACCATAATCCTGCTCAGTCCCAGCATCCCCATCCCTCCTCCCTCCAGTAACGATGAATAAAAAGCACAGTTAAAATATGCATTTTATCATTTTACTTACCGATACTATGCTCGTCCTGCCTGCATCTATAGCCAATGCATGCAGGCTGAAGGCATGGGTATACGTGGTAAAAGACGTTGGACACCGCTTCAGGGTTTGCGTTTGCAAAGACTCAGGTCTCATCACTAACAACAAAAACAAACAAATTGTGCTTTAGATAATTATGGTGTTAGAAATCTCAAGGTAAGGCACTGACTCTCTCTACATCTTTTTTTTATTTATTTATTTATTTATTTTTTTTTTTATTTTTTTTTCTTGGCTTCAGTTATTTTGTCGACATAAAAATTGACCTTGTGGTGTAACATTAATTAGAACAAGTTCTTTACCATGTTTAAAATAGATAATGTCTTTTCGAAAGCTGTCCTGATTCTTGGCGAACAAACTAATCTTATAGCCACAATCAGAACAGTGTTCCTCAAAGGTTAAAAATATTTACTACCATGTTCCATAACTTATTTTTATTAAATTTCGCCTTTTTATTATGTCAAGTGTGAGGTGCTAGATGCGCCTCTGCTATACGAGTACATTGTGTGAATCATGAGATGCTGGGTATGCCTGCACCACACAAGAACAATATATTAAATTTCAGCTACTACATATATTCGCTTAACGAGTACACTATGATAAATACGAGATTCTGGATATACCTGGGCTATACGAACCCAGCATATTAAATGCGAGATGTTGGATATACCTGTACGACACAAGTACATCATGTGAAATGTAAGGCCTGCATGCCTGATCTAACAAGTATATTGTATGATAGGTAAATTGCACACTCTACCTGCTCCGGATGAAGACATATCAAATATGAACTGTATGACATAGCCGTCCTATACATATAGCCGTCTTGCACGGACATGCTGAGAATGTATGCGCTGAATAAATGCACTTACCTGACTATGCATAAGGGATTTTTAGCAAAAAACACTTCTGTTGATTAGCATCGGACACGCACTCGGGCTATGGAATGCCGACGTCACAGATACGAAGATACACCAGTGTCATTGGGGGAAAAGATTCCATGCATGTTTCGGCTTAACCCTGTAAAGCACGCGAAAACGGGCTGTATTTCCTTAAGTTTTCATAAACTGGCTCCAAATTTACCACCAAAACCAACACTTATTCATCAATTTTGACAGCTGTGCCAACGACCTGGCTCTTACACGCAATCACATTTGCTCTTATTGTATTGAATCATTAAATATTAAAACGACAGATACGAAAAGAAAAGTTGTCAACGGTGTTGGGAACAGTGAGAGAGTGAAACTGACACATATTTTCCACCGACAAAAGACATGCTCCAACAGCTTTCCTCCAAAGAAACTGGTGTTGTGTCTTTCAGTTTCTACTTTTCATTGTAGCTATAACCCCTTTTCATGAAACCTAGTTACATCTGGACAGTTTATTCCATACAGTTGCTTTGATTCGTGTTTTTAAAACAAATTCTAAATTGTATTAATGAAAACATGAATTATTTGTTGGCGATTCTTGTATCTTGACCGACCTAAAGTTTCTCAATCTCGAGAACTGAACTGGGTTTTGAAGCGAGGAAAAAAAAGACTCGCGAGTTACACGAAATGTTTCGGCAATTTTCGGAAAATAAATTAAAATCGATTATAGTACTTGATTGACAGCCTCTGTTTAATATTTGCAAAATGGCTATCCACTTAATTGCTACTTTATTACATAACGGACCTGCCGGTGTGTAGTCCGCATTGGGGAGAATATCATTGACGGGTACTTCCGGAAATTGCTCTGAAACTAAATAAAAATTAAATAAAATAGTCAACAACACTGTGGTATAAATACTTTATGAAATTACTCCTGCCTTAAAGAAGTATTTTTTTTTTCAAACTGCTTAGTTTGTGAAAACGATACTAAAATCCCTAGCACGGATAGTGTAACGGTATATATGAATTCATATAGATTCATTTTAAATGATAACCAAGTCTGTGACCCCCTCCTTAAATAGCGGGACTCCGTCTACTATTTCTTGCCAATTTTAATACGATATCCTCAAGTTTCACGCAATAAACTAAATTTTTTCCCTTCTTCATTTTATTTGAGACAACGAAACGGCCGAAAAGTTGTTATGAATTCCGTCTAATATGTTTTCTCTTGTTCTCTGACGTCTCTCAAAGCAAAACGCAAACGGAATCTAATCTTTTTTGAACATCTTAAGAAATGGAACCTTCCTGTGTTAACGTTTGTGTTTTGTTTTTGTTACGTAAAAAATACTCGAAATGATAAGCCCCTTTGCACCATTATAAGAAAAGATGGCAATTTAGATGACTTTGGCAAGAAGTAGTTCTACAATCTAGTTAGCCTATCAGACACTGCTCCTGGCTTTTTCACTAAAAAAACTCACTTGTTTAAGATTGATGGGCTGTTTCACCCACGGGCCATTCATTCTCTTTACTTTATACGGGATTACAATTGCCACTCATGGCTTTTGCAGTGTAGATCAAGTATTCTTAAATTGGACTTTTCCACTGTCGATAAAACCCCTCCTTTTCATTGCATTTCTTGTACTTTTTTTTGGCACCCTTTTTGGTGGGACCTTTAAAACTGCATGAAGAAATGGTTCTGCAAAAGATAGATTGCGCACAAAGAAACTTTGAAAACGTTCCTCTGTGCAACAATTAAAGCACGTTTTGCTGCTCGCGTGAGGAATCTTGGCTTGACGAAGGTAACCGTCCATTCACTCCAGAAAACTCTCTCTCTCTCTCTCTCTCTCTCTCTCTCTCTCTCTCTCTCTCTCTCTCTCTCTCTCTCTCTCTCTCTCTAAAAACAGAATAAAATTAAACTTTGCTGACTCTTGGTGCCCATTTAGGTATGTGGTTATTTTTTTCTACGACAGATTCTTGACAAGAAAAGTCTGAGTGATCGCCAAGATCCGAATATGCTGCATTCATACCAGAGCCTTGCGGCCGACAGCTGGGCCTGGCAATTCATTATTACAATCACATCACTGTGTCATTGTCTTTAAGTGAAACGGGCGTAGCTACTACTCCCCCCATCTGAAAAGCGTTCACAGCACCAAAAAAAAAAAAAAAAAAAAAACTCTTCAGCTGGTTTGCTCTGTTGTTTTCTCACACCACGACATCTTTATACAGTTAACTACATCTACCACTCCAATGACGTCATCTCAGATATGGAACTGAATTCTTCTTGAAAGTTTTTTTTTTTTTTCGTCTATTTTTTTATTTACTACATGTAAAAGGATCTAGTTATTGGCCGTTTTGAACAGCGAATGATTGTCCATCTGTCTACATCAAATTAGATCAACAGCGCCAGTGTCGAATCCTGTCATGGCTTATGTCACAGAGCACTGTGACAATCTGACCTGACGCTGGTTACTTTGTAAACGAAAAAGAGGATATTCATTGTGCTCGGCGACCTATACGCAGGCTTCCGCGAAGTGCACATGACATCAGCTCACCGAATGCGCCACCCACTAAGGAAGGAGGGGGGTATTATTAGATGCTGCTGATATTTCCCGGATCTACTTTTAACAAATTATCAAAAAAAAAAAAAAAGGTGGGAGGCAAAGTACACAGGAAATTAAAACCGCCGGTGAGGAAGAACTGTTCTGGCAGCAGGGCAGTATTACAACAGGAAATAACTACCCCGCGTGGTCATATGACGACGGTGACGTACTGTGTCACAATATAATTTTCGGCATCTCCATGATGCGTTTTTTTTTTGTGAGGTAATGCTACGTTTTTTTTCACTCCCTCTCCCTCTTGTGATGTATGGCATTGTAGCTTCTAGCAGCTCTCCCTTACGAAATAAAAAAGCACAAAATTGACACTCATTTTTATGATATTTGGGTGCAGCTGTTTTTCTCAATGTCCAAAATGACAGGGCTCCACTGAGGTATTCCATAAACTGGTTTCTAGCCCTAGTCTTTTTACTGAGTCTTTTCTTCGCAGCGTTATTACTTAAAACAATCACTTTGCTTCCTTAATACAATCAATTTGTTTGCTTGAGAATTTGGTGATCAGTTTTCCGGTAGCTGTCAACGCAATTTTCTCATGAAGTCTTCTACTGATAAGATTTCCTTTATTTATTTTTTATTTATTTAATCTCTATTTACTTGTTTTTTGTTGTTGTTGTTGCTTTTGTTTTTTTTTTGTTTTTTTTTTGTTTTTTTTGTTTGTTTGTTTGTTTGTTTGTTTTTCGTTTTTTTTTTTTTTGTTTTTTTTTTTTTTTTGCTTTTTTTTTTTTTTTTTTTTTTTTGGCCTATTTCAGCCAGCAACAAAGTTTCTTTATGTCACCATTTATAATTTATAAACAGATATATCACCCCCGCATACCCACCATCAATCCACGAAAATCCAACGATGTTGCTAGGAGAATGGTGGGCTGGATCATGAGGGGTGGTGACTGGGAGGGGGTGATGACGGGGATCCTTCACAGCACACTTTGCCAGCTGTTAAACTAACTTTCTCAGCCATGTTATTGAGAAAAAGTATTAGGAGTCGGGTTACGTGTACTTCATACTCAATACTTTGAATTAACAAATGTGAAGTTCTCTATACTGCGCAAATTATATGCAAACACTTCTGTGAACTGCTTATTACAAACTTCTCATGCTTTCAAAAATACAAGGGAATTTGCTCTGGAATCAACTTTGCTGCCAGCATTTCTTAGTCTTTTCCTCTGACTGATGACCAAAAAAGTTAAGTATATAGTCAAAATTTCAGTATAGATGTAGAGTAACTTATATTATTGGTTAAAAAAAACGGAAGTCTGAGTACATTTCAGAAAATAATTCAAGAATTTTTAATACAATCGAAGCTTCATTCTGAGAGCTTAAAGGAAAACTAGAACATGAGTGTACACCTAAATCAGTGCGCGCCTACACCAGTGAACACGTACATCAGTGCAACCCTGATATATAGAACACTCTCAGTTTTTACACAGTGCATTATTTGTTTTTGTGAACTAAAACAATTGTCCTTCCCGCTTTATGTAGCTTGTCGTCCTGCAATAGCTCTGGCGGCCTTGAGGCTTATACACTCCAGAGTCTTTTTCCTCTCTCTCTCTCTCTCTCTCTCTCTCTCTCTCTCTCTCTCTCTCTCTCTCTCTCTCTACTGTACTGTACTTTCTGGGCCCCGCTCGTCTGATGCTCCAATTACAAATTCATCCGTTAGTTAATCGCTCTTTTCAAGTGTCTTTGTAGCAAACAACTTCTAATCCACGATGTGTCTCGGTTTAGCAGAGGGCTTAAATAGTGATGAAAATAAAAACATTTCCAGCAACTGCAATGTTCATCAAGGACTTCAGCATAATCTTCTTTGTGCAGCACGCTAAATCTTTCTTAAGACCTCTGTTCGTTAGCTTGCTTTGTAGTAAACAGTTTGGCACTTTTGTAGGTGTCTTTGTTTTATTTCTTAGGACATTGGTACTTCCAAGCATGGGTAAGTATGACGGAAATTTCTTACATTTGTTGTTTCAAGTAGATAGCTCATTCCGTGGTGCACCAAAGCTTTGCTCCTGTCGAATGAAGCTAGCAAGTGTAATAAAAACAATTCTCCACGTGGACAGTCGTTTCTGGTGAAAAAAACGACTGTCAAAAAGTCCAAATAAGTTAAGTTTTGTTTATGCAAACAAATTTATTGCTTCAAGTTTTCCAGAGAAAGGAAGTGTGCCGTGAAAATAACTCAATGCATCAGCCGTAAAGGATTGATGACTCAAACTACAGCTCTATCAATGTCAACTCTCATCCTAACGGTTCGATAATAATACCTATAATAACAATCTTAAGATTTAATAATAAGGAGACATTCGGCACCCAGGTAACTGTTTTTGTTGCTTGTTAGCTTTGCATTATTTCCCCATTTTTTTCTTTTCATCTTACATTTTCATTTATCGCATACGATGTCCACGTATTCTTTGTGTTTACAGAAAAAAAAATCGCAAGTTTCACTGAGGATCTGTTGTTCAGTTCAATGAACAACAGCAAATATTACTCTCAAAGTCAAAAAGGCTTGCTGCTTTCGTTATACATTACACATTGCATGACATTTTCTCAGCTGTATCTAAGGTTTTTTTTCACAGTTGCTTGCTTGCTTCTAGTGTATTCTACTGCACTACACACGTGCTCTCATTTTTAGTACTTTATTGCGCCAATCAAGCCACGATTCAGTGCCAAAATGAGTAGTTTTTCTTGTGTGATATTTACAGATATTTTTCTTCCGAAATATCTAAATATTTCTACCTAAATAATGTTTTCTAATGGTTCTAGAGATGCTTTCACATTCTTTTTCTATTCAATCCCAGTTTCAGAATGCAGCCGAACTCTTTACATGAGATATGACGAAATACCAGTTGTTATGACATAATTATTTTAAACTTTTTTTCCTGTTAAAACCACTCGTTATAACGACGTGTCAGTTACATTTTGTTAAAATTGGGACCAGCCATGTTGTTAAAACGAGGTTGCCTTGTAGTTAACCACTTGTTTCTTACTCCGGATTAGCTTACGATTTGCTTATGTCAAGTCGACTGCGCATAAGTTAGCAAAGCCTATCCTAGCATGCTCTTTTCATACTGCGGTTTAAAACCATGCTTAACTAATCCTGGCTGGCATAAACCTCGCCTTATGAACACTGCAGATTTGCTTAAGATCAGCTTGTGCATCATAATATGATGTTACTCTTCAGCGCTACGTCATTACGATATTGTGAATTTTAAGCTAAGCTAAATAAATCCAGTAAACGTTTATACTGCGGCTTTGGTTAGGATTAACCAAATAGTTAATCCCAAGCGTGTGCTGTTCATACTGCAATGTGAATTTGCTCAAACTTATTTAAACGAATCGAATCCGCAGTATGAAACAATCTAAGCCTAAAGTAGATTGAAATAAAAGCAGTCGCCATCATCTTCTCAACTACTTTGTCATACTATTTAATAATGTGCAAATTTTATGCTTAATGGGCTCTCGCTGCCACCAGTTCCATCTTATCAGAACGCACAGGGGAAAAGCCAAACCTAAACAGTTTTTATCCAAGAATCTTCGTCATCCAAGAAATATGGAAGATTTCAAGCCAAATACCATTCACCTCAAAGCATTTAGTTGTTCAATATACTCAATGCTTGATATAATAAGCTCTTGAAACACTTTTGGAAAGCCATAATAAGCCTGATGTTTGTACCAAAGGCATTGAAGAAAATGATATCGATTTGCTTAACCGCCTGCAATTAACCGCAGTAATTTCGTAAACGCAGCTATTTTGTCAAAGTATAGAGTAAATCTGTGATACTTTAGTTCAATTCACTCCTTGTGAAACATGCCTAAGGATTTGTACCTTTTTATATATTCGTAAAAATTACATTTCGACAATTAGTCAGTACGGATTGCTTCGTTGAAATAACATGGGTATTAAGTAATGGAATGTCACCGAAAACAATGCCATATGGATAATTTCAATCTCGTACAAACAGTTAACTCGAGACGTGGCTATAGTTAATATAAACCTGACAATTATATGACGGTCTGACCAAAACATGGGCATGATTTATTTCTTTGATGAAGAGCTTTTTCGTACTTTGCACTTCTAAGCGTCAACATTTTCTTCTCATCTGAACGAAAGGAATGGCAAACTACCCTATTAAATCTTATGAAAGATGTAGTCCTTACAAAATTTAAATAAATTGCTTTTCGTTTTATCATTGCACAGCAATGTCTGCAGACAGACACGAACCTTTACATGGTGCTTATTTTCAAGCTAATTAGGGTTTTTTACTCCCCCTCACCCTTTTCCACCTCCACGAAATAAATATTTTGGCTCTAGCAATCTATGCAGTAAACGAAAGCGACTATCAAAAACATATCAATCAAACGCACATTGCTACAGGGTTAGGAATGTCATTCAGGAGCCTGCGAACATTCTGTTGAAAGACATATAACTGCACAGTACTATGGCCAATTCCGTGATCATTACGAAAAGGATCAGGGGATCTGGCAAAGTAAGAAATAAAGCCTTTTGATTGGTGGTTTGTAATACAAATAGGGCTCAGAATGCCAGATGTAAATCGCTACCTCCTCAGTTCATCCGTCTGGTTTAATTATGACAATCTCAAGAGTCCCGCTCACGGTCAAACAAAACAGATGAATACAATTATTTCTCAAACTTGTAGGATAACTTGTACGAGAACTTTCTTTAAAGGAAACTACACGGCAGCGCAACAAGGAAGCATTATTTAACTTGCCCAACGGGTCATCCCCACTCGCCTACTTGTGAACGATTTTTGTTTAGTGTTTAACGTGCCATTCTGCGACTATGAAGACCATATTGGGACGCAGTTGCTAAGGGAACAAGTGGAGAAAAAAGAATGAAGAAACAGAAAAGAAGAGTCGCCTCCCACGAAATGTAAGGAACAGACAGCAGTCGGTCTATTCTAAGCAGCCCCAAAACCTCCGTGCTGTTGAAACGCTCATATATAATTTACAGTGGACTGTACTTAGTTGTACTATTAACTACAGCAGCCTGTGCATAACACAAAACACAAAACACAACAAAGTAGGCTTATATTACACACTTTCAATCGATACCTATTTAGTTTCTAGTTTTTGCAAATAAAAACAAATGTCTCCCCGACTGAACCCATAATAACCCAAAAACCATTTTCCTTTTTTCTTAATACTGAAATAAAAGATTTATTTCTGCAAACACAATCATAATTCATTGTCAAAAATTAAAAATAAATTAAATTAGAAGGAGGTCACTAAATCAGATTTTACTTTACGTCTTTTTTTATCCAAAACCGGAAGGTAGTCGCTAATACGGGTTTTACAGTGCGTCATTTTTATCCGGTCTTGAAGTTGATCATTAAAGCCAGGTTTCATCGTACGTCTCTTTATTCGAATTTGGAAGGGGTCATGACAAAGAGGTTTCATTTTCATCCTTTAATCTGTTATAATTTTTTTATCCGGGTCTGGAAGGTTACATCATTAATTCCCTACTTCATTTGTGATTTTTTTGCATCCCCTCATCCCTAACGGCCATCCAATGTAGGTGCGACCCTAAACGCAACCCTAACCATTCTACCCAAGGTTATGGTGACTGTCTGCACCCTAAGTATAGTTATGGGCTTAATGGTCAACTCGCCGACAAACCGGCTCGCCGACAAACCAACTCGCCGACAGAATGACCAACTAGCTGACACTTGAAAAATATATTTGGGTGTCAATATTTTAGGAAACTTCTTTGAATTGATGATTTTGCATGAATAAAAATCAATCATTCTTATTCGAGTGACACTGTTAATAAGGACCTGTTAAGACTTCTCTTGTCTGTGATCAACCCTGTGATGTTTCATGGTGTTAAAAGTTTCCTGGGTGCACTAAAATATTCACACCCAAATATATTTTTTAAGTGTCAGCGAGCGGACTCTTCTTTTGTCTGCGAGTTGACTGTTTTGTCGGAGAGTTGACAAAAATTTTGTCGGCGAGCTGGTCATTTTGTCGGCGAGTTGACCAGAATTCAGTCATGACCATGATATATTACCGTCTCTTTGTACATTTCCATTGACCAAAAAGCACCAGAAAGGCATTCTTCATAACTGTGCAACAGATAACTAACATTGGTCGGAGAGGGGGAGGGGTATTTTGGTGCCAAAACGGTGAGCTGCTTGTCATAGCACACTTCCAGCTACTGAAAACAATGCTAACCGTCACTCCCATGCATAGAACAGCTTGGCAACCCAAATGAAAACAAGTTTGTGGCGAAACAATAATAGCTAAACCTGATGATTCCTGTAAATGTCACCATAAAAGTCCATGACCAGTCCCAGATAACGACTTCATAATGCACCACAACTGACACTGACCCTTGACTGAGTGGCAGTTACGCAATAGTTGCAGATGAGTGACGTACAAAAAGGTAATTAATATTGTTACTATTTTCAAGCACTCTAAAAAAAATGCATGAACATTAGATATCTTCTGGAAAATGCTGATCCACAGTGTAATTAACAACTACGCTTAGTTGATAAAAGAGCCGACAATACGGGTAAAATGGGGAAGGAGGGAGGGGGAGGGGCTGATGTTAACGTCAAATACTTTTCTTAATTTTCTATACGAGTTTAATGTTTAACAAAAAAGACTTATCCAAGAAATAACTACACCAAATTTGAAGTCGATTCGACTTTCTGCAAAAGAGATATTTTGCTTAACAACAGATAAATCTGTCTTAATATCACGACAGGTTGTAACAGCCATCCGACTAACCAAAGGAATATCCATATAAAATTTGAAGTCGATGCGACGTTCCGTTTTCGAGATATTTTACACACAAGATCTTGCTCATACATACATATTTTACCAACGAATGACAGATCCAGCTTGAAGCTGATCCGACTTTTCGTTCTCGATTTATCTTTCGCCCAACATTTATTTTCACAACAGGCACAAACACACACATGTACATACATAGACACACATAGAACGTACAACATTAAGTGTCTCCCCTTCGCAGGGAAGACCATAAATTGAATGTTTACAGTTAGCTTTACGTGTTATTTTAGTCTAATGTGTTATTTTAGTTCTACTGACAATTTCACACTAATACGATAGCAATGGTGTAGTTCTCCACCAGGCAGGGCCCGCTCGTAGCATGTACCACTATCCATCATTACACGTTTTGTTGCCCCCGTTTAATAGTCCATTGTTTCGCCGAATGTTTAGAGCACAAAAACAGCGATTGATTCGTTTCATTACCACACTCCTGTTCTTGAATTGGCTGTGATATTGAATAACTGCTTGGTCAAAAATACAATTAAAGATACATCGACACTCGAACAGTTTCTGCTATGTACCTCTGTTTGTTGCAACAAAATTACTCTCTTTTGTTTTGCAAGATTGACCTTCTGTTTTATTCATTTTATCCCGCAGTTGAGTGCCAATACACGATTTTATAGCAGCTTGATAAATGTTGTTTTTTAAATAATCATTTTTCAAGAGATTTTTTAACAGATCTTCCATCTAGCTGTTTAGAACACTGACAAAATATTGACACAATACTGACACATTGTGTTGACACAATATAACAAATATAAGCTTTTTACGGAAGCCTTTGTATTTTTCATCACTGTACTCAAGTTTTGAGAAGTGGTGGTAATACATAGAAGACATGCCCAAAAATGTTACGGTAAAACAGATCAGAGTGTAAAGATTGTGGACTGCAGCACAACATTATTGAAGTCACGAAAGTGCTAGCATAAACGGGACGATAGATTTTGTAATCTTGACTTCTTAGATGTGTTCTTAAATCTCAGACAGATACGGAAAAAGATGCCAGAGGCAAATCTCAAAGCTAAGTTCTATGTGCCAGGGTGACCGTAGTCACATTATTAGTTGCTATATAACCTAATGCTTGGCTTGCATTCTTACGCTGATAGATTGCAGGTCAACGGCCAGTAAGTTAAAGGGCACAAGAGTACAATGTTTGATATGAAACAGCCATCTTCACACACGGAACAGTTGCTAGTATATTAAAAACATATATATATATATATATATATATATATATATATATATATATATATATATATACGAAAGTTTGTGATGACAAACTCCCGCTGCAGCACCGAATTCATGCGTATGTGTTTTAATCTCAAACCAATGTGCTGGATACTGTCATTTTGACGCCATTCAATGACAGTGTTGAGCTCCTATATCGATTCAATACGGGTGAAGGTAATCACAAACCTGTCAACAAGCTTGGCTGCGCACGTAATACGCGGACTGACTTGCATAAAATCGACTTGTAAATCACCTGACACAAGCAGAGAGAACATGGGAAGCACAATATGAATATTCACAATTCAAGGTTCCAACTCTACTAGTTGCAGTAATTACCAACAAAAAGTTATCAAACATAAAATATATCGTGGTTCGATTAAAACAAATCAAACGGAAATGAATTTACTTTTCGGCAGTGTTGTTTAAAACAGCACAACAAATAAACAGTTTTTACCAGTTTCGTGGGTGTTATTACATTCATAGTTTTGTTTAGTCATTTGCGTGTTAGATTTAAAAAGAGGGAAGCGAGTTGAGGTGCACAGGAAATTTCACAATTAATCAATGATATTGTATTTATATGCTGATAAAACCACTTTTCTAGTGTATTTATTGTGGTTAGCGCTGCTTAAAATACTTAAATCACTTAAATAAGAAAATTACCACTTTTCATGAGAAAACAAGTCACTAGAGACAAAGTTAGTCCAATCTAGTCTATTCTAGTGTCTCACAATATTGTTGGCTATTGTTGAGTCACTAAAATCACATTACGATTACTTAATTTCCGAATGGAATAATGATGCTTAGTTGAAAAGTATGGAATATCAGAGAAATTATAGTTAGTCTAATTTTTTGTTTTTATTTCGGAACTTTGAAAATAGTGCCTTATTTAACAAATAACAGTGTATCTGAATTTTTATTCGCTTAATGCGTGTGTACTCTTATTTTCAACTACAGAGTGTTTCAGATACAGAAGGGAACCTGTCGGAATCCGCCAAAAATTTTCCACATGTGCAAGTTTCGAGATATCAGATGAGAGCCTTGTCGGACCGTACAGTAAGTGAACACCCAGGATATCTATGCAAAAAAGGAAATTGTGTCAACTGTTTATGTGCTTCATTCAATTTAAGTTTTCTTTGTCTTGTGTTTAGATTTTCTTCAATGGCAGACTTTTTAAAAATTAGTATCTATTATATTATACGCGATTCCAATGATTTACAAGAGCCATCAGTGACGACTTTACCATCCGGCCCATGTATAGGTCCGCTCAAGGGTATATTCTGACCGGTAAATTTGTATATAAAAATTTAGTAATAATCTGCCAAGTATTTTTTCACTTATGGTGTTTACAAGAAATGTTAACGAAAAATTCAAGATGGCGGCCGACAGCCATTTTGAATTTTTCAATCGGGCCCAAAATCAATAGACGCCAAGAATTAGACCTGGTAAATGTGTGTATAAAATTTGGTGATGATCGTCCAAGTAGTTTTTCACTTATCGTGTTTACACGCAAAATTCAAGATGGCGGCTGGCAGCCATTTTGAATTTTCCGATCGGCCGTAAAATCAACATTAGCCGAGATTTTGACCCGGAAAATGTGTGTCTAAAATTTAGTGATGATCAGCAGAGTAGTTTTTCACTTATCTGTTTGGAAAATTTTTAACGAAAATTTCAAGATGGCGGCTGGTAGCCATTTTGAATTTTGCGATCGGATTCGATATCAATACCAGCCTAGTTCTTTTTATGATTACTCTCTGCACAAAATTTCGTGACGATCGGTCAAGTACTATTCAAGCTATGTGTTTACAAGTTTAGCGTGACAGACAGACAGACACCACGGCGATGACAATACCCCTTCGGCCAATTTTGGCCGAGGGGTAAAAATGAAACTGAGTGGAAATTTACCCTTCTTGGTAAATTGAAATTTGTGAGCGTGCGTAATCAGTTTTATGGTGGAAAATACTAAAGCGCTTGGATATATCATTTAAAAAAAAAAAACAAAAACAAAAACACACACACACACACACAGAATCACAAACATCTGCAAATAAAATCTGTACACATGACGTTACTTATCCCCATATTTATATTTCTACACAGGGAAATGTTATCCTTAAAGTTTTGTAATTTGATACATCAAAGATGTACCTTGCGTCTTGTTGGTGCAGTTTAATAATTAATATATTACTACAAAATCTCCACCTTACGGAAATACTGCGATAATTAAAAAGAGGAACAATCACGCCTGAATAATCTTGCTGTTGACCCCAAAAAAGAAGGTGTTATATTCTCCTTGCGAACAGAACCAAACAGTGTATGAAAAATGTTTGTTAACCTAAACCACGTTTGTCGACTGTTCCAGGATTAGAATAGGTTTACAGTTGTTGAAATATTAGTCCAGCCAGACATACGAACACATGGCGTAGACTGACGACAAATACCGGTCAAAATCTACATAAGCCCCAGCCAGAAACCTTAAATCTAGAGGTCAGTAGGATTTTTCCCACGCTTTAAATCTTACAAAGGTAGACTTTACCTTCATGATTTACTTTTAACTTTTAACCATATGTATAAACCAGGCGTTCGGTTCGTTGGGTGTTTAATTAGTTTTTACGTTATTGGGCACAGCTGTAAAGTAAAAAATCAAAATAGATTTAAAACGAAGAAATATATCCTATTACAGTACAAAAAACTCCGCTTATTTGTTCAACTCTCGAAGGATTAACTGAACAAATCATTGTTCTGGCAGACCTACAATAGTTAGCTGCCTGACAATACCTACACTTGAAAAAACAGTAATTAACACTGGCAAAAGCAAATGGAAGCCCTATAACCGCCGCATGTCCTGGTGGGGGATTGCCTCCATTATGAACCGCTCCCTGCGGCAGCCGGCGTGCTTTACAAACTCAGTGTATGTTTAATTACATTCAGTTTTATTGTGAACGGAATCAGGAGCTGTCACTTGTACAGCAAATTTGCGGAGGCTCCAGCAGGACATCATTCCATTGCTTCTGTATTTAATTGAATGAAAGGCATGGGAACGGAAATTGGCTGCATGTGAGAATTCTCAACAAGCTCCGAAAGTCACTGAAAATATACAGCTTTGTCACTGCCTTAGAAGGCGTTAAAAATGCAAAGGCAAAGTGATATAAGGTGCAAACATACGTTGTATTAAATTTCTCGCCAGTTTTGACCGTGCTGTTACTTATAAGATTGGTTGCACGCATTTCCGCTGAACACCTTTAGTTGGGGATGAACCCACAAATAAAC